>OZ012740.1:614167243-614767243 GCA_963859935.3 Lathyrus sativus | reverse complement strand
ACACTTTCAAATACATTTTTTTCAATATGCATAATATCAAGAAATTGTCTTACATACAACGACTTCCAATACGACAACTCAAACAAAATCGACCTCTTCTTCCACCCACGCGTGACAAGCGTATGAGCAAAAGGCTTGTCAAACTTAGTACTCACATCTTTCACCTTTTCAAAAATTTGTTCGCCGGTCAATGTAGGTGAAGCTCTACCTTGTTTTGAATTTCCATTGAATGCTTTTTTCCACCCACGGTAGTGATGATTAGAATTTAAGAATCTACGATGACCAAGAAAGACATTCTTCTTACCAAATTCCAATCGCGTCCAATCTGTGTTTTCTTCACAGATAGGACACACACATTGACTTTTAATGCTATACCTCGATAGATTTCCGTATGCTGGAAAATCGTTAATTGTGCCAAACAACATCGCCCTCAAATATATCCATCATAAACCTCCACACCGTTCTCCCACAAACTCTTTAAGTCTTTGATTAAAGGTGTCAAGTATACGTCTATGTCACTTCTTGGTTATTTAGGGCCAGAAATTAACATAGATAACATCATGTACTTATGCTTCATACATAGCCATGGAGGCAGGTTATAAATTATAATAATTACAGGCCATGTGGAATGTGAGATACTTTGTAGACCATGCAGATTCATTCCATCAATCGATAATGCCAAGCGAAGATTTCTAGCTTCTTCTCCAAAATCAGGATACTCATTATAATTTTTCATCCACTGTGGTGAATATGCCGGATGTCGATACTTCCCATCTATAATATTATCATCTGCATGCCAAGTCAAGTGTTTTGCATCTGTTTCACTATGAAACATGCGTCTAAATCTCAGAATTATAGGAAAATACCATAAGACTTTTGCTGGTGACAACTTTTTCTTATACCGAGATACACCGCATTTAGGACACTCGTTTAATGATGCACATTCATTTCGAAACAAAATGCAATCATTTGGACAAGCATGTATCTTATCATAGCTCATGCCAATAGAGCATAACATTTTTTTTTAGCTTCATAGGTTCGATCGGGAAGAACATTATCCTCCGGAAGCATCTCTTGTATTAGGGCTAACAACTTTGTGAAACTTTTATCCGACCATCCATTACCTGCCTTTAAGTTATACAACTTTAATACCGCAGACAATCTTGTGAAACTAGTGCAACCTTTATACAATGGTTTCTCTACATTGCTTACCAACCTCTCAAACATCTTGGGACAATCCTGAAGATCTCCTTCAAGTGCTTCTGCAATCTCTTCGACTCGATAACAATCATATGTATCCCTGCCATTGTCCTTTGAAGCATGGGTTGTATTATCCCCCGATTCGATATTCTCGTTACTTATCTCACTATGTAATGTCCAACATGTATAAGTTCGATCAATTCCATGTCTCATTAAGTGAGATTCCAACTGAACTGCTTCAATCCGACGCCCATAACAACAACCTAAGCAAGGACATGTGATCCTACTGGGGTCTTTGGTGTGTTCAACAACAAACTTAACGAATTTTGACACCTCATTCTCGTACTCTTTTGACAATCAATTAGAAGAAATCCATTTTTTATCTATACTAATTAAGTAGGTTAAACTAAACTAAGAAAGCTAAACAAAAACAGTGAATACCTGTAGCACCTGTAGAGAAATCACCAACTTCTAGAACTACACAGTAGGATTTTTGGAAACGATCACAATCTTGCTCTACACAAGTAACCCCTATAACAGACAAAATTAATAGCATCTTCAACATTAAATAGTTCTTGGAAACGATCAAAATTAACAGACATAAATATTGATTTCGATTCAGAGGATATGAACATGGATAGAAATGATCTTAACTAAATTAACCAAACACGTGAAAATTGGCTTAATAATTAAATCTAAAAATCAATTAAAACTATAATTAACTAATTAAAATTTTTTCCTTTACCTGGTTTTATTAAAAATCCTATATCTGTTGAATTGAATTTTTTTCCCATCATGTATCATTCTTTAAGACATGTATCATTCTTTGATGATCAATTTCTCTATTAGACCATCATATATTCATTTTTCCCAATTGAGTCACTTAAGCAACACATTACCCTGCCTCCCTACCAGATCGTACAATCAAAAACTTCATTAAACCCTTTGCCAACTAAAAAGAGTCAGAACTCACCAGATATTCCTAATGTTGTTCATGAGCCAAAGGTTCCCTTCAATACTTCACCAGATAAATCTTAGTAAAATCCTCTAATAGAATTAGCTATTTCAAATTCTAATGCGCACGCACACACAATCACACACACAAACCAGCCAAGGACATGATTATCACAAATTCTCCCTCAAAAACTTGGTTTATCTTCATTCCTCATTCATAGGAACCTTTTACTCATTCTTATACTATATGAGCCCAAATTACTAACTTTAATCGTAGCATTACTTGTAGCACTTTTCTGTAACTAATCACTATATATATATATATATATATATATATATATATATATATATATATATATATATATATATATATATATATATATATATATATATATATATATATATATATATATATATATATATATATATATATATATATATATATATATATATATATATATATATATATATATATATATATATATATATATATATATATATATATATATATATATATATATATATATATATATATATATATATATATATATATATATATATATATATATATATATATATATATATATATATATATATATATATATATATATATATATATATATATATATATATATATATATATATATATATATATATATATATATATATATATATATATATATATATATATATATATATATATATATATATATATATATATATATATATATATATATATATATATATATATATATATATATATATATATATATACACACTCAGTCGTAACCTCCTTTAAAGTAATGCAAATTATATTCATTCAATTACTAATCTCTCTGATTTTCTATCTTAGCAACAACTATATATTGTACAAACTACACATTAGAAGAAGAAGAAGAACAATGTTTCCATCAACATTGTCAGTTTAACATCAACAACAACACTAACATGCAACAACATCACTAACATGCAACAACATTATTTGTTTCCATCAAAAACATTTTTAAAAAACTTGAAATACCTTAAAAATGGTGGAAATACGCTGACAGTGGAGGTGGAGGACGAAGATGACGGTAAAAAAAGACGGACGGAGGTAGAGGACGAAGATGACAGTCAAAACGGACGGACGATGACGAAAGGAGGCGGTCGGACGGAAGCAATGAACGGAAGTTGTCGTCTGTGACTAGGGTTCTATGCGCGAGCGGGAAAGAAAGCAAAACCCCGACTATTCTGTTTTATGAAAAATTCTAGGTTTTTTTTTTTAATTTTATTATACTTAAATCTATAGCAGCACTTTATAAAAGTGCTCTCTAAGGTCTGCCTTAGGCAAGACCTATAGCAGCGCTTTTATAAAAACGTTTTCTTTTGTACCCCCTATAGCAGCGCTTTTGTAAAAGTGCTTTCTAAGGTCTGCCTTAGGCAGGACCTATAGCAGCGCTTTTAGAAAGCGCTTTCGTAGGTTACACCTATAGCAGCGCTTTCTAAAAGCGCTTTCGTAGGGCCTACTTTTAGCAGCGCTTTTTGTAAAGCGCTTTCTATTGTTAACCATAGCTGCCACCTTTAGCAGCGCTTTTCTAAAAGCGCTGTCTAAAGTATGCTATTTTTTTCCTTTTTTTTTCCTGACTCTTTAGCAGCGCTTTTACAAAAAGCACTGTCTTTTCTGCGCTGCTAAAAATCATTTCTGTAGTAGTGAAAAGAAAAAGACACTAAGCATAGTTGCTTCTGAATTAAGTTTGATGACATACCTTCAAAGTAGAAGCTGAAATCACTACGACAAGCTCAAAATCAGAACTCAATCCCTTTGTATCATTTCTATTTACACCATAGATAGAACAAACACCATTTGGATAAACTTGTTCAACATATATAACAAAAGAAACAAAAGGTTCACTACAAGTAAACATCAAAGTTGTGGGGTGAATATGCTAGGTATTAATCACCCCGCAAATTAATGTATTTGTTGAGTGTTATTCACCCCGCAATGCAGAAATAAATAAAAAAAGTTATGTCATTTTTCATCTCGTAATAGATGATGGGAAATTTAAAATTTTTGAAAAGTAAGTTGCGGGATGAAAAACACGCCACAACAGTTTTTAAGAAAAATTGGTGGGAAATTAAAAGGCTCAATTAATGAGGCATAAGTGGGACAGGTTACCGTTATGACTTGATCAGACGTTGTGGGATGAATTTCACGCCGCAACAATTTTATCTGACACAGACGTTGTAGGATGGAAATCACGGCGTAACTCCCAAAGGCTTTAAATATTGCGGGATGAATTTCATGCCGCAAGCTTCCTATATAATTCCACCGCTTCAACTTCTCCCTCACATTAAATTCTCTTTTTCTCTTCAACACAAACTCCTCATCTTTAAACCAAAAAACTCTATCAAATCCTTCATCTTTAACACAAATCAATATCAAATGTCTATACAATAAAATTTTGAAGTTAATTCTGTTGCTGTTGCTAGGTGAATATGAATTTTTTTTCAAGATTTTCTTCAAACCCATTTGTTAAGTTACACATATGAAATTAATTTTGTTCTTATTTTTTTACTAGGTTGCATAGGCTGATGTAGATTTAATTTTTTTTTTTTTTTTTAAGTTTGTATGATAAACTAGGGATGATTTCATTTGTGCATAATATGTTAGAAATCATTTGTGATAAAATATGAAAAGAATGTATTAAGATTTGTTTTAGGTAAAATGTTAGTATATATATTTTCAAGTGTATGATAATATTGTTAAAAAAATATTTAGAAAATCTGTTTTTTATATAATAATTAAATAATAGAGTTTTGGTTTTTTAATTTTTTTTTATAGAAATATGTCACTTATTTCGTTTTTATAAAACATAAATAAATAATATAATAGATTTTAGTTTGTTATTTTTGTTAAACATATTTAAAATATATTGTTAAAAATAAAATAATATATTTTTAAAAACATAATATTATTAAAACAGAAATAAAAACGGATTTATTAAAAAAACAGATTTATTATTAAAAAGAGTTTTATTTTTAAAATATAATTCTTTTTTTTTGTTTTTAAACAGATTTATTATTATTTTTAAAAACAGATTATTATTACTATTATTAAAAAGAAAATATTGATAATATTAATATTATTTTTAAAAATATATTACTATTATTATTATTTTTTTAAAAACAGAATATTATGAATATGTTTTAAAACATAATATTATTATCATTTTAAGAAACATAATATATTTTTAAAAACATATTAGTAACATAATTTTGGAAAAACATAATAATAACATAATTTTGGAAAAACAGAATATTATAGTAACATACTATAATTTTGGAAAAACATAATATTATAAAAAGCATATAATTATATTTTATGGTAATTATAATATAATTTTAAAATATATGTGTGTGTGTGTATGCGTATGTGTGCGTGTGGGCGTGTGTGCGTGTGCGTGTAGGCGTGTGTGAATGTGTGTGTGCGTTTGTGCGTTTGTGTATGTGTGTGTGCGCGCGTGTGTGCGCGCACGTGCGTATGTGTGTGATTAAATATATAATTGACCAAAATTCCTGAATTGGTCAATTGATTCAAACCTTTTAGTGATTATAATGTGAACGATGTTGTAAATGTGCAGAATTGAATATTATAAGTACTATCATAGTTGAATGTACGATCGTATGTATGTTGGAAGACGTGGACTTAAACCATATTTTGAGGAAGAAGTTAAAGTGTTTATTACATGAGCATTTGCTTAAGAATGTTGTCGGAGAGAAGAAGAAGTAAGATGTATGTGTCTTAAATGTGGATGTAGACTTATAATAAGTAATCCAGAAGAAGTAGAAATTCATTTGAAGATAAAGGGTTTTAGGAAGAATTATTGGGTTTAGACATTAAATGGGGAAGAAATGTCCATGAATGTGCTAGAGACTAGTAATTTACAACAGGGTTCAAGCTGTCGATCGAATATGAAACGTGAAGAACAATTTAGTCTAATCGGTGACATGTTTGGCGATGCTTTAGGGGTGAACTTGGCCTATGATGAACAACAAGATTTTGATGGGAAAGAGTTTCTAAATGAGAAAGCTTTGAATCTTTATCAGTTGTTGAAAGAGATAAATACATCGTTGTTCAAGGGTTCATCAGACTCAAAATTATCTATGTGCATGAGATTATTAGCCGCAAAGTCTAATTGGAATGTTCCTGATCAGTGTTTGGAATTCTATTCTCAAATGATGTTGGTGTTGGCTCTAAATTTTGATGTCTGAATTGGATTAAAAGGAATTAATAGAGTTTCTGAGGAAATCAAATGACTTCGACCAAAACTACCTTTTTTCGAGTGTGAGTCGAAGGCGTCCCTTTGCAAGGAGGAACTATTTTGTGGACTTAGAAATATTTCCTAATAATTGGGAAATGTGGTTCGACAGAGGTACTACTGAAGGCATTTCGACAGGAAAATTTTAATTTCAAATAAATGAGGGAATGTTCGTTCTTATCCATTTCTCAAAGAAGACTGTCGCTACTGCGAAAATCGGCGCCGGCTGAACAGAAGAGTCGCCACTGTGCGTTATTTATCCCAACGGAGGGAAAGGAAACGCTCGAAGTAAACCTACCGCAAAGACGGGAAAGGAATGGTCGTCGCAACCAAATCCTGGATTCGGGAGTCGGTTACGCAAGGGGAAGGTATTAGCACCCCTCACGTCTGTCGTACTCGATGGGATCCACGCTTGTTTTCTAGTACGGATTGTTATTCTATCTATTCTACAGGTCTGGGGTTAAAAGAAAATAAAATGACTCGGCAAAGTATCGCACTTTATGCCTACGTATTCCCGTCTGGAACGAGAAATCAGAGTCAACGTAGTTCGCCTACCTACGGGAAAGGAGGGAAAGGTTGCTCGCTAGGATATCGCATCCTATGCCTATGTACTTTCATACAGCATGAAAGATCAGAGCAAACGTAGTTCGGGCTACGGAAGACACATATTTGTTTGACTGTTTTTTATCCTTCTGAAAAAGGTTTTCTCCTGATTATGAGTCCAAGCGGACAAAAATGACTCTTTGATTGATTTACAGTCTTTTACGCAAGAACTGTCTTTTATTGATGTTTATCCTTTTATTGTATTTTTCTGATTGTTTTGAGAAAGAAGAGAAACAGCAACTCTAAAACCTATGGTTGAAAAAGGGAATCAAAATCTACCCTAATGTTGTCATGCATGGGTTAACGCCTAATGTCTGTCATATTTCTCTCTTGTGCAGAGAGAAACAGAGATCCTAAGGGATAAACGGAAAAGCAACAACATATATACAGTAAAGCAGTAAGATGCATGAATGCAGCAGTACAAGCGAGGCAAGGGAGTCCCACTCGACCTCGAACCTAGAAAACAATGGGCAAAGTGAAATAACTTCACCTCGACCCTATGGGAAAACTTAACAAACAATACAACATAGAAAATAAAACCCCCCCAAACCAGCCCTGACAGCACACTAGCTCCAGTTGAACTTCCAAAATCAAACTCCAATGGTACCCAAGCCACAACAAGCTTCTATCTCCAAGAAATCACCCAGCTGAAGCAAGCATAGAACCTTAACACGTTGATAGTGTCAGACAGCAGTAAACCCTAGCTTTAACAGTTGCACAACTTTGACATAAACAGTCTTCATCTTTGTCAATCTTTGATCTTCATCTCTATCTTCAATGGCTTCTTTCTTCAAGACAAGCTCTCCTAGATGAGAATTGATTTATCAGAATGAATTGAATGTCAAACAGTTCATTGACGACCAAAGGAAGTCTATGAACAGTTGACATTGTAACAGACTGTTTCCTTCAAAGTTCTACCTCTAAGGTAAGGCCACTGATCCCTCCTAAGGAGGGAGGTGAATACCATAGAGGGACTTTATGTCATAGAGAGGAATGGAAGCACAGGAAGCTATCCATGTTTATGAAAGAATTTGTTCTATTCTAAGGCTCTGCCTATTTGCTCCTATTTCCCCTAAGCCTTCAATCAGCATCTTCAATCCAAGCAATCTTCAAGCTTCAACATCTTGATCATCACCTTCAATCTTCTCCATTGATGTCTTCATGCTTCCACAAGCTCAAACCAAGCCCCATACCCCAAATAAGAACCCGAAAGCCCGAGCAGACAGATAAAACCCCAAGTGGGAACACCAAACAATCACACAATTTGCAAAATATACTAAAAATAGTAAAATAGTATTTAAAAACCTAAGATTTATTCTAAGGGGAGTTCTATATCTACCCTACATACCCTATATGTCCCATACCCTAATTCAAGCTAGAAACCCAAAAATAAAATGGTAGAATGCACCTATGTTGATTTTAAACCCTAATTATACTATCCTAATGTTTTCTAATCAAAACTAATCAAAATTAATCCACAAAAATGTGAAATAAATCTCTAAGGGAACTTAATGCTCTAATCTAACTACCACAAAAAGAACGGGATCAAAATGTGGATTTAAATGACCAAACGAAATTCATCAATATGTATGTACAAACAATATGAAAATAAAAGCAATTAATATGTAAAAAATCACCATAAATGGAAAAAAAACCCTAAAATAATATTTTTATTTTCTCACCATTTTCTTGAAACAATTATTGAAATAGGAAAAAAAACCTCATGTTAACATGACCATTTTTTTGATTTGTTATGAATCATTTTGTAACTAATATGTAAATGAAAAGAAAAGGAAAGAAATTCAATTAATATGGCAGGGGGGTGCCCATAGCAGATATTCATACCCAGAATTAAATTGGGCCCAGGATGGGGGTGCAAGAAGCATTGCGCTGGGCCCATGCTCCTAACAAAAGAAACAACCAAAATGATAACCCAGGGGGGGGGGGGTACTGATAGCGAGAATCCCCCTTGTTATTTCTGATGGGCCCCAAAAGGGGGCGTATGAAGTAAACGGCCTAAGGCCCAACGAAAGTTTACCAGGGGAGGGGGGTACGAAAGGTAAATGGGGGATACGCTCAGCAACTTGGGTTTGGGCTTGAAGCCCGGGATCCATCAACCCACTCATCAGCAACCCTAAACAAAAACTCTCCTCTTCTTCATTCCCTAGCACTGTTCACCTTCTCCCCTTAACGTGAAACCCTAGTTGCGCCTCTCCCTCTCCAAACTCTCCCTCTTTCTGAAATCTCCCAACCCTAACTCACCACACGCTCTCCGTTCAATTCAACCTCCTAATTCGACTAACAAAATCAATCACAAAAAACCTAAATCTATGCACCTAACTAACCACGAAAGTTTACGAGTTAGGGAAGAAGGAATAAAAACCTGGAACCGAGAAGATGACGAAGATGACGAACCACGCCGTGAAGCTCGATCAAACCACGATCTGGAAATCTGGACGAACCTTGGAGGAGCGTGGACGGATTTCTTGAAGGCGCGATGAAAATCTCGGTGGATTTCTGGAGATGGCGTCACCTGTTCTTGATGTTTCTGGCGGATCTGGAAATTGGATAAGGAAGATACCGATTCTTGATGTTGTTTGACGATCATGGAAAATCTGTGGAGATGATGGTGATCGCGAGGAAGACCTTGAAGAATATCGTGAAGAACTTGGACGGAATCTTGAAAACGGTCAGGAAGTTATTGAAAGTTCTCCAGTGGAGGTTTCTTGAACGGATGAAGATTGATGGATATCCGATGAAGTTGATGAATATTGTTGAAGATCTTCACAGATCTGGAAATTTGATGAAGAACAAGGTTGAAGGTTGAAGGACCTATGAAGAACGTTCTTGCGTGTTTGCAGTTTTCAGGAAAAATCTATGAAGGTGGGATGAATTTGGATCGGAGAAGATGAAGTTGGATGGATTTTCTAGGTTTTTTGGTGTCTCCGGTGAAATTAGCGGTGGTCGGAGGTTAGTTGTGGCGGTCGGAGTCAGTTGGGGTGGTGGTCGCCGGTCCTTGCATGGCCGGCGGTGAAGACTCCGGCGACGGGGGCAGGTGGCAGAGGGTGAAGGGATGGTGCGCCACATGTGGGATTGGAGAGTCTGAGGGGAGCCCACGTGGTGTGCATGCAGGATCAGAGAGAGTGAGGTGGGACCAAAATGGCTGCACGCGTGGCAGGCCTTTTTATTGACACATGGCAAGGCGGAAAAAAAAGGACCTAAACTTGGGCCTGAATAATTCTGGATAAAGGGCCCAATGGGAGACTAAACCTGCTTAGTGATGATTAAGACTTAAAACGTAATTACTGAAACAAAACACAATTAAAATCTTGAACAAACCTAATTAACTCCTAAACGAAAATTAAAAATAAACTCCTAATTAAACTCTAATAAACCCTAATTAACCCTAAAACAAAATTAAGAATAAATCCTAATTAACTCTAAAAAATCAAATTAATCCTAAAATGAACATTAAGACTAAAATCTAATTAATCTGAAAAATATCTAACTATTAAAAAACGAAAGTTAAAAAAGAAAAACCCCTAATTAATCAGAAAAAAATCTAAAACTATTATTTAATATCTAAAACAATTATCTTTTTAAAAACCCTAATTAATTCTAAAAAAACAAATAAAATCTAAAAAACATTTTCTTTTTTTCTTTTAAAATCTAATATACTAATTTGAAAAAAAAGACAATTAATCTTTATATTCTATTCTATTTTCTTTTAAAAACAACAATAAAACTCTAAAAAAACAATACTATCTATTTTTTTTTTACTATTCTATTAAAAGAAAAATGATAATATCTATTAAAACTAATAAAAGAAAATATCTAAAATTTGTATAATATCTAAAAATTCTTTTGAATCTAATAAATCTCTAAAAGGAAGAAAATTTATTTAAATTCTAAAAAATATTAAAAAAAATCTTATAAAATCCAGAAAAATCCAATTAAATGCATAAAAATCCAGAACAACGACAGAAAAATCCTACAAATGCCAGGAGGCCGATTAAACCGAATAGAATCCAATTACGCAGCCGTAGCGAAACCCGGGCCCCGAGATGGCCTGAAAACACCAGGAACGAGCACCAATTCTCAACAGACTTTTACTCTGACTGGCCTGTCCTGCCTGAAACGCCAGGGGCTATAATCCCGATAAAATCCATTTGAATGATAAAAATGCAATGCCTGCCGGATGCGAATGCGAATGCAAAATGCGTCGAAACATAACCTTGGTATGAGGACCGGTTGGTCAAATTTTATGGTGCAATAGCTGCCTCTATTCAAGCGGCTTGGACCTGAAGGGTTGAAGAGCGAACAACCTTCAAACATTCGAGGTACGAGACGGTTGAATACAAAATAAACCCGAAAATTTGCCAACCGCAGCAATAAATTGCAACCTCGCTTGGGGAACACCATCCAGAGAACTGAATCCAATTATTATGGCAACAAACTGATCGATCACCTGATAAAGAGGTTTGACTTTAACACCAGTTACTTGTGTGACACCACAAATAACAAACTCGAAGGTTAAATCAACATGCACTTGATCACCTCTCCTCGCCTATTGATAGGCGGAGGCATCATCCCGCAGGAAAACAATAACCATACTTACGTCGTCTACAGATAGACAGAAAACCCCATTCCGAAGGAAAAGCAATATTCATATTTACATTGTCTACAGATAGACAGCAAGACCCCTTCCCGAAGGAAAACCATACTCAATACTCACATTGTCTAAGGATAGACAGAAAGACACCATCCCGAAGGAACACCAATATCCATACTCTCCTCGTCTAATGATAGACGGAGACACCATCCCGAAGGAATACCATACCCATATTTGCATCGTCTACAGATAGACAGAAAGACCCCATCCCGAAGGAAAACAATTATCCAATACTCACATTGTCTAAGGATAGACAGCAAGACACCTTCCCGAAGGAACACCATTATCCATGTTTACACCGTCCACCGTAGGAAAAACCATACCCATATTTACATCATCCACCATAGGAAAACCATACCCAATATTTACAATGTCTACAAATAGACAAGAAACACCCCTTCCCGAAGGAACACCAATATCCATTACTCACATTGTCTAAGGATAGACAGAAAGACACCTTCCCGAAGGAACACCATTATCCATGTTTACACCGTCCACCGTAGGAAAAACCATACCCATATTTACATCGTCCACCGTAGGAAAACCATACCCAATATTTACAATGTCTACAGATAGACAAGAAACACCCCTTCCCGAAGGAACACCAATATCCATTACTCACATTGTCTAAGGATAGACAGAAAGGCACCGTCCCGAAGGAAAATCATACCCATATTTACATTGTCTACAGATAGACAAGAAGACCCCTTCCCGAAGGAACACCATATACATACTCTCCTCGTCTAATGATAGACGGAGACACCATCCCGAAGGAAAATCATTATCCATTACTCACATTGTCTAAGGATAGACAGAAAGGCTCTTTCCCGAAGGAACACCAATATCCATTTTTACATCGTCCACCGTAGGAAAAACCATAACCATATTTACATTGTCTACAGATAGACAGAAACACCCCATCCCGAAGGACAACCCGTCAGCGGAAAGAGAACCCATATTCATCACCACCCATCAAAGTTCAGAATCCTTTCGTCTACAGGAATTGATGGAAAGAACAATATCTTCAAAGGGGTCACATCATCAATAAGGATTGACAGAAAAACCACCTCACAAGAGCCATGTTGTTGATAAGGATCAACAACTAGGAAAACCAAACATTCTTCGAAGAGCCTCGACGTCAATAAGGATCAACGGTCAGAAAAACCCTCTTGAAATGCCATCTTGTCCAATAAACAGAAAGAACGCCAATATCTGAAAGATCGCTTTGAAACCTTTCAACGTCTAGGGATAGACAGAGAAAACCATATCCAACTCCTGATGTCTCATGATAGACGGAGAAGGCCCGCTGGGGGAAACCCATCGTCAATGTGAACTGACGGGAAGAGGAGTCTGCCAATACCAACCGATCGTTGAATAAAGCATAACCGTTGCATGATCTGAGGATCGAATACCAAAGAGCTGTCTAAATAAAGCTGCTGGATAAATGCCCCTGAACTGATTACAGAGTACTTCGTGTTGCCACTGGAGGATGATAGAAAAACTGGCTTATGCTTCGTATGCATACGCGCATGTTTGAATTTTTCTATGGCGTAATGCTCCATATAGGATGGAAATGCTACGCATTTGAGGATGAAATGCAAGTATGATGCAAATATGATGATGTATGCAAATGCAAATGCAAGCTCGGCCACTGGAGAAACTGGATACAGAAAACCGCCTCAGCAAAATAAATGCTGAAGACAACGCCAACTCCGCTGGGGATAACCAGGCATCACAGAATTATTCCAGCAAAATAAATGCTGGAAAAGTGAAGCCGATTTCACTGAGGAATAACTGAATGCGCCAATCATGATTGGACTTCTGTCAGGGACAGCTTACCCGTGCCAATGAAAATTGGGCTTTTGCTGGGGAAAACAGACGGAGTCTTCCTGCGTACCAATGAAGATTGGATTTTGAAATGATGCGCCACCCTGGATGGGCCTTACAGTGATTGCCAATATGGATTGGGATTCTTGAAAATTGCCAATAAGAATTGGGCTTTTAGGCTATCCGTGATGGGTCATATCCGACTGACTCTGAAAAATGTCTTGTCTGAATTCACAATTTCTGATTGAAGGGTCAATAGACGGTAACTCGACTTCCCGACATTCGACTCACACTTGGAGATTAGCTGAATCTGCTCGACTAGCTCTGAGTAACTCTGATGACACGGAGAAAAACCATTCCCTCGCTTCTGATATGCCCCAGCTTGTGGGACCTCTGTGGGGATAGTCCTCAAAAGGAAATCTAAAAATCTGTACCCTGACGGTTTGATATGAAATGCCCCGACATTCTGAACCTCGGCAAAACTTCAAATCAAATGCCTCTCGAAAGAAGAATAACTTCCGCACTCTTAGGATAGTCTGCCCCTGTCTGCAATGACTTTGCCCCTGATTAGCTGATTCAGTGTAGTGACTCTAGCTACGAGAGATTTACCGAATCTCGACCTGATTTCCTCAGAATAACTGCTTTGGATGGCTGACCTCACTGGGGATCACTTGATAATATCTTGCCCCTGCTCTCGGAACATTCGGGCATCCCGCATTCTATCCTGATCAGACTTTCCACTGTAGGAAACTTTCCTGCTGTCAAGTACTTACTCGTAAGTAAAACCAGTTGTTCTGCATAAAAGGTACATTAATGCAATGCATATGACAGTTTTAACATCCAATCTGTTCATTGGAAAAAGGAAAATCAGTTTATGGCATATAATGCACAAATCATTTACCAAAATATCAACATCAGCACCAACATGGTAAGAAGAACCCTTTTAGGAGTCAGCTTCGACGCGATCTTAGCCGATGTATGCCTTTGAAACAACCCTGCCTCAATTAGGACTTTTGAAGGTTGTAACGTGGTCAGGTTCACGGTTTTGAAAGAAAGGATGGCGACTCAAAGTCTAATTTTAACCCACCCATTCTCCTTGATGTTCTCCGATCCTACGTTCAGCTAATTCGACCTTAGCGCTCACCTCTAGGAGGTTGAAATATAGGAGTGATAGTTCGAGGAACTATGAGCTTTTGGAGTGACAACCCCTCGCTCTTCGTCTTTGACACTCGGGGTCACACGACTCGTATTTTATTTGAGGACTTTTCCTTTTGTAATCCCTTTCATCTTTATTTTTCTTTCCCTAACTTTTGCCTGGACTGCCTCTTTTGAGTTTCTTTTGATTCTCCAGTCCAGCGGGATGCCCCTATTTTTGCCTAAGTCGTTTGTTTTCAATTTTTGACTTAGCGGGCTTTCGATGCTTTTCGTTTTTTTTTTCCCGAACAAGTCGTGTGACACATGGTTGTCTGACTCTTTGGGGAGTAATGTGACTGTTTCACTTTTGCAATTTAACCCTTGTGGTTTTTTAGGCACGACCTATGGAGGTGTGATTGATCTTCGAACGGACACTCCTTTTGCAATTTGGATGCTCGGTCAAATTAGCTAACACCTACCCTGCCCCAGGTTGACATTGAGGGTTTTTCGTTTTAAAAAAGAAACTCCTACAACTAGGCTCAAAGGGGTTATTAAGAGATTATCTTCCTTATGTCTCTGGTGCTTAGGGATTTGAAACAATGTCTGTACATCATCAGCAGGTTTTATTTCAAAGGCATACAATATCGGAAGCTTGCATGTCGTTCATTTTCGTCATCCTCCCCGGATTCCGCTTAACCAAGCGTTGGATATCTATAAAAATCAATTAGTGAACACGAATGGATTTAATCAAAACATGCATACTCATTTCATTATCATCAATTGAATGAAAACAACAAGTTTTACAAACAAGATCGCAATTTAACAAGAAAGAAACTACAAACATAAAGAAATGACAAGATAAAACACAAGAAAACATCAGCTTCCGAGAATCGGGCTATCACATCCGACTTGCTGCTGAACCAGCCATCTTCAAAGTAGCCTGTTGAAACCATACTGCTCAAAACGGATGCCGGGTGAATTGCCTTTCTGACTTCATTGGGCTCTGTCTAGCACGCAGGTTTGACCGATAACGATAAGACTGCTGACTCTGGAACGGAGTTGACGTCTGTTGCAAAGACTGGACATATTGTTGACTTTGATCAGTCGAACCACTTGGAGGTCGAGTCTGAACTATCAGGGACTCCTTTTGTTCAGGCGCTTTCATCCTCAGACTTGGTCTAGGCAGCAACTGAGGACAGGGGGATTCTGACACCAATGATTGCAGAATATACTTCTGATCTACAGCAGCTTCGGGAACATCCATCATCTTAGCACCAACTAGGGTACGACCATTAGGTACAATTACGCCGCCCGGCGTGAGTTCAATAACTTTTGCGTCGATCAAGTCCTGAACGTTGTGCTTAAAAGCATGACAACTCTCGATATCATGTCCGGGTGCCCCGGAATGAAATTCACAGTGCTTACTGGTATCATACCCATAAGGAAGTATCGTCCCCTTGGGCGGTTCCAATGTTCTTTCTTCAACCAGCTTCAAACTCAATAAAGTCTGAAAGAGCTTAGCATATGTTGAAGGCGGCGCCTCAAACATCCTCCTTGACCTTTGCCGAATCGGATGTATCTTTTGTTGTTGTTGTTGGTGTCGATCAACACGTCTTTTAATCTCAGGTTCCACGGGCACGAGCTTCACAGGCACAGGTGGAACAAACTCCTTCACTGCAGCTTCAGATAGCTGATCATCCTCTTTCCTAATCACATTCTTGACTACTTCCATGATCAAGCTCATTTGGGTCTTCAGCTGATTATTTTCCTCTTTGAGCATCTTCTGATCCAGACGCAACTCCTGCATGTCTTTCATCATCTGCCTCAACTGGCTTCGGACTTCAATCAATGCAGCCTGATTCTGCTCCATATCTCTGAGGTAATTCCTGCAACAAACTGGAGATAGGAAATAAGGCCCTCGGTTCTGATGTACCTGTTATGTGAGAATGCAATGCAGAAATCAAACACATATTCACAACAAGACAAATAAACCCCAAGCTGTAAGCACAAAGATAAACACCTCACACAAATATGCAAAGCCAACAAGAGCAGTAAACAAGAACACCCTGAGTACAAAATACAATGACCCCATCCAACAAGCCTGGTGGTGGTCAGCAAACAATGCACAAAAGCCAAACAGGCAGCAGAGAAAACAGATGCGACACCCGGCGCAGAAACCTCTAGTAACTTTCCCCATATTCAACTGAGCTTTTAGCTGGACATTCTCCCGACCATACACTCTCGGTGGAGTATTCCTTGACATGGACTAACGAACCCACACAACTGGATGAAGGGTAATCCATAATCCGAACAAAACCCTGAGGTGTGATAAAGATCTTGTTAGAGTCTAGCAGATTCTGAACTTGGCTTCTAAGCACCTTACAATCATCTGTCGAATGCCCCTGTACCCCGACATGGTACTCACAGCGGGCGCTGGCATCAGAACCTGAAGGATAAGCCAGGATCGTTGGACTAGTTTCTTTCGGCACTATTAATCCACTTTCAACCAAATCTGGCAACAATTGACTGTACGACACTGGTAGCTGAGTAAACTGCCTTTCAGGTTTCCTTGGTCTTGGTCGGGCGTGACGACGCGGCTGACGATAATATGACTGCTGATTTGAAGTGTCTGAAAACTGAGTCTGAGACGCTGGAGATTCTGAGACAACATCGCTTCCTTCTTCCCACTCCTCTTGAGAACTGATAAATGATTCATTCTTATCAACCGGGATATAAGGAGCATCTCTAAGCTTTCCATTCTTGAGTTCTCTCTCTACAAGCTCTCCCATTCTCATCAGGCCTTCAAAGCTTGTACAAGTGAACATCATGTCGTAATAACGGCCCTTCAGAGTATCCAAAAAGAGGCTAACCATTTCTCTTTCCTGAATCGGTGGTTGAACACGAGCAGCCAATTCTCTCCATCTTTGCACATACCCCCTAAAGGATTCATTCTCCGCACGAGATAATTCTTGCAAATGCACGTGAAAAGGAGCCATTTCTAGATTGTATTCGTACTGCTTCACGAAGGCATTGGCTAAGTCCGACCATGATTTGATACTATCGCTCTGCAAGTGCATGTACCAGTCCAAAGATGCTCCGATCAAACTATCCTGGAAACAGTGAATCATGAGCTTGTCATTGGTGATATACGGAGTCATTCTTCTGCAGAACATAACCAAATGTAGCTTCGGACAACTATCTCCTTTGTACCTCTCGAAATTGGGCGCTTTGAACTTCGGAGGCAATACAAGACCTGGAACCAAACACATGCTCGCAGCATTTAGATCAAGAGTATTCTTATTCACCAGGGCACCAATCTGATCTTCCAACGTCTGCAGTCTTCTCATATACTCAACAGTCATTGGGTTCTGAATATTAACCTGTGGAACAACTCTGGGAGAGGGAACCATCCTTGGAGAATGAACAATCCTCGGAGAATCTGGCGTAGAGAAAGTAGAATTGTGACACTCTGCGTCATTGAAGGAATATGGACCTCTGACAGGGGTTTGCACTGGCTGAGCAACATTGTTCATCTGAGCTCTTTGACCATTGTTTCCTCCTCCATTTATAGCTGTTATGGCTTCCATGATCTGACTCACTGGTACTTCAACAATTCAAACTCCGCCCGAGTAACAACCAAGTTCTGCTCTTCTGAAGCCATGATCTTTCCAGATGCTAACTCAAGTCTAATGCGAATGTCGGGAAATCAACTGATGAAGCGGACAAAAACGGGTAAGCTCCCTGTTCCGGCTGAGGATGAATATGTAAAATGAAATGCAAATGCAAACAGCCATGCAAAAATGCAAAATGCACACACAAGGGACCAAGTGCCCCTGGCTGAGAAGAATCCATCATACTGGTCTTAGCCAGACCCATAACTCTGCTCGAACCTGGTGTCAACAAACCAAAACTGTACTCCAACCTGGTCTCCAACAGACTCTATAATGCTGTCCTCAAACATCACACCACTGAATCTCAATCAAGAAAACCGGTAATCTGGAGGTCAAGTTACCTGCATGCCCCAACCTCTCTCACAGGTAGGTGTCCTAATAACTGACACAAGGTATGGCATCCTATGCGGTCGTTGGCGTCACAGACTTTCAAGATTGATGATACGATACCCAGAAGGTATGGCGTCATCATGTTCTGAAGAGGCCTCACTTAGCCAACTTCCAAATGATCGGTTCCCGGAGTCGACAATCCTCGGGTCAGACAACTTGTCGAGCCCTAAGGGCCAGGCAAGAAGCATCAAAGAGAATCTCGTCCGAGTGAGATTTCGCGGCTAGCTGGTGCGAGCTAAGCAAGCAGGCTAACCACTACTCTCTCTCTAAATCTAGGTGTAACCTCAAGCCCAGGTCCGGCTTATCTCTCAATCATAGAACCCCCTCATACCCACAACAATAATAACAGTAATATAATGCTGAATGTAAAATACAGAAAAAGTAAATCCATACAAAATCCTCGACGGGAAAACAAGCGTTAGGATTGACTCGCGTAGGGAACCGTTGGAGTCCCCAGCAGAGTCGCCAGTTGTCGCTACTGCGAAAATCGGCGCTGGCTGAACAGAAGAGTCGCCACCGTGCGTTATTTATCCCAATGGAGGGAAAGGAAACGCTCGAAGTAAACCTACCGCAAAGACGGGAAAGGAATGGTCGTCGCAACCAAATCCTGGATTCGGGAGTCGGTTACGCAAGGGGAAGGTATTAGCACCCCTCACGTCCGTCGTACTCGACGGGATCCACGCTTGTTTTCTAGTACGAATTATTATTCTATCTATTCTACAGGTCTGGGGTTAAAAGAAAATAAAATGACTCAGCAAAGTATCGCACTTTATGCCTACGTATTCCCGTCTGGAACGAGAAATCAGAGTCAGCGTAGTTCGCCTACCTACGGGAAAGGAGGGAAAGGTTGCTCGCTAGGATATCACATCCTATGCCTACGTACTTTCATACAGCATGAAAGATCAGAGCAAACGTAGTTCGGGCTACGAAAGACACAGATTTGTTTGACTATTTTTTATCCTTCTGAAAAAGATTTTCTCCTGATTATGAGTCCAAGCGGACAAAAATGACTCTTTGATTGGTTTACAGTCTTTTACGCAAGAACTGTCTTTTATTGATGTTTATCCTTTTATTGTATTTTTCTGATTGTTTTGAGAAAGAAGAGAAACAACAACTCTAAAACCTATGGTTGAAAAAGGGAATCAAAATCTACCCTAATGTTGTCATGCATGGGTTAACGCCTAATGTCTGTCATATTTCTCTCTTGCGCAGAGAGAAACAGAGATCCTAAGGGATAAATGGAAAAGCAACAACATATATACAGTAAAGCAGTAAGATGCATGAATGCAGCAGTACAAGCGAGGCAAGGGAGTCCCACTCGACCTCAAACCTAGAAAACAATGGGCAAAGTGAAACAACTTCACCTCGACCCTATGGGAAAATTTAACAAACAATACAGCAAAGAAAATAAAACCCCCAAAACCAGCCCTGACAGCACACCAGCTCCATTTGAACTTCCAAAATCAAACTCCAATGGTACCCAAGCCACAACAAGCTTCTATCTCCAAGAAATCACCCAGCTGAAGCAAGCATAGAACCTTAACCCGTTGACAGTGTCAGACAGCAGTAAACCCTAGCTTTAACAGTTGCACAGCTTTGACATGAACAGTCTTCATCTTTGTCAATCTTTGATCTTCATCTCTATCTTCAATGGCTTCTTTCTTCAAGACAAGCTCTCCTAGATGAGAATTGATTTATCAGAATGAATTGAATGTCAAACAGTTCATTGACGACCAAAGGAAGTCTATGAACAGTTGACATTGTAACAGACTGTTTCCCTCAAAGTTCTACCTCTAAGGTAAGGCCACTGATCCCTCCTAAGGAGGGAGGTGAATACCATAGAGGGACTTTATGTCATAGAGAGGAATGGAAGCACAGGAAGCTATCCATGTTTATGAAAGAATTTGTTCTATTCTAAGGCTCTACCTATTTGCTCCTATTTCCCCTAAGCCTTCAATCAGCATCTTTAATCCAAGCAATCTTCAAGCTTCAACATCTTGATCATCACCTTCAATCTTCTCCATTGATGTCTTCATGCTTCCACAAGCTCAAACCAAGCCCCATACCCCAAATAAGAACCCGAAAGCCCGAGCAGACAGATAAAACCCCAAGTGGGAACACCAAACAATCACATAATTTGCAAAATATACTAAAAATAGTAAAATAGTATTTAAAAACCTAAGATTTATTCTAAGGGGAGTTCTATATCTACCCTACATACCCTATATGTCCCATACCCTAATTCAAGCTAGAAACCCAAAAATAAAATGGTAGAATGCACCTATGTTGATTTTAAACCCTAATTATACTATCCTAATGTTTTCTAATCAAAACTAATCAACATTAATCCATAAAAATGTGAAATAAATCTCTAAGGGAACTTAATGCTCTAATCTAACTACCACAAAAAGAACGGGATCAAAATGTGGATTTAAATGACCAAACGAAATTCATCAATATGTATGTACAAACAATATGAAAATAAAAGCAATTAATATGTAAAAAATCACCATAAATGGAAAAAAAAACCCTAAAATAATATTTTTATTTTCTCACCATTTTCTTGAAACAATTATTGAAATAGGAAAAAAAACCTCATGTTAACATGACCATTTTTTTGATTTGTTATGAATCATTTTGTAACTAATATGTAAATGAAAAGAAAAGGAAAGAAATTCAATTAATATGGCAGGGGGTGCCCATAGCAGATATTCATACCCAGAATTAAATTGGGCCCAGGATGGGGGTGCAGGAAGCAGTGCGCTGGGCCCATGCTCCTAACAAAAGAAACAACCAAAATGATAACCCAGGGGGGGGGGGGGTACTGATAGCGAGAATCCCCCTTGTTATATCTGATGGGCCCTAAAAGGGGGTGTAGGAAGTAAACGGCCTAAGGCCCAACGAAAGTTTACCAGGGGAGGGGGGTACGAAAGGTAAACGGGGGATACCCTCAGCAACTTGGGTTTGGGCTTGAAGCCCGGGATCCATCAACCCACTCATCAACAACCCTAAACAAAAACTCTCCTCTTCTTCATTCCCTAGCACTGTTCACCTTCTCCCCTTAACGTGAAACCCTAGCTGCGCCTCTCCCTCTCTAAACTCTCCCTCTTTCTGAAATCTCCCAACCCTAACTCACCACACGCTCTCCGTTCAATTCAATCTCCTAATTCGACTAACAAAATCAATCACAAAAAACCTAAATCTATGCACCTAACTAACCACGAAAGTTTACGAGTTAGGGAAGAAGGAATAAAAACCTGGAACCGAGAAGATGACGAAGATGACGAACCACGCCGTGAAGCTCGATCAAACCACGATCTGGAAAGCTAGACAAACCTTGGAGGAGCGTGGACGGATTTCTTGAAGGCACGATGAAAATCTCTGTGGATTTCTGGAGATGGCGTCACCTGTTCTTGATGTTTCTGGCGGATCTGGAAATTGGATAAGGAAGATACCGATTCTTGATGTTGTTTGACGATCATGGAAAATCTGTGGAGATAATGGTGATCGCGAGGAAGACCTTGAAGAAGATCGTGAAGAACTTGGACGAAATCTTGAAAACGGTCAGGAAGTTATTGAAAGTTCTCCGGTGGAGGTTTCTTGAACGGATGAAGATTGATGGATATCCGATGAAGTTGATGAATATTGTTGAAGATCTTCACAGATCTGGAAATTTAATGAAGAACAAGGTTGAAGGTTGAAGGACCTATGAAGAACGTTCTTGCGTGTTTGCAGTTTTCTGGAAAAATCTATGAAGGTGGGATGAATTTGGATCGGAGAAGATGAAGCTGGATGGATTTTCTGGGTTTTTTGGTGTCTCCGGTGAAATTAACGGTGGTCGGAGGTTAGTTGTGGCGGTCGGAGTCAGTTGGGGTGGTGGCCGCCGGTCCTTGCATGGCCGACGGTGAAGACTCCGACGACGGGGGCAGGTGGCAGAGGGTGAAGGGATGGTGCGCCACGTGTGGGATTGGAGAGTCTGAGGGGAGCACACGTGGTGTGCATGCAGGATCAGAGAGAGTGAGGTGGGACCAAAATGGATGCACGTGTGGCAGGCCTTTTTATTGACACATGGCAAGGCGGAAAAAAAGGACCTAAACTTGGGCCTGAATAATTCTGGATAAAGGGGCCAATGGGAGACTAAACCTGCTTAGTGATGATTAAGACTTAAAACGTAATTACTGAAACAAAACACAATTAAAATCTTGAACAAACCTAATTAAATCCTAAACAAAAATTAAAAATAAACTCCTAATTAAACTCTAATAAACCCTAATTAACCCTAAAACAAAATTAAGAATAAATCCTAATTAACTCTAAAAAATCAAATTAATCCTAAAATGAACATTAAGACTAAAATCTAATTAATCTGAAAAATATCTAACTATTAAAAAACGAAAGTTAAAAAAGAAAAACCCCTAATTAATCAGAAAAAAATCTAAAACTATTATTTAATATCTAAAACAATTATCTTTTTAAAAACCCTAATTAATTCTAAAAAAACAAATAAAATCTAAAAAACATTTTCTTTTTTTCTTTTAAAATCTAATATACTAATTTGAAAAAAAAGACAATTAATCTTTATATTCTATTCTATTTTCTTTTAAAAACAACAATAAAACTCTAAAAAAACAATACTATCTATTTTTTTTTTACTATTCTATTAAAAGAAAAATGATAATATCTATTAAAACTAATAAAAGAAAATATCTAAAATTTGTATAATATCTAAAAATTCTTTTGAATCTAATAAATCTCTAAAAGGAAGAAAATTTATTTAAATTCTAAAAAATATTAAAAAACCCTATAAAATCCAGAAAAATCCAATTAAATGCATAAAAATCCAGAGCAACGACAGAAAAATCCTACAAATGCCAGGAGGCCGATTAAACCGAATAGAATCTAATTACGCAGCCGTAGCGAAACCCGGGCCCCGAGATGGCCTGAAAACACCAGGAACGAGCACCAATTCTCAACAGACTTTTACTCTGACTGGCCTGTCCTGCCTGAAACGCCAGGGGCTATAATCCCGATAAAATCCATTTGAATGATAAAAATGCAATGCATGCCGGATGCAAATGCGAATGCAAAATGCGTCGAAACATAACCCAGATATGAGGACCAGTTGGTCAAATTTTAGGGTGCAACAAAGACACATGGAGCGCTTTCAAGAGTCGAAGACATGCAGAACGCCACTTGTCTCGATTTAGTTCACTAGCCGTTGATGGCAGTTATTTTCGATTAGTATAAATAACAAGTCTTAGTGTTAGGATTTGTGTGTGTTCAATTGTGTACAAATTCCTCAATATACTCAAAGTACCTGCATGTAGAGAAACGAGTTCGTGAGAATGCACGTTGGTGCAATTCCATTTTTACATTTCAGTACAATTCAATAAGTCTTTTCATTAAGAATTTATCTTTTCCTTACGCAAGTTACTTTCTACTTTTTTTACCAGTCTTTCGACTTTAATCTTTTGTGTTCAATTCAATTTACATTTTGAAACAAGTTACTTTTATCATGAACTCTATCGAAGTGTTCATTGTTTTTCCAAACTTTGTTTAAGATCAATTAACACGTGTTCTAGGATTTTTGTGGTCGATCCTGTGAGTAAAACAAAACTTTTTGATTTGGAAGAACAGCGGTTGTTCACCAATTTTCACGGTGAACAAATTGGCACACCTGGTGGGACAGTGCTAAGTGATCATAAAATTTGCTTCAAAATTTTTGAAAATTGATTAGTTCTGCGGTCAACTTTCTCTTTGAAAACTTTGTTGCATGTTATTAAGAAGTGTTAAAGTAGCCACCACTAACGAAGATAGAACAAGGAGAAGATATAAGAGGAGAATGGCGACAAACTCTAACCAGCCAAATATTCCCCAGGATACGCTTAGGAACAATATAGAACCACCCATAGGATCTTCGTCAAGAGGACCAACGGTCTCGACGCCTGTCTCTGAAGCAATATCGTCTATGGGAAGTTTAATACCTACCCATTTGATTACCCATACACAACCCATTCTGACTTATATTGGGCCAAGGGGTCCTACACAGACTCCCTCACCAATAGGGGCTTCAGCATTCAGAAGCGTCCCTCCTCCTAGATTTTCAATACCCCTGCCTCGAGATCCACCCTATGGAATGCCAACTTCGATGATGGAAAACTTACAAAATTCCCTTCCATTATATACAGAACCCGTAATGACTTCGCCATTACAGGGATCAGGCTCTGGGGTAAATATGGGTCGAAATAGTCAAACTTTAGGGTTAGGGTATTCTGCCCAAATACCAAATTTGACAACCAGTTTTGCATCATACTTAAGACAATAGGCGGACGAGAGGAACGTTCAAATGGTCCAAATGGTATCCCAAACTATGGGGGAAATCTTTCAGCCTCTTATTCAGAATACTACCCAAACTAATCAACAATTAGCAACGTAATTGACGCGTCTTGTAGAATTCTTTGGTGTACCAAATCCCCCTCGACAACCACCAAGGGAGTATATGATGGAGAACCAATGGGTAGTTTTTGACGAAGATACCACCATTAAACAAATTCAACAAAATCAACAAAATCCGGGAAATATACCCCAGGCAAATCAAGACAACCAGGGAATGATCGAATGACCTAGAGTCGAACCCCCTAGGAATCAACTACAAATTCCTAGAGAAGAATAACCAAGGGTAGTTTTGGTAAATAAGAACCATAATGTTGAAAATGTTGTATAACAAGTTCAACGTAACAATGTAGTAGCAGATAATAATTTGGTTGCTCTGGTCGAAAGAATCATGGCACGTAACAGAGTAAATTTTGGCCTTCAACGACCAAATGTTACATCATCGTTATCTGAATACATCCTTCAGTCAGATTTACCCTCAAGAACAAAGGTTCCTAAGTTTACTAAGTTTTCTGAGGATACTACTAAGTCCACTGTCGAACATGTGGCTAGGTATTTGATAGAAGTCGGAGAAATTTCGAATGATGAGAACCTTAGGGTAAAATATTTCCCAAGTTCCCTTACAAAGAACGCTTTCACTTGGTTCACAACCCTACCTCCAAATTGGATTCATAATTGGACCCAGTTAGAATGTTTGTTCCATGAGCAGTTCTATATGGGACAAACAAAGATCACCTTGAAGGAATTGGCTAGTACAAAATGAAATTTTACTGAGCTAATAGATGATTATTTAAATAGGTTTCGACTTCTCAAGGCAAGGTGTTTCACACAAGTTCCAGAACATGAGTTAGTCGAAATGGCTGCTAGGGGCCTGAATTATTCCATTAGGAAGAAATTAGATACTCAATACCCGAGGGATATGGTCCAGTTGGCCGATAGGGTTTGACAGTTAGAACACTTGAAAGAAGAAAAGGCCAGGGCAAATAAGAATAAGAGAATAGCCTATGTCGAATTCAATGAAGAGGACGAAAGGCCTTACAGTGAGCCTGTGAGTTTTGATGAGAATGAAGTAGATCTCGCTGAATTAAAATAAGGCTCACCCTATTCTCGTAAGGCTTTATCACCTTCGAATGGAAAGAACCCTGCCGAACCAGAAAAGAATGATAGGTTTCCTAAGAAAACTTACACATTCGACGTCATAAAATGGGACGAAATCTTTGATTTGTTAGTTAAGGATGGGCAAATGATAGTACCAACTAGTGCTAAAATGCCTCCTTTAGAGCAAAGAAAGAAAAAAGGATTTTGTAATAAATACCATAATTTCTTGGGTCATAAAACCTCTCAATGCTTTCTTTTTAGGGATCTTGTTCAGAATGCTATCCTGGAGGGAAGGCTCAAGTTCGGGGAAAAGTCTAAGAACTAGATAAAAGTTGACACTGACCCTCTACAAATTGCTGGCGCTCATTATACAGAGTCAAATGAAGTCAACATGATCGAAGTCACTGAAGATTTCGACAATGCAGTCAACATGATTGAAGTCACTGAAGACTTCATCAATGAGGTTATTTTGGTCCAGGTTATTGAAGGTCTTGACCAGAAGTTCATGAAAGATTTTGTTTGTGAAGCTACTGAAGGCTCCATCAAAGAAACTACTAATAGTTTGGACTGCAGAGTTACTGATGGCTTTGCAAAATGAGTTACTAAGGACTCCAACCTAATGATGATAATGAAGGAAACTGCTGACAATTTTGTTTGAATGGACAAGGCCGCTGATGGCCTTCAAATGAAATTTCGTAAAACAGATATTGTTGATGATGTCAATATGGATATCAACATGGTGGAGATCTCACAAGAAACCCCAATGGAAGTCGACAAGGAGCATCGATAGGAAGAGTATAACAAAGTTTCTTACCCAAAAAAGGAGAAGACCCTCATAGATTTTCTCCACAGGTGCCAGAATAAAAGTCTGAAGTTATGTTGTGCCCAAGGTGCAGTGCTGTGTTTAATAGAAAGACAGTGTGCAACATAGAGGGTGTGAGGAAGGCCAAAGAAAGGTGTGAGCACAAGCCTCCTATGGGCAACGAGATTTCGACCCAAGAAGAGCCTCTTCAAGACAGGATGAAACCAAGCAAAAGGTGCCAGGAGTTAAGTCCTCTACCTTAAAACCAACGATTGAGGCTTCGAAGGGAAGTTGGGTGAAACTAGTCGAAGGCAAGCATCATGGACAACAGAAATGGCAAAAGTTCGATGTGGACAGGGGATCATCAATGGCTTACCACAGGGAGTTCTAGGCTTCGAAGAAGACAACCTACGTCTCAGAGAATTACAAAGGAAAAAATCCCATGTGTAGATCCCAGTGGAAACGAGAGCGGCACAATAGGAAGGCCCAAAGAGAGGCTGAGGAAAAGGCTAAAACTAGTACTAACCTGCCTACTATAAAGGAGAAAAAGGAGGAACCAAAGCCTGTCGAGAAGCTACCCGTGGGGAGGAAGCTGTTTGCCACCCAGGAAGAGGAGGCCAAGGAGAAATATGATTGGGGAATTGATGAAGATGAAATGCTAGCTGACAATTTCGACTCTGGGTCAGAAGCCGCATTGGATATCATAGTGAATATGGTATCGATTTTGCCTAGAGAATTCGACCAGATAACAGAGTTGAAGAGTTGGACATTTATACAAAAGCTGAGATGGCATCACACAAGCCATTGTGCTACTATGTAATGAATAAAAGTTATGTAGAAAAATAAAATGCGTTCTTCGAGCGGCCAAATAAGGCAATGAAAAATCATTTGAAGCCTCTATTTATTACCATAAAGGTAGAAAACATTGTGGTTAATAAAATCTTGGTAGACTGTGGCGCTACAGTGAATTTGATGTCGTACTTTATGCTGAGGAAAATCGACAAATATGACACAGATACCAAACCATACAACATGGTGCTCTTGAATTATGAGGAAAAGGCGGGCATTACCCTTGGTGTCATATAGGTCGACCTTATGATAGGGACAATTACAAGACCTATTGTCTTTATGGTGGTCAAAACAAAAGTCAATTATAACTTGCTGTTGGGACGAGAATGGATCCATAGAATTGGAGTCATACCATCTTTCATGCACCTGAGGATTACAATATGGCGACCAGACGACATTTTCGAAAACATTGAGGCCAATCGAAGTTATTTCAAGGCCCTAATTAATCATGTTGACCGACGCAGTTTTGATAAGCACTTGGTCAACATTACTCCATGCAATCCGGCTGACATTGTTTTCACCCCAGAAGACGACGTCTACTGTTTGTTATATTTACATCCCATCTCGTTCATGGTTTTCGATGGGATAGAGAGGTGGTAGGAGAAGACAACCTTTCATACCTTGGTACATCTAGGATAACCCCAACAGGTTGGAGAAGCGAATTCAGTGATGATGACTGAGTTCGAAATGCTCAAAAAGATTTCGGCTTACATAGACGAAAATAAATTACAAGCGGCCTTAGAGGCTGAAGTGCAAAATATGGTTGTCGAAGCCAACCAAGAATCATACAAAGAAGGTCCTAGTAAGGACTTCGATCCAGAACCACTCGATAAGGTTCAGAAAAAGCAACAAGGCCAGAGGCTCAATTTCATCTATGATGACGAGCCTTTGGGTTTCAAGAAGGATCCGTTGGCAGCCAATGTCAATATGCTAGCGCAAGATCCACTTGAAGAAATTGATTTAGGAGAGGAGGTGACAAAGAGGCCAACATACATAAGTGCCAACAACAGCCCACAACTCAAGGTCAAAGTAATCCAACTATTGAAGGAGTTTAAATACTGTTTCGCGTGGGATTACGACGAGATACCTGATTTAAACAAAGATCTAGTCGAATTGAAGTTGCTAATCAAGCCTGGGAAGAAGCCCATCAAGCATAATCTAAGGCGGTTTGCGCCGGAAATTCTCTCAAAGATCAAAGAGGAGGTCGAAAGGCTTCTCCGATGTAAATTCATCCGTACAGCCAGGTATGTTGAATGGTTAGCAAATATTGTGCCTGTTATTAAAAAGAATGGTTCTTTGAGGGTATGCATAGATTTTAGAGATTTAAATGCTGCAACCCCATAGGAAGAATATTCAATGCATGTGGCAGAGATGTTAGTCGATTCCTCCACAGGCCACGAATACCTTAGTATGCTCGATGGTATTCGGGATATAACCAAATTTTCATTGCTGAAAAAGATGTCCCAAAGACAACATTTCGATGTCCCGGGGCCTTAGGCACCTACAAATGGGTAGTGATACCTTTTGGTTTAAAGAATGTTGGGGAAACGTATCAAAGGGAAATGAATTTGATCTTCCATGATTATATAGAGAATTTTATGCAAATATACATTGATGATATTGCTGTTGTCTATTTCAGGGAAGAATTATATTGACCATCTTTAAAAATCTTTCCAAAGGATGAGAAGACATGGTCTAAAAATGAATCCTCTCAAATGTGCTTTCTGCGTGTAGGAGGGAGATTTCTCAGGCTTTGTGGTCCACAAAAAGGGAATCGAAATAAACCAGAATAAGACCAAAGCCATAATGGAGGCAAAAGCGCCATCGATAAAGAAAGAGTTACTGTCAATGCTGGGCAAGATTGATTTCTTGAAGAGATTCATATCAAATCTCAGCGGGAAGACTCAAGCCTTCTCACCTCTGCTTCAACTCAATAAGGTAGGATTCGAATGGGGACAACCTCAACAAGAAGCTTTCGATAAAATCAAGGATTACTTGAGTCATCCTCCAATTCTATCACCACCTTGTAGGAATTGGAGCATGAGGTTATATATATCTGCGGCAGACAAAACTTTAGGGAGCATGCTGGCCAAAGAGGATGAAAATGGTGCCGAAAGAGTCATTTACTACCTTAGTAGGGTTTTAAATGATGCAGAAACTAGGTATAACATAGTTGAAAATTTGTGTTTATACTTGTATTTTTCTTGCACAAAGTTAAAGCGTTATATAAAACTTGGTGATGTTTATATTTCGTCTCACTTCAATATCATTAAACATATGTTGTCTAAACCAATTTTGCATAGTCGAATGGGTAAATGAGCATTAGCTTTAACTGAATATTCTTTAACATATATGCCTTTAAAGGCTGTTAAAGGACAAGTGATAACAGGCTTTATAGTCGACCAATCGATAAATGAGAATAACATAAACTATCTCAAGCTTGAGCCTTGGAAATTATATTTCAATGGCTCTAGCCATAAAGATGGAACCAGTGTAAGAGTGTTGATCATTTCTCCTAAAAAAATTCCAACAAAATTCAAGTACAAAATCGAAGGTCTCTATTCAAATAATGAGGCTGAATATGAGGCTTTAATAGCTGGACTTGAGAAATTGTTGAATTGGGGAGAACTCGAGTCGAAATAATGGGAGACTCAGAGTTAGTCATAAAATAAATCACGAAAGAGTACAAATGTGTTAAAGAGAACCTTATTATGTAATTTGTAATAGCTAATCGATTACTGAAAAGATTCGAAATAGTTAGTATTCGACACATACCTCGATAGGAAAATCAAGTGGCCAATGACTTGGCTCAGATTGCTTCTGGGTATAAAACTTTGAAAGAAAAATTACAAGATGCAATCGAAGTCAGAGGAAGAGTTGTGTCAGCCAGATTGTCCCCATCAGATTTGGAAATGACAAAGCTAGGGTACGCTGATAAATAGAATTTCGAAATCTTTACAATAGATAGCTTGACAGGAGAAGATTGGAGGAAATCGATAGTAGAGTATCTGCAACATCCAACGGCATCCATAGAGCGGAAAATTAGGTATCGTGCTTTAAGTTATGTTCTTTTGGGAAATTAGTTATTTAAAAAGACTCTTGAGGGAGTTTTACGTAAATGCCTTAGTGATTCAGAGGCATATTCATCCCTTTCGACTGTCCATAGTGGGGCATGTGAGGCACACCAGGTAGGCCACAAGATGAAATGGTTGTTGTTTTGACAAGGCATATATTGGCCCACCATGTTAAAAGGCTGTGTAGAATTCGCCAAAGGGTGCCAAGAGTGCCAAGTGCACGCAGGTATACAACACGTTTCTGCGAGTGAGTTACATTCCATAGTCAAACCATGGCCCTTTAGGGGTTGGGATTTGGATTTAGTTGGAGAAATTCGACCAGCGTCATCAAAAAATCAAAGGTACATTTTGGTAGGTATTGACTATTTTACAAAATGGATCGAAGTTATACCTTTGCCAAATGTCGACCAAAAGACGTAGTCAAATTCAACAAAAAACATATTATTTATAGATTTGGAATCTCATAGACCATTACAACAGATCAAGGATCCATTTTTACTGGTTGAAAGATGCAAGAATTTTCCAAGGAAATGGGTTTCAAATTGTTAACTTCTATGCCTTGTTATGCTTAGGCTAATGGTCAGGTCGAAGCATCGAACAAAATAGTAATTAGTCTAATTAAGAAACATGTTGGGAAGAAGCCTAGAAATTGGCACAGGACTTTAGATCAAGTGCTCCGAGCATGTCGAACTTCTCCCAAAGAATTGACTAATACAACTCTGTTTCGATTAACGTTTGGTCATGATGCAGTATTACCAGTGAAAATTTACTTACAGTCAACGAGGATCCAAAGGCACCATGAGATTCCATCAGAATCCTATTGGAACATGATGTTGGATGAGTTGGTTGATTTGGATAAAGAAAGCTCAATGTCGTGGAATTGTTAAAAAAGCAGAAGAAAAGAGTAAAGAAATCTTATAATAAGAAAGTCAAGGTCAAGATGTTCTCGCCAGAAGAATTGGTTTGGAAAGTAATTTTGCCTATGGATCAAAAAGAAAGAGTCTTAGGTAAGTGGTCCCCTAAATGGGAAGCCCATTTTCAAGTCATACAAGTTTTTTCTAATGGTACATATGAGATTGAAGAGTTAGACGGAGATAAAAGAATCTTGAGGGTTAATAGGAAATATTTGGAAAAATATAAGCCTGAACTTGAAGAGATAAAAATAACTAAAGAATAATCACACGCAAAAAAGGAGAAGCCAATATGGTAAATAAAATGCCATAATGGCTTAATCCATTACAAAGAGAGGCCACAAGGGGCCAAAAGTCACGATCAACAAAAATAAAATGTGTTACAGGATAAACTTCAAAAGGGAAGAAAGTCCTTCATCTTGTCATACTTCGACCTTTAGAGCATCAGACGACATTCACAAAGAGTGTTGTTGGTTGATAGGGTTTTAATCTCTTTCCCAAGTTGCTGAGCTGTTTCGAGATGTTGAAGTCTGACCTGGATCTCTTTCGCCACCTCGTCCTCGACAGACCTAAGAAGTTTGGTCTTGCGTTACTTAGCTTAAGAGATTTTGTTTTGCAAGGTGAAAATTTTCCTCTCCCATTCTGCAATGTTTTTGTCGCATTTCTCGACTTTCTTCTTGTTCTATTCAGAGAGCTTTTCTAGAGTCGAAACTTTTTTGGTAGATGCAGAGACAACCTCCCAGGTAGCCTTTTGATTTCCAATTTTGGTGGTGAGGTTTCTCGAAAAGTATATGAGGCGGTTTAGATCAGCAACAACAAGTTTGATTAGTGTACCCAGCTTCATAATAACATCAACAACTTCTGGTGAGACTTCCAGGACATTGATTTGCTTTAGAAGTTTCTTGAGTCCAAAGCTGACAGAAACATCCTGTTCTAAGATATGGAACAAATCCACTGCTAATATTTTTTCCTTTATCTGAAGGAGCAAATCACTATCAGTTTTTCTAATTGGAAGATTCCCCGAGGCGGTCGTGGTGCTGGTGTTATTGTTGCTGGAGCTATATTGGGAGCTGAGCATGGCCTTCAGATACTCCAATGGTCGTTGCACTTTTAAGGATTCCAATTCCTCATGGGAAAGGCTGGTTGATGGAATTTCATTCGAAGCATTAATAGTAGGGTCCTTGGACTATTTTCCTTCGTCCACTTTGTCTTCTTGGTCCTCCACCATAACTTCTGCATCAGACGCAGATTGTTGCTCTTCTTCCTCCTCTTCATTACCTTCTTCTTCTTCTTCATCATCAGGCCTGTCATCTTCGCCTTGTTCATTGACGGGAGATTTCTCTTCAAGATTATCCTCAGCAACTTGTTCTATGTTGGGTATCACAGTGTCCCCCGAGAGATCAACAACTTCTGTTTTAACCAAGTATGTTTTTGGAATGGCTACCTCAACACGTGGAAACTCAACAATAGGAGCGAATCTTATTTTCTTGGGAGCACCTGCAGATTGGATTCTTTTGTCTGATCCTTTGGTAGAACCTTTCGCAGAAGTCCCAGAGGGAGGTTTTGGATGATAATTAGGGTCACTGCTTGTTGTCGGAATGATTTCTTGCACCATAGGTTGTCCTTTAACATCGATGGTAACCTAAGAAAAATTCAAAGAGTTAGAAGGATAAATGGTAAAGAAAATTATGAGGTTCTAGGAGAAATAATCACCTTAAGGTCATCAGCTCCAGGACTGGAGTTGCCACTCTCATTTTGCACTAGAGCTATCTTTGCCATCTCCTCAGGGGTAAGCTCCAGAACATTGCAAGCGGGAGATGCCATTGTCGAGATCTTGCCAACCTTTGTTTTCAGTTGACTAAAAGCTTCAATTATTTTGGTCTGTTTCCTCCTCCTTTTGAGGGTCTGCTCTTCAGGAGGAGATTGGTCTTCCTCGTCCGATTTAATTATTATATGGCTGGAAGTTCCTTTTGATTTCTACTTTTTTGGAGTATGGGTGGTCTTCGAGAGCTCTGAGCAGAAAAGATTCGAAGTGTTAGACAATATGATATTGTCCAGCAAAGAAGAAATGAGTAAGAAAAATTACCTTAGCAACTTGGCTTCTTTCTTCTGTATTCTCTTCATTTTGCTTTTTCTTCTTAGGTGCAACTTTGATAGCTGACACTTAAACAAGTCATTGCAAGTAAGATGATAAAAATTGAATAAGAGAAATCTAGTTCGAAAACCTCCCATTCCACACCTTCATATATTTTGGACTCGATGTGAACATCTTCAACACCGATATGAAGAGGCCCTTTGAAACTGTCTAAAATATACTTAGTCACGACCACCCGCTGAGCCTTCGGTTTTGATTGTTGGCGAAGGAGTTTTATAGAATCCCCATAGATAAACTAGTCTAGAAATAGAGGGGAAAGGGCCATTCAAAAGTCAGCAGTTGGCAATCGAGGAAATTTGGGAGGAAACTTGCTGAAAGCCATTGCGTATCGTTCCCCAGGAGGAACGAACGAAGGGAGTTATAAACTCTCCATTTTCTTTAGAAATTTTTCCTTCAGTGTAACAGTTGCCTCGCGGACGATTCGACTAAGATCATTTGGTCAATAAACAGTTTCAAAGTACTTCATAAATACTTGGATTTCTTTGATATATGTCGAAATACCTTTCTTGGTCTTCTCCTGTACAGAGAGGAAAGCTTGGTTAATATGTTGAGTGAATGAAAGAGCATCAAAGAAATCCTCAACATAATATGTTGACCACTATTTGTTGAATTCTGGAGTGCAAAGAAAACTTGGTTCGAAGCTAGTAGGGATGAGTTGAACCTTGTTAGCATAGCGAGCAAGCTGTGTCGAAGTCACCTCCTCAGTATACTTCACATGATGGAGAAGAAGAGCACCTTTCTTCTCAAAGAGACACTTGGGAAGAGCTTGAACCAACCCAAATTGTCGAGCAACTAAGTTTGGTTGGTAAGCAATCAGAGCCACTTGAGACTTCAACATATTTAGTCGAAGGGTTAACAATCTTGGAATCAGAAAGGCCTTCCAGAATAGTAAAGACTCTGCTTTTTGAGCTTTGATTAGGGCTATAAAGGGTCTTGTGAACCATTCAGGGTCACACTTCCTTGTAGCAAAAGGATCCATGTTCGACGTGAATTCATGATGTTTGGCAAACATCGTGACATAACTCAAGAATGTTGGCTTGAGAGATTGTCCTTATTCACTAGGAGTAAGCTTGACCAAACGGGTCCCTTTGACTCTTCTCTTCTTGATTTCTTCAGCGGTTTCATCTATGGGATTCTTGTTGGGAAGATTGGCTTCGAATGATGCATTCAGCCAGAGTTGTAGCAGTCAAAAGGGGCTAGACAACAAGAGGTTGCCTTTTTCTCCAAAATCTTTGAGTTGAGCCACTCCTTCACTCAGAGATCCATAAATATTCCTTAATATCATTTCGCTCAGACAGACATCATGGCCTTTGTGAGGCTGAATGGCCAGAGTAAGATATCTTCTAGCCACTTGGAGGGATTTCGAGCAGAAGACACAGTGAGACAGTCATACGGTCAAGAAGGCTATATGTTCTCTATCTGAGACATCATCAGTTGTTTGGTCATAGTAATTTGTTATGAAATGTGAATATGTGGCCTTAGAGGATGAAAAACCTATTGAGTCATCAGATTCTAGGTCTGGGTCATAAGTGCTTCCAGTAGGTTTGAGCCCTGTGATATCGGTTATGTCGAATAGTGTGGGAGTCATCATCCCACAAGGGAGATGAAAGGTATAATGGATGCTATCCTAGAAACATAGAGAAGAAACCAACATGGTTGAACAGTAATCGAGACCCGTCTTTGACAACATGATCAGGTCATAGATTCCAATGTTCTTCCAGGTTTGGAACTTAACTTTTTCTATCTTTGCTAACCAGTTCCTATAGTCATCAAATTCCTTAAAGTATGGGGTCGTTCGAAAGACTCTAAAGTTATTATTCTGATACCTTAAATCTATGTTATTCAACGCTACTGCATCCAAAGAGGATTTTTCAACCCTAGATTTATTGGCTTGCCCTATGGGTTTGGATTTGTGATAAGAAGGGAAAAAGTTCCTATATTTGTTATGATCAAAGCTAAGAGCAGGTAAAGGACCGCATAATGCATGTCATTTACAGAAACGATAACAGGACCAAGTACCTGAGATTCATAGATTTTTCTCTTTTCTTCTTCAAGCGACTCAGGAATGAACTGTTGGTTCCCCACCATCTTTGACCCTGAAAGTGTGCGCCAAAGAGAGGAAGCTGAGAGATCTTCTTTAGGTCTTTGGATTTTTGGCCTTTTTTAGAGTCTTTGATGTTGGTGGTTGAAGACACCATTGTTGAAGGATGAAGAAATCTGGGTAGTTTCTTTGAATGTGTGAAAGGTAAAGAGAGAAGAAAATGCTTGAGAGTTTTTTTGATAAGTGTAAACGTGAAAATGGCTAAGTATGGAGCTATTTGTAAGCTTGTGGAAGTTTAAGGGATTTCAAATCAGCATTAAAAGAGTTAATGGTTAGGGGGACACATGTTTCACCAGGGTTGTTTGATGGAACGTTGGCAGTTAATGCCTAGCCCCATGATCTCCTAGAGTCTAGGAAACATGATGATTGCTAGAGACTTTAGCGTGTATAGATAAGACGTTTTAGAAAATGCTATGATGATCGTGACGTCATGGGTTTTCTGAAATAGTGGTAGAAATCAAAGGCATGCAAGATTCGTTCGAGGCGTCGAATGACATTATCAAAAAATTCCTTCTTCTTCAGTGATGTTGAAAATGACATTTTTTGGGGGGGCAATTTGTTGGCTCTAAATTTCGACGTCTGAATTGGATTAAAAGGAAGTAATAGAGTTTCTGAAAAAATCAGATGACTTCGACCATAACTATCTTTTTTGGAGTGTGAGTTAAAGGCGTCCCTTTGCAAGGAGGAACTATTTTGTGGACTTAGAAATATTTCCTAATAATTGGGAAATGTGGTTCGAAAGAGGTACTACTGAAGGTATTTCAACAGGAAAATTTGAATTTCAAGTAAAGGAGAGAATATTCGTTCTTATTCATTTCTCAAAGAAGAGACGTGGAGCACTTCCAAGAGTCGAAGACATGCAGAATGTCACTTATCTCGATTTAATTCGCTAGTCATTGATGACAGTTATTTTCAATTAGTATAAATAACAAATCTTAGTGTTAGGATTTGTGTGTGTTCAATTGTGTACAAATTCCTCAATATACTCAAAGTACCCGCGTGTAGAGAAACGAGTTCGTGAGAATGTACGTTGATGTAACACCATTTTTACATTTCAATGCAATTCAATAAGTCTTTTCATTAATAATTTATCTTTTTCTTGCGCAAGTTACTTTCTACATTTCTTACCAGTCTTTTGACTTTAATCTCTTGTGTTCAATTCAATTTACATTTTGAAACAAGTTATTTTTATCATGAACTCTGTCGAAGTGTTCATTGTTTTTCCAAACTTTGTTTAAGATCAATTAGCACACGTTCTAGGATTTGTGTGGTCGATCCTGCGAGTAAAAAAAATCTTTTTGATTTGGAAGACCAACGGTTGTCCACCAATTTTCACAGCGAACAGTTGGATGTGACTTCTACGAAAGACAATTTTCCTAGAAGTTATTATGGCACAAAGAGGTTGGCGTCGAAGTTGGGTTTAGAAGTAAGAAAGATTGATTGTTGCATTAGAGGTTACATGTTATTCTACGACAAAGAGTTTGATATAAACAATGAAGAATTAGAGGAATGTAAGTTTTGTAACAGCCCAAGGCATGTAGTTCGCAGTAAAGCCATTGATCGTAAGTAGAAACGCATAGCAATGAAATTAATGTTTTATCTATCGATAATATCAAGGTTGCATAGATTGTTTTCTTTAATGCATAATGTTAGTCAAATGGCATGGCATCACACAAACAAAATTAGTTCAGGCATGATGCGACATCCATCTGATGGCGAGGCACGAAAACACTTTGATCGTATACATCCTGAATTTGTTACAGAACCCAGAAATACCAGACTCGGATTGTGCTCTGATGATTTTACTCCTTATGTCCAATCGTAAGCAATTGGATATTCTTGTTGGCCAATAATTGTTACCCCTTACAACCTCCCCCCTAAGATGTGCATGACAAAGCCTTACATGTTTTTGACTTACCTCATTCTAGGGCCATTGAGTCCAAAAGTTGAAATTGATGTGTATTTATAACCTTTAATTGATGATTTAAAGAGGTTATGGATTGGAGAATGTACTTACGACATATCTCGTAACTAACACATACGAGTTCAACTCGAACTAACATATTTAAACTCATTGGTATTTGATTCAAGTAACGGATTTGAAGTTTTAAATTCACGAACCCTTGAATCTAACCCGTTGATATGTCACACTATTTTTATTTTATTTTATTTATAAATTATCTAACATTATTCTTACTATGCGTATTTTTTAAAATATAATTATAGTTTTTATTAATTATAAAAGTTTAACACTAAATCAAATTTGAGAGATCAAAAAGAGAGATATATCTTAACTTTTAAATTATACTTTAAATCATTTTATATAATTTTTTGACTTGATTTGAATCATAAAAGAGTTTTAAGATATTAAATGGTAAGCTATTTTATTCAAATTAAATCCTAAAATTTTATGATTTTTTAATGTTTATGTAAAATAAATGTGTTATTTTATTTATAATTTGAAAAATATATTTAATAGATGATTCCCGAACCCAATCCAATCCAATTCATTAATGAGTAAGTTGGTTTGATTTGAATTTAATCTTATAAATACGAGTTAATCACTCGATCTAAACTCAAAAACACTCATAATAATAGACCAATAATTAGTAATGTTATTAACAATTGCGATAAATACTTATATTACTTATAAGAATATCTTTAAAAATTGTTGTATCGGAATTAACTGAGTTATGTAAATTAAGAAATTATAAATTCGAGTTTTTTTAAAATATAAATTGATGTATTGTATTTAAATATTTCTTCCATCATTATTAACGGAAAAAATATTTAATTATAATATTTCCATTAAAAAAGATAAATATAATTTATTTTTAGTCTATAATTTAAGTAATAATATATTTTCATAAATAAGTAAATATATATTTATGCAATTATTTATTTCTTACGTCTTATCTTATTATTCTTATATTGTTATCTATATATATAGTACTATATTCTTTTAAATGTAAAATATTAATTTTAAATTATCAATATTTATATATATGAAATAGTATTTAACTATATGGTTTTTGTGGAAGGTTGAAAAAATAAAAATATATTGGGAAAGGTAATGAAAAGTAAAATCGATTTGAAAATAAGATAGAGATTAATATCATATAAAGTACTATTATTGTAGATGATATTAATTTCTATTTTATTTTCAAATCGATTTTATCTTTTATATATATATATATATATATATATATATATATATAATTTCGGAATAAATGAATACAATATTCACTTTCTCTAAGACAGTGCATATGCATGTATAAATTTTAATTGCACATGAATCATGTATTTAACTTTATTAAAAGAAGACATAATTAGTTTCTAGAAAACATTATGTAATGGTCACTTAATTTCTCTTTCGTTAAATTATTTGGTCCCTTATGTTAGTTTGAGTGAAAAAAATATTAACTATACTTGAGGTGACATGTCAGGTATGCAAACAGTACAATGAACACTCAGCTGTTGTTCATCTTCCTTTTTTGTTTTTCACTACTCATCCATCTTCCATTAGTTTGTGGCTTCATATTCTTCTGTCTTATATCGTGTTCCTTTTTCTTCTCCAAATTAAATTTAAATCACCATCTTCCATTAGTGCAAGAAGTGCTCCAAGTTAGTATCATTTAACTTCAACTCAGTTGTGTTTTATTTTAGATTAATGTTGTCTTATATTGCTTTGTTTTGGAGCAGAGAAAGAAACTAGTAACAGACAACACAACAAAATTTTCCTCAACATTCAACATTGTTCAGAAGTGTGTACTGTGAAGTGATTTTTCACAAATTTTTCCTCACACCTAATCTAATTAATTAAATTTCAAATTAGTGTTATTGTTGTTTACAATTTACATTTATGTTCTAAATTTTTCACCTCTAACTACAAACAAGTTCATTTTCTGACTGAATCTCTCAAACAATTTCTCAGCAAAATGGTGCATCTGATCCCAACGCATCACAAATTTGCCACGAACCTCTTCTCCAATCCATTACACTCCCACCCTCCATGGCGGATATGAGGTTTAGATTTCTCTAAGCGTGGTTTTCACGGTGGAGGTGGTCGGAGGTAAAATCGCTGTGGTTTACATGTGAGGGTGTATGGTGGTTGAAACTGTGGTGGAAGGAGGATTTCGTATGTGGAATGGTGGTGGCCGGAATGCCACTGATGGTGAGGCTAGTGTGTTTGTTCAAGGCCGTGGAATGGAGGTTATGGTGTAGCGTTGTAAGGTGATAAATTGGTAAGGCGATGTTTGTTGTAGGGTTTAGTTTATTATGGAGTTGAAGATGATTTTTGTGGAAAGAATAAGTAATGATGGTAATGTGTTGGATGGAGTTTTTTTAGTGGATCAATGGTGTTTAATAGTTATAGCAGGTAAGTGGAAGAAGAAAGATAGAAATGAAGTTAGTTGACGTGGGGGATGTGTTGTTGAGCACTTGGCAGAAAGTAGATAGAAGAATACATTGGTCTTGATGAGAGAGGGTAGAGTAACACGTGAAGAAGATGGACGAGAGCCAACTCCTCTCTTACAATAATATTAAAATAAATAAATTCCACATCAGATATAAATAGTCCAGCATGACATCTTTAACGTTTTTCCAATAGAAACTAACAGAAAGGACCAAATAATTTAACGGAAGTGAAGCTAAGGGACTACCATGTAACATTTTTTAGTTAGAGAAACAAAGCGAAATTTGTTATAAAATTAAGGGACTAAATGATGCATTAAGCCTTAAAAGAATGTACAATTTGCATACATGACACATTATTGTCTTTTTATGAAACATTATGAAACAATACATTATAACATTATGTTTCAGAAGATTCACTCACGATATTTCATAAGAATAAATTGAATTAAAAAAATGGAAAATTTAAAGTATAGATTTGTTAATTATAAAAGTAGTCAAATCTATTGAAATTTGTAATTTTAAATTATATAAATTCAATTGTGTAATTTACTATTAATTATACTACTTAATGTATATGAAATTTATAAATCATCAAAGTGGTCAAATTTATAAAAATTTATAATTGAGTTTTAATTATGAACTTCAATTTGTTATTTAATTTTGAAGTTGAAATTGTACAGTATAATTTGAAATTATTTAAATTATAAAATTGTTAATCACCAAGGTGATCAAATTAATTAAAGTTTACGATTTTGAATTATACAATTGAACTTGATTAGGAAGTTATGTGAATAAAATGTTTGTGTTCAATAATATTTATTAGTATAAGATATACAAAGATGAATCATGACTTATAATTAATAAAATTAAGATATTTGTTGACATACTTGTTGCTTGTATATCCAAAGATAGACATGCATGTTTTACATGATTTCATTGTCCATTAAAGTATGTTTATTTAGCACCATTATAATTTATTGAAATATATTAAAGTTTAATCCAAAGATGAACTTTGATTAATGTTTAAAGATGATTAGTTTGAATCCATAAAATTTATTCAAATCATTAAAGTATGAGTGTGTTTTAAACATTTGTGGTTAATATTATATTGTTATGAACTTAGACATGACATTGATAATGAATGAGAAACACACAACCGTTACAGAGGACACTACAGAAGAAAAATGTATCTCTTTGAGACTTAGGAAATGTCTAACAAGTTGTCTTTGAAATTTATTAGAAAGTTCAATATCTAGATTCACTTGCAAAGTTTTTCGAAATTTGTGGTAAATGTGAACAATATGCTATGTCTGACACAACACAAAAAAACGATGTTGTTGAAAACAAGAATGTACTCTCGTAGACATGATCGGGTTAATGTTAAATTATAGTAATATATTATTATCATTGTGGACATACGCATTAAGGACCGCTGCATATTTGCTTTAGAAGGAAAACTAATTTAAGCATGGTTTAAGGTGTCTTTCCAGCGTAGGACTATCAAGCAAAAGTAAAGGTGTATAATTCACATGAAAATGTATAGTTTTATTGTCCTAATAATAATACGAGAATAGTCGACTCTGTTAATTCTTAGCTTATTGAAAATGTCAGTTCAGTGAGAGTGAGAAATCACATAAAGTGGATATTAAGGAGACTTATGGAGAATGTTCTTCACCTAAAGAATTTCTTCATATTGGTGTTCTTGTCATACAACAAAAGGAGACAACAAATAATTATTCCCTTGAGCATTGATGAAGATTCAGTCTCGTTCACAAAAGCCATGCAAAATTATAAAGAATGCTCTTAGATACTTACAAGGCACCAAGATTACAAGCTTACATATAGAAGGTCAAACAACCTTGACGTGACTGACTACTTGAATTTAAACTTTATGGAATATGTGGAATCAAGGAAATCTACAATTAGGTATGTTTTTCTCATGTCTGGAGGAACAATATCATGGAAGATTGAAAAAAAATGTCTATAATTGTTAACTTCTACTATGGAGACAGAATTTGTGGCATGCTTTGAGGCCCCAATTCAACTATCGTGGTTACAGAATTTTTACCTTAGGACTTGATATTATGAATATTATATCTAGGTTGCTAAGGATTTATTGTGATATTTCTGCAATTGTCTTCTTCTCAAACAATGATAAGTATTTAAAGGGTGTTAAACACATGAAATTGAAGTATTTATCAATAAAATAATAAGTGTATAAACAAAAAGTGTCATTTGAACACATCGGTAAATATTTAATGATAGCGGATCCGTTAACTAAAGGTTTACCGTCCAAGACATTTGTTAGTCATGTTGAAAGGATGAGCATTATCTAAAAGTCCTTTCTAACATTATAATATGATTGGTATATATACAAGTATAGTTTAATGCCCGTATTGTATGACACTTGTGAATTCAATTAAGATTATGTTTTTGCTTAGTTTTGTTATCCATATTATGTTGTATACGTTATTGTTAATATGTGATGACAAATGTGTCTTTGAAGAGGCATAAAAGGCACATTATTGTATCCCTTAAAGTTATTTGAATTGGATTGATTTCTGATACATGGAAGGAATCAAGTTGATGAATAACTTGCGACTGCCATGATCTGATCATTTCAATTCATTAAAGATAATGACTTGGTGCTTCTAATGAATGATGCACAATTATGGTATAAGATTGAAACATCAAGTTGTCACACGAGTCAAGTGGAAGATAACTGTTAGAAAATTTCATATTTAAGATCTTGATGTCATGATTTTCACTGTGCTCAAATTTCTATGAAAGATATTAAAAACGTACTCAAATCCATGACGTCGATTCATATTCAGTTCTTGACTCTTGATTCAAATTGTTCTCTCCTCTCTTCCTTCTTCCTTATGTATCTTTGATGATTGAGATAATTTCATTTCTTTGTTTGTGAGATAACCCGAAAGAATGAGATCTGTTATTGTTGCTTTTCTAATGGTGCTTTTTTATAGACATCTTAATTCAACCGTCACATCTCATTTCAACAGTCATGTCCTAATAATCATGAAGAGAAAGAAGAGAGATTTAAATTTTATTTTTAAATTCAAAATAAACCTCATTAACTTAATTATTCATCAAACTAAAAAATACCACATTAAAATATCTTTTATTTAATTCAATTTTTAATTTACAATAGTCATATTTAATGGATTATTAATCAAACAAATTTATATTTACTTCTCAAAAGATTTATATTAAACAAATGAATACGTCAGACTTTATAAAATAAAATGCAATCAATTATATATATATATATATATATATATATATATATATATATATATATATATATATATATATATATATATATATATATATATATATATATATATATATATATATATATATATATATATATATATATATATATATAATATATATATAGGTTTAATAGTTCTAAATTTATATTGTTTTCTTAATATCTATACTGTAGGATACAATTTTTTATTCACTCCAAAACCGAATTCACTCATATCATCATCAAGAATTTAAGAATACCACCAAAGAGAAAAATTAAAATTATTGCGACACATAAGTAGTAGATGCTTGAGCTTTTAACTCGTATATAATTCACAAATATGATTAAAACGTAATCAATTTTTGGTACTGATTACTTGTCTTACTTTATTTTTCAACAAACACTTTTACAATTCTTTTATGTGACTCTCCAATGATTAAATAATTTTTATTTATTTTTAATTTGGAAAACTGTTTAAGTCAATGATTGTTTACAATATTGAACAAAATAAGTAATTCCGTTACAATGTTGGAACAAAATAAGTCAATGATTGTTTTAAGCAGGTAACAACACAATGTTTAGTGGCTATGTGTATGGTGACACACCATCTTCTTTCTTAAAACCATATTTTCTCTCAAATTTAAAACCCTAAAAAAATTAATCCTTCTATTAAAAAAACGAAAGTATGTAAGCTATAGATTCAATAGTAGTCAATTCTCAAAATCATGCAATCAGATCTCTCAATCTTACAATTAGAGGGTTCAGATACAGCGAATTGGGAAAATAAATCGTTGATATTTAAATGTTGTCTTAATACTTTATGATAAGACCAAATAAAAAAATATGAAAAAATATAATGAATTGACAAGGTAGATTTTTTTTATATTGTGAACCAATGATCACCATGTCTCTTATAAAGTCATATTGGAAATATTTTCTTTTATATATATATATATATATATATATATATATATATATATATATATATATATATATATATATATATATATATATATATATATTAGAAAGAGAAAAAATAAATAATATATATATATATATATATATATATATATATATATATATATATATATATATATATATATATATATATATATATATATATATATATATATATATATATATATATATATATATATATATATATATATATATATTAGAAAGAGAAAAAATAAATAAAAGTTGGAGAAAAATATAAATATTAAACAACACTATAAATATGTTAAACACCGAACTAACACGCATGCCGAAAAATAGAATGGAAGAGTAAAACCAGCAAGTAAAAAGAAAAAGAAATAAACACCGACCAACCCAACAACTCAATCAATTTTGAAAACTTGGAAACTGTTGGACTTTCAACTAGGGAGCATTGAACATAGTGGGACTTTTTCTAGAGCAACCTTTGTGAAAGTCCAACAGTGGTATCAGAGCCTTTGGTTCGAATAAAGGGAACGACTTACTTGTATCAAAAGTATCCCCATAGGTCGTGGGTTGAGTGTCTCGTTGAAGAATGTCAACGGCGGTACAAGGGTGCAGTTGCACAGTTAAGTTTCCGCTTAAGGGAGAGCATTGGGATAGACTCACACTTGAGGGAGAGTGTTAAGTATTAACAAGTGTGAGTAGGGTGGATAATAGTCCCACATTGGATAGAAATGTGGTGACTTGAGCATTTATAAGTGAGAGAACTCATACACCTATCACCTTAAGGTTTTGGGTGAGTATGTGGTTTGTCTCTCACAAAGGTTGCTTTAGAAAAAGTCCCACTATGTTCAATGCTCCCTAGTTGAAAGTCCAACAGTGGTATCAGAGCCTGGTTCTGTTGGACTTTCAACTAGGGAGCATTGAACATAGTGGGACTTTTTCTAGAGCAACCTTTGTGAAAGTCCAACAGTGGTATCATGAGCCTTTGGTTCGAATAAAGGGAACAACTTACTTGTATCGAAAGTATCCCCATAGGTCGTGGGTTGAGTGTCTCATTGAAGAATGTCAACGGCGTTACAAGGGTGTAGTTGCACAGTTAAGTTTCCGCTTAAGGGAGAGCATTGGGATAGACTCACACTTGAGGGAGAGTGTTAAGTATTAACAAGTGTGAGTAGGGTGGATAATAGTCCCACATCGGATAGAAATGTGGTGACTTGAACATTTATAAGTGAGAGAACCCATACACCTATCACCTTAAGGTTTTGGGTGAGTATGTGGTGTGTCTCTCACAAAGGTTGCTCTAGAAAAAAGTCTCACTATGTTCAATGCTCCCTAGTTGAAAGTCCAACAGAAACAACATAATTTCAAAGAGAGCGAACCGGAGGAAAATAGACACAACCGTCTCCATAAAACAAGAGGTAGACAACTTATCCAACAACCCCATAAACACCAAGTCACTTGAATGGACCCCACTTTTTGTCAGCCAAAAAGACGGCAGATACATTGTAGTCATCTAGTGATTAATTGTCAAACTCTCTTGACAAAAAAATTACCATATGTCACATTTTTCAAATCGTCCAAACCACAAAATGCTAGATACATACCAAGCATATGGATGTTGATTTCTCATGCCATTGACTCTTAAACAACTCTAACACCCCTAAAACTGAATGAGGTAGAGGCCTAGGCTGCCTCACCCTCCTAAAAACATTATACCAGATAATTGAAGTAACCTCACAAAAAACAATGAGATGATCAACCAACTCTGTCTGCCTCTTACACAACTTAAATCCCACACTACCGGATCCAAACACGATTTGTCGCCTCAGAAGATTCTACCTGGTCGGTAACCTATTTTGAATTAACTACCACGAGAACACTACAACTTTAGAAGGCACCTAACTCTTCAAAACCCTAGAAAACCCCCCATAACACCCTTTTTGACATACCATCTCTACCCCCCCCCCCCCCCCCCTCCGCCAACCCCAAATGGTAATATGAGTTGGCTTTAAAGACCTTTTTGTTTAAATATTTAACTTGAAAGTTATATTATATTTGTTTATTTATGCATTTAGGCAAATGATTATGTAATCGTGTGCAAATCCTTCAAGTGGTACGAAGACGATATTATTTATGAACATATCAGTGCAATGTGATTCATATATGTAATATGACTTGTCAATGTAATTTGGATTGACATTTAACATCAACAAATCAAATTAAATTTCCAAGCGTTATCGATTTCACTCAAGGTGTTTGATAAATTGTTTCAATTGCTTTTAATTGATTTTTTTATCATTAGAAATAAGTTGTATGTGTAGCTTAGCAATTAATTGATTTCTGAAATGATCGTTGTTTAAAAATTTGTGTTCATTATCATCCAATTGGTTTACGTTACGCATACCTGAACTTTTCAATATTAGATTCGATTAGACGATTCGATTCGGATTGTTTTCGCTGTGCCATAAAACTTTTGAAAACCATTTTTTCCAAAAGTTAAAATTTTAATTTATGATCTATTCACCCCCTATAGATCGAAGCCTATTGTCTAACAGAGATCGCCTGAAAAATGTTATGGAGAGAGCATCAAGCTAAAAATGAGTATGCACTCTAGGCACAAAAGTTAGGAAGGTGGACTCAAAAATAAAGTAGCCAGGAGAAATCTACAAAGGCGACGAGGCTCCATAGCCAACCGGTAAGGAGATCAAAGATTAAAGGCCCATAGAGAATGCCCTCTAGAGTCACTTGAATTATTGTCGTTTTTTTTGTTTTCTTTATCATGCTTTAGTTATTTTGTTGTTGATTTTTATCAAAGAGTATTGCATCTCTGTCATTTGTAAGGACATGTTATTTTATGGGGTGCACTCTTTTACCTTTGTGCTTTACATAGGACGAGGGATTTTAATGAGGCTCTTCATTTTCCTATTTTAGAGAATCTATGATTGTTGGATATTACCTTTTCGCAGGAAACCTAAAAGTTTGAGACAAGGTCGCCCTATAAGGCGATCAAACTGCTAGATCCCAAAGTGGAATTTTTGTCGCTCTATGAGGCGATCAAAATGATGGATCCCAAAGTGGGATCCTTGTTGCGCTATGAGGCTATCAAAACGCTGAATCACTAAGTGGGATCCTTGCCTCCCTATAAGGCAATCAAAATATTGGATCCATAAGTGGGATCCTTTCCGCCCTATGAGGCGATCAAAAGGATGGATCCCTAAGTGCGATCCTTGTCTCCTTATGACACGATCAAAACACTGGATCTCTAAGTGTGATCCTTGTCACCCTATGAGGTGGCCAAAATGTTGAATCCCTAAGTGGGAACCCTGCCGCCCTAGAAAACGGTCAAAACATTGGATCCCTAAGTGGGATCCATGTCGCCTTACGAGGCGATCAAAATGTTGGATCCTTAAGTGAGACCCTTACGTCCCTATGAGGCGATGAAAATGCCATGTCCATAAATGAGATGATTGATTCGCTATGAGAAAATCACAATGCTAGACTCCTATGTGGGATCCTTGACACCTTGTGGTGCAATCAAAATGATATATCCCTAAGTAGGGTCCTCACTACCCTCATAGGCGGTCAAAACAAGGAAACCTTGATAGTTCTTAGAAACGGTCAAATTATAAGGGGGTCACTAATAACAAATGCCCCCAACCAAGGGCTAGAAAAATAAACATACATAAATAGACATGGAAGAGAATGACAATAAAAGTGATTAACATAAAAGGCACCCAAAGGACGCCACTGTTCTTACAATTATAGAAAAATACCGAAGGGCTAATGAAATCTAACAAAAAGCCACATGAGGCCAAGAAACATTACAAGAAAACCAATCCATTAATTATCCTCCAGTTTTTGCTCCTCCCTAAAGGTATCCTTTGGCTGATGGTCTCTACGGTAAAAAAATTTATTCACCACACCCTCGTCGCGGGTATCTTGAGTGGGAGCATAAAATGACTTTTTATAATAATAAATCGCATACTTCATAAATACTAGCATCTAGCGTTTTCATAACAATACTAAAGATATAATGTTTTGTATGGAAAAGAAGCAAAACTTTGAAATGGTTATAAAAATAGACATATTTTACTTTGAACTAAGATTTACATGGTTGATTTCGAGGGGACGATGATAAAATGCTTCGAGATGAATAACTTGAGGTGTTAATGGGTATGAGTCAACTTACGAAACCAATCTCCCAAACCAACTCAACCCTTATTTTATCCCAACTAAATCATGTATGAGTCAAACCCAAAACAATTCATTCAAACCTGTTAATATTTGGTTCATGTAATGAGTTTGAAATTTAAATATGAGAATCCACGAACCTACCTCATTGATATAACATGCTATTTTTTATAAACCATATAACACACGCACACACACACACACACACACACACACACACACACACACACACACACACACGCATGCACACACACACACACACACACACACACACACACACACACACACACACACACACACACACACGCATGCACACACACACACACACACACACACACACACACACACACACACACACACACACACACACACACACACGCATGCACACACACACACACACACACACACACACACACACACACACACACACACACACACACACACACACACATATATATATATTTGTTAATATTATTATAGTTTTTACTTATTATAAAATCCCAAGTCTAAATTAAAATTTAGAAACCAAATTTCTTTATTCAAAGAAAGATACATCTTACCCTTTAAGTTATGTTTTGCATAATGTGTATATGCTTTTGGACTTGATTTGAATTGCAAAAGTGTTTTTAGGTATTAAATAATACTTCTTATTTAAATTAAATACTAAAATTTTATGATTTTGTTATGTTTAGTGGATGACCCGTGGAATCAACCCAACTCAACTCATTAATGAGCGGATTGATTTAGTTTGAGTTTAATTATTTTTTTGTAAGATACTTTCTTGATATCCCGCTCTTTTCTATAACTTTTAGTGAGCTATGATATATTGTTTTTTATTTTTTCAGAGATGATGCCTCCCCTTTCAATAGCAGAGAGAAAGGAAATGATAGTAAAAGTTTAGTCTTGTATGAGAAAAGTGGAACCCATCCATCAAAGTGATCCTTCAAGCTTCCAAACTTGTGCAACTAATAAAAGGAAGAATGCCACAAAGAAAATAAATGTCAAGGTTGATCCTTTGATTACTGCCCGACCACCTTTTGACTTTGAGAGTGTGAAATCTCCCCCAGCCAAGAGAAACAAGGAGGGATCTAGAAAAAGGCCAATGAATTTATACGTTGTTGCTTATATCAACTTGAAGGTGGAGAGCTTTAAGAAAGCCAGCTACAGTGGCCATCTAAATAGTGGATCTTCTATTGTCTTTGGCAATGACGTGTTCCATTTATAGGAAAAAATATTGATGATTTCTCATTAACTTATGACCACCTTAATTCTAGCAACAACGTTGAAAAAGTGAAGTCATTAGACTCTTAGAAGATGCTCTAACTCCTTGGTACCTATAAGATGAGGAATGTTGTTCTTGGTCAGACTCAATTCGAAAACTCATATTTCTCAACAAAAAGAAGGGTGAATTGAAGGTTGGGCTTAAGAGAATGAAAGAGCTCTATGTGCTCAAGCAAACCCCGCTGAAATATGCAAATGAGAATAGAACTGCCCTAAAAAATTGACTCATGCTAAGACCACCCTTGAAAAGATCAGGCAAGAAAAAGATACATTTCTAAAGGAATAAAAAACATTTAATAGGAGGTACCAGAGTTATAACACAAAAATTACTGAAGTTGAAGTTGATTTAAATGGTCTTAAGGAGGCGGTGGACACTCATGCCTCTATTATACGAATTATTTAAGTATACCTAGAGGAGGCTTGCATGGTCTGTCTCATTTCTAGGGTTCAACAGTTTCAAAAGGCAGAAGAGCAAGTATATTTCTTGTACCATGAACTCAGCCTTAGTGAGATGAACTACTTTAAGGTGGTGTGAGTGACCATATGGTGGAGGAAGTCGATCCCAAGAATGACCAAAATTTAGACGAGGAGTTTGATATAACACCTTTGAAAGAAGTGGCGCCACTGAAGTGGCCACTATAGATGATGGGAACACCTTAAAAGAGAACTTGTCTGAATACACCCCAATAATTAAGACACTATTTTTCTTGCTTTTTATTTACTTAATTTGCTTGGATAGGCTCACCTCAATCTTGGGACCTTATTAATTGTTATCTTAACCCTTTTTTATTTAAGGAATTTTGTTGTATAAGTCAGACATGAATTTATGTGTGTATAATTTGATTTCTTACGGACACTTTATTCATGTAGAATATACCCAATAAGAAGTCTCTTATAGGCACAATATTCCCTAGAGTGTTCCAATATGTAACACGTAGGGAGTCCCTCGTAAGAGAAAGGTTTCTCAGAGGCTTCCAACACTCACCCGTAGGCGGAAGATTCCATGGATACTTCCAGCATTCACTTGTAGAGAGTCGTCCATTGGTGCAAGGTTTTCCAGAGGGCTCCATCATGTTGAAATTCAACCACGACCTATGGAGAATTCTTCTCAATCTTGATCTCAAGATTGTTATGTAATGACAGTGAACAAAAACAAGAGCATGTTTAAAGAAGATGAGTTTGAGATGTAGAGTAACTCTCTGCTTACAACTGTGAAATTTTATTATCACTTTACAACTGCGAAATCGTGATTATGAAACTTGATGATTACAATGATAAGGGTTCCTCCCTATTTATAGATTTAGGTTAACTTGCATCTCAAGCTAAAACCAAAACTATAAAAGCCCAAAAACATCTAATGTAATCTTTCTAAATCAAATATGATTTTTCTAAATCAAATATAATCTTTGTAAAACAATGAATTACATATTTAACACACCACCTAATTCATTGTGTCTAAACTATTTACATTCATCATAGACCTTAGCTTCTTGAACTCTTAGACTGTCACTCCCTTCGTCATGATGTCTACGATCTGATTCTCAGTTCTCCAGTGTTCCAAGTTCATCTTCCCTTATGTTACCTATTCTCGAAGATAATGGAACCTCATTTTGATGTGCTTGCTTCGAGCGTGTGCTATTGGATTCTTCACCAAGTTGATAGCTGACATGCTGTCGATCTTCATGATAATTGCTCCATAACTTTTCGTTGTGATCTCTTCGACCAGGTTCACCATCTAGATTGCTTCTCGTGCACAAAGAGAGGCAGCTATGTACTCTGTTTCGCATGATGACAATGCCACTACTGGCTTCTTTCTCGAACTCCAAGCAACTGGCGCACCACCTAACATAAACACATATCCAGTTGTGGATTTTTGATCATCAACATCACTACACCAACTTGAGTCAGTATATTCTATTAACTTACATTCTTTTCCTTCATCAGCTTCAGGAAACAAAATGTCGTAGTCGAAAGTTCCTTTCAAATACCTTAGTATCCTCTTCGTCGCTATTAGGTGTGATATATTTGGCTTTTGCATGAATTTACTTACCATACCCACATTGTATGCTAAGTCAGGCCTTGTATGACAAAGGTATCGAAGTGACCCAATAAGTATTCTATATTGGGTTGGATCGACATCCTCTTCATCTGAATCTTACGACAATTGCAATCTGGTCTCAGCTGGAGTTGAAGTTGGGTTGTAATCTTGCATCTCAAATCTCTTGAGTATTTCGCCTGCATATCTTCTTTGGTTTATCATCAAACCTCTACTAGTCTTGTAGAATTCGATGATAAGGAAATATGAGAGGTCTCCCAACTCTGACATTTCAAACTCCTCACTCAGATTATGTTTGAAGTCTTCGATCTCCTTCTTGTTATCAACATGTCACCGACAAAGACTATCCCCAACGCATATACAACATGATCATATGGGCCATAGGATTTCTTGAGTAGAACAAGAATGGCTTTAAACAGGTATATCTATGCACAACACTTCATAACTCCAAGTTGCTGCCAGTTTGTAAACTCAACCGCATTATAATTCATGCTTCCACGATGGCAACAAAAACTTAATTATCTTGAACCTTGCACTTGGGAGGGGCCAACACGTACCAGCACTTTACCGCTCTTAAGAAACCCACGCCATATCTGCGACAAGGAATAGCCATTTCCTGCAAATCAAACGCATACGCAATTAATCGACCTTCAGAACACGATGGCATTCATTGAAGAAGGAATTCACAAACACAGAACTATATACAGCATCACCTCCAACTATGACAGTTGCGACATAATAAATACAATGCAATAGTCTTCACTTTATCACAATTCCGTCCGGAAACGAGATGTAAATGCATCGGAAAACCGTCCACTTTCGTCCTCTAGAAAGTCAGCTGCACAAATCAAAATAGCAGTTAGTAGAGGAAAAGGTTAAGTCCCCAACCGAGATCAATTTAAACATCCATGATAATCCAATACGGTGGCCAGGGCCCATCAGTTCGTATTGGCAAGCATCAGTTAACATATACCTACAACACAGACTGAATAATGACACATCCTGCTATGCCTCCTTTTGTGAGTTTCACCTTGACTTATGTTAGAAAGTAAGAACACAAAACGTCACTCAGAATAACTGAGTTGCAGATAACTATCGAACACATTTATCTAAGACTGTCGAAGACCAGAACATATTAAAAGGTTGAGGTTTTCCATTCCGTTGAGACACTTGAATAAACCGATGCAACCTATCACCTTGATCTGAACAAGTTATTGTCCCTGCAACAAAGATTGTGACGCCAAAAACTCACATTCAGAACATACACAAGGAGGGCAGTGAGCAAACTCACTATTTCAAAGGCCAAGGCTATGAGAATGAAGGATGACGTCCTTTTGGTTGCAACTAGCCTCGATGCCATACATTGTTGTTGCTCTGTTGGATAGTACTATAAAGATGCACTTTGTAGACATATTCAAATCCTTCCTGTCATTGTTATTCCTCCCCGCTCGATGCTCATCTCAACGAGGAATTTCAGTTACTGCGTTGAATTGGTCGACGTTGATTGTACCTACATTAATATTACATTGTCAAAGATGGTATCAGAATCACCATGTGTTCATCCAGATGATCAATGAGAATTTAACTCAAAAGAGTTGGAACTGCACACTTATCTTTTCATTATGCCGCAACCACGCTCATGACTTATCCCAAAGCCTTCATGATCAAGCTCCATCAAAGGTCGCGAATGCCACTTCTGGATGCCGGCAAGCAACAGGTGTGTAGATGCAATCCAACCTGACAATTAAAGGAAAATCCATTAAATCAATGAACCATAAACATTGATTCTTTCCTCTCCAAAACAATTAAACCGCCAAAACTTATAACAGAGCTTGCAATTTTACAACTTTTAGAATACATAAAGGAATGTCCAAATCTATGAGTGAGATTGAGCTTGTAATACCTGATGACCTAGTTGCTTGATATCAGTCACAATCTTGATTCAAAATTCTGGAACTAATGAAGAGGACATTCAGACTCCCCTCGTTAATGTTCAAAGCGGTAGCAGTATAGAGAAAAAAGAGTTGAAGTTTTAGTGTGTATAGCCATCACTGTTGGCTTACCATGAACAACAACAGAAAGCAAATAACGAGATACCCAGAGAAAGAAATATGTCTGCAAGGCATCGTCACCTGTCATTCAAGCCAAATTTGCAGCACTGTCAATACCATTAATCTTTCCGAAATCAGCTTCCAACATAATGAAGTAAGAAAGAAATTTCTTAAAGTTGTTCCAGCCTGTGGAACTAAAAAGGAAAAGTTTTAAAAGATTCATGACATCTTAATTTGAGGGAGGAAAGAATCAAGAACATTATAACATGTCACAAACATGTTCCTACAAAAACTTAATTTTTTTTCTTTCTAAAGGGCATTCATGACAATTATATGCAAGACAACTCTGCTTCTTACCAAAACAGGATCCGACAACATTATTCCACTCATTCAATTCATAGTTCTTCCAAGTTACTATAAGAGAAAAGAAGAGTTCAGAATCAAGGGGGACATCAGCAGCCAGAAAATTCACAGAGTGAAAGTACAGAGAAATCCATACAACAGTTCAAAATGGAACCACACACGAAAATCCCAAATTGAAAACTCACACGAAACCTAAAATCGTAAAACAGATAGGGGACTTATCTCGCGATCCTCCGCGAATAGCCCTCATCGGCGTCGGAATCCCTTCATCAAAACACTGTGAAATCGCGAACCACCCCCCTCCGTTCGTCATTCACCGTCGTCGAGACCATCGCGCCGAAGACCTCTTCACCCGGATTCAAAACCATCAACGCCCGGCGAGACAAAGGGGCCATAGCAACCGTGAGTGATTTCTGCTAATGATTTTTCATTTGTTGTTGTTTATGCAGGAAAATGGAAGATGAAGAATCGCGAGGAGAAACAGTAGACGAAAAGGCGGACACGAAGAGGAGAACGTAATAGCAATGACGAGAGAGGATAAGCGATTGAGAAGGGGGGAACGAGAGTGGGAATTAGGGTTCATGGTGTTTTCCCTGTTTTTCTTTTGTTGTTAATCTCTGTTTACGCTACCACACACACACTCACCACACTAATCACAACTAACCACTATAATCACCCCCTTAATCCTTAATTAACCCTTAATCAATCCTTTAATCTGCAATCTTAACCAACTTTTTTAAAAATTAAATTAATAACTTAATCACTCTTTTAATTAATCATTAAACCTAATCAACTTTTTTTATAAAAAAATTAACTAATAATCTTTTCAATTAACCATTCTATTATTGAATTTAATTAACCTTCTTAAAATAATTAATTATAGTTTTTTTTCCTCATAATTTAAAACCCAATTCCTCATAATTTAAGTATTTTTATTTTGTTAGGTTAAAAAAACTTTTAATAAGAAAACAATTTCATAACTAATTTTTACTCACTTGTTAAACTAAGATGATGATAGCATGAGAAAACCTTGAAAAAACTCACCCCACAACAATACAATCAATTCGTAGGAACTTTGCCTTAAGAGAGATAAAGGCGTACTCGTCAAACAATCCGAGTACTTGAGCCCTTTTTTTAAGACGATGCAAAGACTATTTTCCTACAATCTGTGGAGGCTATATCTCCCTTAAAATGATAAAGCATCTCCTCTCCTAAACCTAATCAAAACAACTACCCTAAACCCGTAGGAACTTTGACCACAGTCAAAGAACTCCTCAAACCCTTTAGGGGAACTACAAGTACTCTGATTCCACTCCCGTAAGGATATGTAGACATAAGATGCGACATCTTATCGAGTATACTTAGATATAAACCACTAGGTCTTTTAACCTTTAAGCAGATAAACACTTAGCAATAAACAAACATAAAATAAGAGGTTCCTGTAGAGTACTACAGAAACTTAGGACGCTAATACCTTCCCTAAGTTTAACCAACCCCCGAACCTAAAACTCTCTAGCTTGCATTTGCATTGCATTGTGGGAATTTTGATCTTTATCCCTTCCTTTGGACAAATCAAAGTTTGGTTGCAAATTGAATTAAAGATTCAAACTAATCAATAGTTTGGTATCCGATTTTCACCGCGACAGAGGGTCGACGTGAGCACTCCTGAGAGTAGACCATGCAAAATACTTTCTGTATGAGTCGAATGTAACAAGTTTGAGTCGACTCAAAGACACAAAATATACAAAAATGCATATTTTCATGTATAATGCTACGTTTGAGATACTCCACCATATACTAAGCTAGACAAACTTGACCAAACCTATATGAAGCATATATTGAACAATTTCTATATGTATCAAATAATGTTTTTGACCGATGTTTGACTCAAGAGGAATAAGGTATGCATATGTGACACAATGGTACCGTCCAAAGTACATTTTTCTACCTATCTAAGCTTTGACATCATTAAAACAAGTATAGCTAACTATGAGGAACTTTGCCCTCACATACTTCACGTCTATTTGACATGTGTACCAATTGTCCATATTTGCTAGACCAACAACCAACTTGATTGTTTCGATCCTAGCAACAGGTGCAAACACTTCGTTAAAGTCGACTCCTTCCTTCTGGAGAAATATGTTCGCCACAAGTCTCTCCTTGTGTCGAGTTACTTATCCTTTAGGATTCACCTTCACCTTGTAAACCCACTTCACATCAATTTCCTTCTTGCCTTGAGACAATTTGACAAGTGGCCAAGTGTTGTTAACTTCGGTGGAGTCTAACTTCTCATTCATTTCTTTCACCCACTTTGAATGTTTCAATGCCTCAGGTGCATTAACTGGTTTAAAATCTACGTAGAAAGCATAATGTACCAGCTCACCCTTTTCATCAACCACATCATCTGATGTTATCACACATTTTTGCAACCTTGCAGAAATGTGTCTTGTTCATCGAGGTCTTATTGGGCCTGCTTCATCTCTGACTTGTTTCTGTCAAACTTCTCTTAGACCTCAGTGGTTGGTTCTTCACAAGAGATTCTCACTGAATCCTTCTTGAAATTGTCAGTCCAATCCCATTCTTTAAGCTCATGTATGATCACGTCCCTGCTTATTCACTAGATCGAACAACTTGTAACCTCCATTCGAATGATATTCTATCAAGATCATCTGATTCGGTTTGTCATCAAGCTTCCTTCTCAACTGATCTAGCATATGTATATGTGCTATAGATCTAAACACCTTCAAGTGACTGAGGCTAGGCTTTACACCAGGCCAACATTCTTCTGGTGTGATTCCTTCAAGCTTCTTTGTCCTACATCTGTTTAATATGTATGTTGCTGTCGAAATCGCTTCTCCCTATAATTCTTTGGATAAATTCTTTCCATTGAACATACTTATCACCAAGTTCATGATGGTTTTGTTCTTTCTTTCTTTATGAAATTCTATGTCAAAAAGAACTTTTTCGACACATACTCTCCACCACCATCAGTCCTCAAAATTTTCAGCTTTCGACCACTCTATCATATCACTTTTCTTCTTGATAGGGTAAGTCCATAACTTTCGACTGTAATCATCTATGAGCGTGACAAAGTATCTGTTACCTGCAATCGAATCCACCTGGATTGGATAACATACATCAGAGTATATGACTTCCAGAATTGCCTTCGACTTCCTTCTTGCATCCTTGTTGAAGCTATTATTGTGTTGTTTCGACTGAACACACTCTTCACAGACTTCACTTGGAATGTCAATTTCAGGTAACCTTGAAGTTGTATTTCTTCTCTTTAACTCTCTGATGTCATTGAATTTGAGATGACCTAGTCAAAAATGCCACAACCATTCATCTTTACTGGCTGCAGTTGCTAGGCATTTGTGCTACATCACACTGAGTTCAACCTTGAAGGTCCTATTTTGAGACATTAGAGCCTTCAAAATCAACCTATCACCTGCTCGAGAACTCTCATCATCTTGTCTTCGACAACCACCTTGTAGTTCTTTTCGACAAGCTGTCCTATACTAAGAATGTTACTTTTCATGCCTGGTATGTATAACACATTGGAAATTATTAATTTCTTGCCATCCTTCCTCACGATCTAAACATCACTAACACATTTAGCTGCTAGAGTGTTATCATTTGCAAACTTCACTGTGTTCTTCGACGAGGGCTTCATGTTGACAAACCAATCTTTCCTTCCAGTCATGTGTGATGAGCATCCTGAGTCCAAGTACCATTGGTCGTGGAATCTCTCTTCGTCTCTTATTGTGACCATCAACAATATCTTTTCTTCTTCATGTTTGGCCAGATTTGCATCAGTTTCTTGATTCTTCTTCTTTTTTAGACAATCACTAAAATAGTGACCATACTTCTGACAATTGAAACACTGAATGTAACTTTTGTCAGGCTTTGACCAACACCTCTTCCTCTACCTACAACACCACCTCTTTGGTTGCCTTGGTTCTAGGGTTTTCTCTGATTTGACAAGTTTCCTTCATGTTGATTTTGACCGGTCGTATTGATGTAACCTCCTCTACCTTTGTTGTCATTCCAGCTTTCTTTGCCTTTCCTTTCTTTTTCTAACTGCGCCTGCAAAGCCATCTCACTCTTCGACATTCTTGCAGCTCTTTTAGCCGTCCTTTGTTCATGAGACTCAAGCATCCCTTGAAGCTCTTACTTCGTCAATCCTGACAAGTCTTTAGACTCTTCTATGACTGCTACCACGTGGTCAAATTTTGGAGCCAATGACCTCATGATCTTTGACACAACTGGTCTTGATGTCAACACTTCTCCACATACCTTGATTTGACTAAGCAGCTTTGTAAATCTGGTGAAGAAATCTGTTATATTTTCATTGTCTTCCATCTTAAGCAATTCATAAGTCCTTTTATGAGTTTGTAACCTCACCTCTTTCACCTTCTCTGCGCCTCCAAACGATTTTTCAAGAATCTCCCAAGTTTCTTTTGCTGATTTTACATCACTAACCTTTTCAAAGTCATCTGAATCAACATATTGATAGATTATAAAGAGAGCTTTATAATCTTTCTTCTTCAATTCTTTATATGTTGCTTTCTCCTGATATGTCGCAGTTTCTGCAAGCGGTGATAACCCCTCCTTCACAAGATCCCAAAGATCTTGGTAACAGAAAACCACCTTAATCTGCTCGCACAAATTCTCATAATTATCTTTCTTGAGAATTGGAAGATGTACTAAAAAGTGACCGTTCGGGTGATTCATCGCCATCACAGTTGTTCTTCCCTTAAATCAAAACCGAAGCTCTAGATACCAGATGTTGGAATTCAACCACAATCTATGGTGAATTCTTTTCAATCTTGATCTCAAGATTGTTATCTAATGACAATGAACAAAAACAAACACACGTTTAAAGAAGATGAGTTTGAACTGCAGAGTAACTCTCTCACTACAAGAAAAACAATGGATTGCGACGGTTATTTTGGCAGGTTACGACGGTTAAAACCATCATCAATTACATTTTACGACGGTCGTAGTACCGTCGCAGAAACGTGTGTCCCCAGGCTGTTTAGCGACGGTTGCCAAAACCGTCACACCAACCATCGTTATATTTCACGACAGGCTGGAACTGACCTAAATTGGAGATGGCGACGGTTAAAGACCGTCGTTACTAGCCTTTTGATTTTTGTTTTCATTTTGGCAGGTTACGACGGTTTGAACCGCCACAATTTGCGTGACAGTTTCCTGTGGATTTTCATTTTTATTATTATTATTATTGATTATGACAGTAAATTATGGCATATTGAACCGTGTGAATATTTATTATAAAAAAATTTACCCTCAATTTTTTAGCATTATTATAAAATGATAATAAAAAACAACATAAAAAATAAAATAAAAATAAATTATGTAACTTTGTGTACAAATTAACATGATCTATATTTTTTTACAGGACATCTAACTTGACAGCACCAGGTCCATCCAAAAGTTACTTTGCAACAAGTGGACAAGAGGCTCGCCTAAATGCATATACTCTAGGCACTAATAAATTTAAAATGACGCAAAATATGGACATAAATTGGAGCATTTGAAAAACTTTTGGGATGAAGAAGGTTGTCAATCCAATTTATGAGTCATAGTTGAAGTCCCATCCACCATGCACTTCATTGGACGCTGCGAGGAGTAAACTCTAAACTTTCCACTTCCTCTAACTTTCAAACTAATAGTCACTGTGGTTGTCCGGTTAGGACCTAGAGAAGTTATCAGTTCTGATGATACAACCTCTCTGTCAAATAGTTCTTGTTTGTGGTCAGTCTCTTTATGAATTTCGACCTCATCCACAACTCCTCTAGTGTTGAACATATCCATTAGGCCTACAGCTGCAAATGATATACCGCACGCAATTTCCTGTCAAATGAAACCTTACATCAGTCAGTTTAACAAAATCAAAGGCAGAAAAAAATCCAAAAAATAATATTGTATATGTTGATGGTGAACTCTTACTTGGATTGGACAGAAATGGAAAAGTTCAAACTCCAGAACCTTCAGTGTCACTGGAATAGAACATGAACCCAGACAACGCCTTTTTGGGTGCATTTGGATCTTTTTTCTTCTTTGGTTTTCTCTTCTTTCCATCTTCATCGACATCTCTTGATTTCCTCTTAGAAGTAGATGCTTTAGAGCTAGAAGGCATATCCTTCTTAGGCTCCTTTTTGGGAGGCTTCTGAAAATAGATCATTATTAAGTTGTGACGAATACAAAAGATTTAAAGAGTATAAGTGAGGCATCACAAGATAAAGGCAAATAAAACAAATCACTTGCCTTTTTCTCATCATCACTTTGGCTAGCATCAGAATCATTCGTAGGATACCCTTCATCATCTTTTTCAGTAACAAATCTTCATCCTGTAGACATTTCCCAATGATTAGTATATACAAAAGCAAACAAGATTACAGAAAAACATGGTGCAGGGTAAGGGAACCCCACCATAAGAGATAATCATGTGCACATAAGTCTGTAAAAAATGCACAACCATAATAATATGCAATACAGAAAACACAAGAAAGTGAAAAGGATAGATAATAAACAACAGAAAGTCTGGCTGCATAACAACAAAAATTCAAGCTCAAGAATGCCTCGAAGAAGTAAGCATACTTCCAACATCTTTTATATTTTTTCTATGCACAAATATTTTCCAATGTTGGATACAAATTAATATTTTCCTTGTGTGCTTAAAATAGAACGCAAATTTAACAAATGCTTTTCATGAACAAAAGATGAGGATAAAAAATGAATCAAATATAGGTTAGGCACCTCCTCGTCACTTTCATTTTCACCAGCTTTATTTCTGATGCGCTCAAGATGTGGATCAACAACATCATCATCATCGCTCTCAAAAGCCTTAGCCACACCTGCGGCTGGTAGGGCATCTCCTAAATTCATAATTTTCAACCCCTTTGAACTGCATGATCAGGTAAGAAATGAATTGCTATATGACAAACAAACAGTTGTCGAGTAAAATTTGGCAGCGAGGTAAGTTTACCTGATAAAACCATACAAGTTGTGGTACTCATTTCTCTGAATATTACGGAAGAGATGCTCTTGCTTAGATTTTAGTCTAATAAGAAGGTCAAAATAATGCATATTTGAACCACCGGCAGCATGTCGCTCAGATTCCACATGGTCAATCTAGTCAGAAACAATGAAACAATGAAAACCTCTAATTGGTGATATCATATGCAGGTCCACCAGTATTTAATAACTGGTCATCAATAAATAAATCTCAATCTCACCTCTTCATGAGTAATAAGAGTGAGAGGTTTAGGTAGAAAGAAGAAGCTCTTCTCAAGGGGATACAAAATTCCATCTTCAGCTTTCAAAGATGATTTAACAGCATAACCATCTTGACAACTCCTAAATTTTCCAGGCTTGGTAACTTTGGCCCCAGACAAGCCACGTAATATTGTGGTGAACACTTCATGGATGAGCCCCTGATTATTGGATTATAAACGAAATGCATCAAGTATTGCATCGTATCGCATGTGACCTGTAGTTACCAAATTTTCACATCAGTCAATCAACTAAAAATATAATGTTTCATGTTTTCCCCAACAGGTCTTGAGGATCAGTACCCCGGGATTGTATATCAACAAATCACCAGTTTAAGTTATACCTTATAAGACAGCTCCAACTTGTCTTTATACTTAGCGTTATAGAGATCTTCACTTAATGCCAATTCCCTTTGAACCACATCATCAGTTTCAAACTATACATAAACGAGCAAATCAATGTTAGCTTTAGAAGAACACAAAATATTTATCACCTAGATTGGTAAACCATAGACCAATGAGCAATTAAATTACCTGCATCACAATATGAGGGTACAAAGTTTGTCCTTTCCGAATAGGGGGTCAAGACTAATAACGAAGAAGGTATGCGGCTGATTAGACTGTAGATACATACAGCAGGTTGACATGAGAAGTCAGTATTAAAGACACATTTAACCAATTTAATTATTATAAGATGAGATTTGTTAACCTCGTGAACAAACTCACCTGAGCAGGGGGCAATTTTCATCACCAACCAATTGGGTGTTTGAATTCGGTATATGGAAACTTATCTCCATCAATGAATCTTTCTGAGATCATATGAATAATATTAGACTATAAAAAAATGCACACCCAAATTGAACCGGTTAACCCCATCCCACAATACAGTCAAGTTCAATATGGATAAAGGTTTTTAATAAGCAGCTGTTATGAACTGTATTTGTTAAAACTCAGAAGATTATATATTTATATACCTCATTGGCTCCAGTTGTGTCATCCACATGAAACTCCAAGATCACATCATTTTTCCCTTGAAGGTTTGTTTGAGAGACATCTGCTAAAGGCACCTCAAAAGCTTGCTTTGAACCAACCATGAAAGCCAACATATTACCTGAAATGGAAACAGAAGCATAAGAACATCCATTAGTAGTACAACTCCATCAAACCAGCTTTGCTATGAAGATAGAGAATACATTTGGTTGGTAGAACAAGAAAGCAAGAAATTGGCGCAGTTCCTGTTTGAGAAGCCAACCCAACACCACCTACTTTAACCCCCAAGAAAAAAATATTCTAAGAGTACAAGGAAAGCTAGTACATCTCCATATATACAACAAATGGTATGGACTGAAGTTCTTGGGGGAGTGATATGTGTTGGTATCACTTGCAGAAAATATCTATGTACCTGTTCTTGTGATGCATATATGTTGTATAGAACACAAAGTCAAATATTTTTACTCCAAAACAAATTTTCTCACGTATAATAAGTAAGGATGATAGATCCATAAGAAAAAAAATGCAATACATCGTGAGGAAATATCAATTTCATTACATTAGTCAGTTCATGTAAACATCACCAACCATATAAACATCACCAACCATGTAAACTTGTCAAACTTCCAACGTCCTGATCACGAAATCCAGTGAATTTGTGGAACGAACCATCTTTGTTCTGAACACCAAGTTGATTACTCTTTGGAACCTTCGTCCATGTCACGCTCAATAAGTCAGCTTTGTTCGATTCAATAGATTGAGGATTACCCATGTAAACTTGTTGAGGAGGTTTGTTGTTTTCCTATTTTTATTTTTGATCATTATTCCAATTTATTTATTCTTGAAATTTTTGAATCACACAGGTTAACAACATTTTTGTAATTGGAGTCCTCATTGTCCATTGCCTGGCTTAGTGTTTAGATATTTGTCATACTTGCAGAGAGACTAGAGATGCGCTGCGAACCTGCTGCTCCAAATGTATTTCACATATACAAGCATTTAAAATTGACAAGAAAATTCGATAGATAATAATTGTCTAGTGAAGAATGTTTAGACTCTCTTCATTAGTACAACCATTATTACCATAACTGCCAATCCCATGAAACTTCCTCCCATCAAATTTTTATAATCCATGAAATTGGCTCCACCACCATCAGTTGAAGATTTGTCTTTCTCAGCTATTAGGAATATGTTCTGAAAGAAATTGGACATTCTGCTAACCATTTCAGTAACTGTAAGCTTCAAATTCTGCAGAACAGTCATAAAATCAAAAGCATTTCCCTCCTCTTTTTTAGAAGTTTCTTCAGTTTCAGAACCAGCAACAGCAACATAAGCAGCATCATTTGATGACTCTACCGCCGCTAGCTGTGATTCGAAGAAACAAGTGACAACAGGGTTTTTCATGACAGCATTCCATATATTAGGGTCACAAGCAATAGATTGCACCACAGTCTGGGCCTCATGACTTGTGCTGAGCAATTGAAAAGCATGAATGGCATTCTTAGGCACTGAAGGACTTGAAATAGCCTCAACAAGACAAGACTTTGTCCCTGTTTTCTTAGCAGGAGGAGACACAACAGAGAGTTGACTACCAGGAGATGAACCCTCACATTGAGAATTACCAAATGAAAGGTAAATTTGATCAATAGCTTCCTTCAATTCTGGGGTAGCTTCCTTAAAGGTAGGGACATCGCCGAACACCACTCTTGGCGTGGGCTCTCCGCCGGTCATGAAAGATCGCCTTCATCGGCGAATTCCCAGTCAGACAAATCGCTGGACACCGCCGTATGCAGTGGCTTCACATCAGACCAAGAAAGCCGTTATTTCTTTCGCCAAAGAGGTTTCATAGATTAATCGAGGTTCTTTTTCTCGAGATATTAAGATTCTATTACTACTATGAGAGTTGTTTCTTGAGATATCATTTTCGTCACAATCAGAAGAAATTGGTTGCTCTCGCATATGATTCTCAAAAGAGCAACATAAATTAAATGATGAAATGAATTAAGGAAGTTGTATGAATTTGTAAAGACTATTTTGGCTTGTGAATTACAACACTGTGATGTAGTTGAAATCAATGATTCTCACTCTACCATTTTTCTATCTCTGCACTAATTTGGCTACTATGAACACTTATATCTTTCTCAAAATATTCTATAGAAGATCTAGTCTAAAATCACACAACCCGATATTTCGATTTAAATTACTAGTATGAAGCATGTTCTGAATTATAAACAATGTATCAAAAATCAAGCTCAAGTTTAAACTCCTAAACAAGCAAAAGACTCCAAATCAAACAACAAGCACAATAGAGAAAGTAACCGCCGCAGCCATACACGATCACCGGAAACAAAACCGAGTCTGATACGAACTCAGGACAAAACCATTAAATTAACAACATACGAGGTTTCAAACCAGGATCCGATTCAAGGTTTGAAAAGTAATTTAGGATTTGAGAAGACAAACATGTTAAGATTCGAATTGACGACGATTGCTTTGACGGTGATTCGCAATGACGGCGTGAGTGGCTGAGAAAAAAGTTTGTGTCCCTCTCCAAGGGCATGAACGGAGATTTCTGAAAAAGAAGAGAAAAATACACATAAAAAGGAGAATCAGTTTTCAATTTTAGTGGGAAAAAGACGAAATTTTGGAAGAAACTGATGGATATCACAATCGACATAGTACAGTTTTATTTTAATTAATTTTTTATATTTCTCTTTAATAAATGGATGTTGATTGAAATGTTTTGTTTATTTGATATTTTATATTATTACGAGTATACATAGTCTAATTTTATGTTTAATTTTTACTATAAAAATTGTTTTTAAAATTTTGAGTTTATAAAATTTTGATATATAGTTTAATTTTAATAATTTAATTTTGGATATAATATTTTGAATTTAATTTTTACTATAAAAATTGTTTTTAAAATTAAATTTTTATTTTAAATATATATAATATGTTAATTTTTATGTATTTTAAGTTTAATTTCTTACTATTAAGCTACATTGTCATGAAAATTATGATAATTATAATAATTATTTATTAAATTAATTAATAAAATTGAAAAGGTTAGAAAATAAAAATGAAGAAAAAAGTGGAAAATTAAAGGAATAAAAAAAATAGTGATTATGATTGACTAAAGTAATTGCGACAGTTCGCCTTAACTGTCGCGAGTGCGAAAAGATGGTGGTTCTTTGGTAACTGTCGCATTATTTTATACAACATGCCTAAATAATTTGCAACGGTTGGCTCAAACCGTCGTGAAAACTGTCGTAGTCCAGGAATAAGGACGATTTTTTGATAACTGTCGCAAAAAATCTATCACAGTTGACCCTAACTGTCGTGACAACCGTCGCAATTCAAGAATAAGGACGGTTTTGTGATAACTGTCGCAACTCAAGTGTCGTAAATCTCCTTTTTTCTTGTAGTGTCTGTCCACAACTATGAAATTTTATTATTACTTTACAACTGCAAAACAATGATTATCAAACTTGATGAATACAATGATAAGAGTTCCTCCCCATATATAGATTTAAGTTAACTTATATCTCAAGCTAAAACTCAAATTGTAAAAGCTCACAAATATCTAATCTAATCTTTATAAATCAAATATAATTTTTTTAAATCAAATATAATCTTTTTAAAACAATAAATTACATATTTAACACGACATATATTCTTTAATCATAAAGTTCTATAAATTTTTTTAGCATATACTCCGTAGAGAGTCGTCCATAAGTATAAGATTTCCCATACCCAAAATATAATCGGAATGGAGCCACCTATAAGCGGAAGGTTTCCCCGAGGATTCCAACATCTACCATGTAGGCAGACAGCCACCCCATATGGAGTAGCTCTTTTATTAGTGACTCCTTAGCTATATGGAGTAGCTCTTTTATTAGTGACTCCTTAACTTTTGACATTTGCACAATAACTTGGCTACTCTTCACATTTATCTTTCTTCATACTTATCGCTACACGATAGCCACAACACCAATAGTAAATAATTCCAAATCATGTTTCTTGCTTGCATACTGCAAACCAACGTCTTTCAAATGAACCACATACAATCAATGATTTATCCTTTATGTATACGTTAGATGTTATGGTAGAGTTTACGGAACGAGGCAATAAATTAAAATATTTATATCACAATCTTATATTAGATTTTAATCAATGAAAAGCAAAATGCATCAACTAACAATTAATTTACACAAACATTTATCAACATGGAGGCTAAATATGTTAGAAAAATACACTACTGTAAATCTACCAGCCATGACTAGTAAATTCTTCCAATGACTAGTAAATTCTTCCAATGCCCTAAGCATTTGAGACTCATTAAGAGTCATTAAATCCATTATCCTCTACTTGATTGATGTCTTTAATTAGAAGAAAAGAGACATGTTATTATGATTTGTAATTAGAAGAAACTGTTTTTTATTTTGCAACTTAATTAAATTTAATTGGTGGAATTTTGGAAAAAAATATAATTAATTAATTAATTAATTGATATTTTTATTTTAAAAAATTGTTTTTTTATTTTATTTTGCAGCTTAATTAAATTTAGTTGGTGGAATTTTGGAAAAAAATAAAATTGATTGACATTATTTTTTAAAATAATAAATAAAATAATAAACTAAAAGAATGTGGCATTATGATTTAGAATTAGGATAAATTGTTTTTTATTTGACAACAATTAGTTCAATTGGTGAAATTTTGGAAAATCTTTTAATTAGTTAATTAATTAATATGAAGTTATTGAGGAGATAAAAGACGTGTCATTATGATTTGAAATTAGAAGAAACTGGTTTTTATTTGACAACTTAATTAAATTTAATTCATATTATTTATTCAAAATATAAAATAAAATAAAATAAACGAGTAAAAGAACGTGTCATTATGATATAGAATTAGGAGAAATTGTTTATTATTTGACAACTCAATTAGTCCAATAAAATAAATAAGTAAAAGAAAGCGGCATTATGATTTGGAATTAGGAGAAATTGTTTTTTATTTGACAACTCAATTAATCCAATTGATGGATCATGTCTAATTTATTTTCTTTATTATTATTTTTTAAGACTTGCTTTATTTAATAAATGATTATTTATTGTTTATTATCATTGTTTTGGTGAAAAATTTGGAGGAAAAATTTGTTGAAATAAGTTTTAGAATTATAATCTAATATGATATACTATTTAAAATTACAGTTTGATATATTTAATGGAGAATTTATGAAATGACACTAGTTATATTTAATCGAGCATTCATGGAATGGCATTTGTTATAGTTGAATATGTATTTAAACATATTTTTAAATAAAATATGTAACAAAAATAATAATAACTAAATAATATTATTAAATATATTTTAATTTATTTGTTTTTATTTGCGTATGTGTGTTCAAACATTTAATATACAAGTTTTTATATATATTGTGACACCCATATATAATAGATGTCTAGAATATACATGTTATACATAGTTGTAAAATTGGTATTGAAATACATAAGTGGTTGTATTCAACAATGTATACATAAGCATCGTAGTTGGGACGACACAATCAATGGGTTGTTTCCGACTACGTGATTAAATAAAGCACATTGTGGTTGTATTCAACAACCACAAGGCAATCACATCACCTTAGTATACACAATAATTATACATGTTCCACACAATGCCTACATCCTAGTTAGACAACTACTTGCTCATGACACACACCTAGGTATCATATGCACAAGCATTGTCATCTATGTCATTCATCACATTCTAATTATCTTGTTAATTCATTCCATTAATTACTATTAAGGTTTCCTTATCAATCCTTATAAATTTTCCAATCATGTTATCGTTTAATCACAAGCAATAATTCATAAATAGAAAAATAAGCATATGAAATACCCCTAAACAAGTGAAAAAATAATTTCCCTAAACCTTGTCACGGTTGCCCGACGAGCAGTCAGGGAGGCTGGCTCGCTTTTGGTTTGCCCGATGAACCCCATACAAGACCTAGACAATGGCAAAACTGCAACATGGTCACCTGACGAGCAACCATCGAGCTAGCTCACTTTCAGCTCGTTAGAAGACGCTGACAGAAAACAGCTCGCCCAGCGACAGCGTCGTTTTTTTGTGTGCATAAATACAACAAATGTTTGATGGCAAGAAAGGAGGTTTTAACCACAAACTCATACTTTATTCATCCACAAGAAGAATATCAACATAAAATCACAACATAATCATATTGAACCATTATATGTATGAATCAACAGCAAAATCATAGAACTCCTCATGGTAATTGAAGAAATGCACCAATAATCAAATATCATCAAATTCTATCTCATAATCTACAACTCTAACTTCTAAAACTTAATGTTTCTACCTAGAACCCACCTTGCTAATATGATGAAGAAATGTTGGATGATGAAGATGGAATGAGGTTGATGATGATGAGCTCCAAGTTCTTCTTCTTCCACTAGGTTTCCTTTTTTCTCTCTATTATTCTTTTCTCAAGCTTTCCTATTTTGTTGGAGTGAATGATACATATAAGTATCATATGAGAGAGTTAGTAAGAATGTGGCATTTGTGTTCATAAAGTGGCCATCATACTTGTGGTAGAAAATGATAAAATTAGTAGTAACATGAATATTAAGTGGTACAATACTTAATATTTGTTCTGCTAGAGCAACTGACTCATTATTAATGTTATCAAAATATCACTTTTGTACCAATTAATAAAAGATCAGTCTTAAATAATATTAATTAAGTAAATTTGAGCTCACTAGTTACTCTAATTATCCCAACTGATAACTTTCAGAGCATATAGAAACTTATTTGATCTCAACTGATATGATTTAGAGTATATAAGAAAATATGGGGTATTACATATATATTGTATATTATTATGAAACTTATGTAATATATTTTTCATAAGGAAAAAAGGAGTATATCAAATAAAAAAGGTAAACAAGAACAAATGAAGGGGGAATGTACTAAAACTTTCAAAGAAATTACCAAAATGATAATTAGGTAGTTCAAACCGATTTTTAACATATTACTTTTTATTGAGAGGATGAATATCATTCCATCAATAATGAGATTGAATGTATAATCCAATGTTATTTCAATTATCGCCGCAACAATTTTCTTTTTGATAAATATGAGAAAGGACAAAAGACATAAATCTTGTAAAGAAGGTGCAATTGTTCCATATGTTCCCTTAGCCTTCAAGAAACAATGCTAACATTTTGACAAACAATAATGGATACTTTTGAATTCATTTCAATTTAAATATGAAGCCAATTCATGTAATATGCATCCACAATAGCAATCATTATAGCTGTTAGTCTTCCGTGAAAAGTAGAACTAATGCCAATATTTTTAGAGAAACAACTGATGGAAACAATATCATTAATTCTAAAATAGCAATACTATGCTTACACCCTCTTTACACCTACACCATATGCATTGTTCACAAATATGGTGAACTGTGTCATGAAAAGTGAAACCGTGCATAAACATTAACGCAAATAGTGTCATTTGAACAGTACCATATACATGAACGATACACATAAACAGCGTCCGTGAACAGTTCATGAACAATGACTTTTAATAGTAAATCAAAGTTGATTAGTGAAGTGATGAAGTTGGTTAACAAATTCCCATATATTAAAAATGATTTTTACTAGTAAAACAAAGTTGGTTAATACAATGTAAAAAGTTTGTTAATAAAGTTATGAAGTTGGTTAATAAACGCCCAAATATAAAAATAATTTTTAGTAATAAAAGAAAGTTGGTTAATGCAATGTAAAAAGTTGGTTAATAAAGTTATGAAATTGGTTAATTAATGGCCAGATATAAAAAAAGTAATTAATATATATATATATATATATATATATATATATATATATATATATATATATATATATATATATATATATATATATATATATATATATATATATATATATATATATATATATATATATATATATATATATATATATATATATATATATATATATATATATATATATATATATATAATATTTCACTATTCATCATATTGGTGAACAATGAAATAGTAGTGTATGATTTAGTGTAAGAATAATATTTCTCTTTCTGAAAATACCTCCACAAACTGCTAGGTCATGGCTACCTAAAGCTGTAATGTTCGTATTACACTTAACCCAACCAAAGCAAGGACGAGCCCGAAACAATTATTTATTATTGTTACTCTTTAGATTCTTTAAGTGAATTTCAAAAGATTTCAAAATAGTAAATTGAAATAGTGATCCTGAGTTGGATGAGTTTGTAGAATTCCCAGTTAATGAGACAATCTGGCTTAATTTGTCATGTATTGGACCACATTAAAAATGTTGATTATGGATGACAACATAACAACTTTGTATTGAGGATACCAACTTCTATATGTTTGTTGAGTCAAAACTTAAGTTGGGAATGCACTTGAACCTGTGTAAATTTCTTGAGCGAAAGAGCACGAGCAAAATAAATAGATCCCTGATTCTGAGTTGGGTAGACTAAGAATGCAGATTGGTGGAATGCTCCGACCTCTAATTATTAAGTAATAATCTTCAAACCATTTGCGACTTTGAGAGAGGAATGTCATGTTCCATAAAAATTTAGCCCAAACAATGTGTTGGTTAGTAAGGTTGAAAACTCGAATACATCTTTAAAAGAGAGTTTGCCTAAATCGTATAACTTGCAACATGTTTGGGTGCATTTGAAGAATCTCATAAGGAAAAGACCATTGCTTCTAGAAAATAAATTCATTTACTTTTGATTTGAAGTGGGGGTGAAATTGTGCAGACAATTGAGTAAATTGACAATAGAAGCACCCAACCAGTCATCTAACCATCAATTAATGGTCTTCCCATCTCCTATTAACCAGCTAGATTTAATCAACAAAGTCGTCAAACACCTTTAATACTAGATCAATCGAAGGAGAATGTATGATGGTTGATATAGTTGTTGGCTCTACGCATGCTACTTCTTAAAAGATCATCCCATTGGTTGTTAGAATGGGAAAGATCCTGGCAAAGCATGAAATATGCAACATAATTGATTTTAGCAAGAGATTCAATTCTCAAGCCAACCTCAATAGTTGGTGAATAAACTTAATGCCATGCAACAATTACCAACTTCTTGAAGAAGATATCACTAGGTTAAAGAAAATTTCTCATCACTACTACGGATAACACATGTAATGACGGTTGAGAAACATTTATAATAATGATTTCACATATGTTGTTAGGTAGCGTGTAATTGTATGTATGGTGGTTTCCACAACGAGCGACAAATTGTGGTTATAAGTTAGGTAGCACGCTACTTATAACAACAGTTTACTCAATCAACCGTTATGAAATAATTTATAAGTCCTGGGTTCGAATCCCAACAACTCCATTATTTCCTTTTATTATTTTGGATAGCATGCTCTACTTATAATATATATATATATATATATATATATATATATATATATATATATATATATATATATATATATATATATATATATATATATATATATATATATATATATATATATATATATATATATCCTAATTTAACTGTATTCCCAAATTTTAAAACTGAATATCATATAAGACTAGAAACAAAAATACAACCATTTTTGAATTGAATTAGACCAAAAATTGTATTGCATCAATGAAACAATTCCGTTAGGAACCAAAAATTATATATTACATCAAAATCAAAATGGTACAAAATAACCTACAATGTACACATCATTACAACAAATAGTACTATCTTGTTATCTTTGTGTCTTGCTCTTGGTGTGTTGACTTTAAACACCTATAATTTCAAATAATAATAGTTTCTAGAAAATAACATCATTAGTAATTATAACATACAATATATTATGATCGAGGAATATAAAATACTTACTTTATAATTTTCCTATATGCTTTCTTGATGATCGTTACGAATAGCATGTACATCATCTCTATCAACTTCTTCATATGAGTTAGGTACTTGTGTTGCATAAGGAGTGAAAGGAATATTAAAACTTTCATCATCACTAGGAGGAATTTTTTTCCTTTGAGAATAATTGACCATCTTCTCGAAATGTCCGTGGAGTCTATCACATAAAAAACCTGTTTTGCTTGAGTTGCCATGATGAATGGTTCAGTGTTATAAGTTACCTTGCCAAGGTCAACCTATGTGAACCCTAAATCATCAATTTATACACCATTGTTATTGGGAACCCACTTGAATTTAAATAAAGGCACTTTGAAAGTATCATAACCAATCTCCAAAATCTCCTCAATGAAACCATAGAATGCGGAAGTTGCCAAAATTGAATTCTTATCTTTCGAACTAGAGAAATACATGGATTCATCCTCAAATATAACCCCATTATTTTGCATTGTACTACGATCATCTTTTGCTTTTGTTTAAAAGGAATAATTAGAAATATTGTATATTGTCCAAGTTATCACAGTAAATTTTGGCATGTACGATAACCATTTAATTGTCTTGGATGCACAATCATCATTAGAAATTCTCATATTAAACCAACTTATGAATTCCTTATTGTGTCAGGTCAACAACAACTTATCATTCATTCGGGGATATTTTTTCTTTATAACTATTTTGTGAGCAGCTATATAAGGTTCAATTACACTAAGATTATTCAAAATATATAATTGTGCTTGAATTACTACATCCTGACCCATTAACTTAGAATTTCAATCTTGAGTACCTCTACTTTCAAATTTTCTTCAGCATGACGAGACTTTAGAATTCCAGTACACTCTGTTTCTGACAAATAGTTTGAATAAAACTCAAGAGCTTCTTTTGTGATGTACCTTCTAATGATATAAGCTTCTGGTCGGTGATGATTCTTAATATATCCTTTAAATATCTTCATGTATCGCTAAATAAGACACGTCCACCTTAAATAAACTGGACCACAATATCTGATCTCTTTGACTAGATGAATAAGTAAGTGAACCGTAATGTCAAAAAATGATGGAGGAAAATACATATCAAATTGACACAATATTATTGCATCCACATCTTCTAATTCATCTAAGTTTTTTAAATCAAGAACTTTATTACATATAGCATTGAAGAATAAGCACAATTTGGTTATACTTACTCTACATTTTTTTGGAAGGATGCCCAAGATAGCCACTGATAGAAGTTGTTGCATCAAGACATGGCAATCATGAGATTTTGAGCCAACTAACTTGAGATCTTTCATTTATACAAGTTTCTTGATGCTTGAAGAGTAACTTTGGAAAACTTTGATATCATGCAAACACTTACAAAAACTTTTCTTTTCCTTTTTAGATAGAGTGTGGCACGCCAGAGACAAATAAGATATTTTTTCCTCTCACATTTCATGGGTCTATAAGAGGCCATTTGGTCCAAAGAAATCTAATTCAAAGACTTCCTAAGTGAATAGAAGATCCAGTCACATACAATAAAGTTGTGAAAGAAAAAAAATGGAGAGATGTGATGGCTAAAGAGATTGATTCGATAGAGAAAAATGGCAGGTGGAAACTCACAACCTTGCTGAGTGGAGTCAAAATTATTGGATTTAAATGGGTTCTTAAAATCAAGCTTTACGAGCATGGAACTATAGAGAAACACAAAGATAGATTGGTGGCCAAAGGATATGCGCAACAATATGGGATTGACTATACAAAGGTGTTTGTTCCGGTGACTCGTCTTGATACAATAAGACTTATCTAGGCAACTGCAACTCAAAACAAGTGGAAAGTATACTACTTAGATGTCAAGAGTTCATTCCTTCAAGGAGAACTTGAAGAAGATGTATACGTACTACAACCTACTGGCTTTGAGAAGAAGGGAGAAAAATAAAAGGTATATAAGCTAAACAAAGCTTTATACATACTAAAATAGGCTCCGCGAGCATGGTACAACCACATAGAATCCTACTTCGTTCGAGAGAGCTTTGAAAGGTGTGCTTCTGAACATACGCTCTTTACAAAAGAAAATGAGGGAGGTAAATTCCTAATTGTCAGTCTTTACGTTGATGATTTGATTTATACTAGGAATAATAAAAGTATGTATGAGGAATTTAAGATGTCAATGATGCGAGAATTTATGATTTGGGAAAGATGGGCTATTTTCTTGGCATGTAAGTTATATAGAATTCAAAGGGGATATTCATGTGTCAAAGAAATGAGAGAAAAATGTTGGCAAGGTTTGACATGTCTGATAACAAACTAGTTGGAAATCCTATTGTGTCAGGTACAAGGCTCTCCAAGGATACTGAAGGGAACCAAGATAGACTGAACCATGTTCAAGCAAGTTGTTGGAAGTTTGATGTACTTAACAGTAATGACACCAGGCATTGTGTTTAGAGTGAGTTTGATTAGCATATATATGTCATCTCCAATTGAGGAGGATCATTTGTGTGCAGCAAAGAGGACATTAAGATACATTAATGGTACAATTGAAATGAGAATTCTTTACAAAGGAGAAAGCATCACAAACGTGGTGGCATACACAGACAACAACTTTGCAGGAGACCTTAATGACAGGAAAATACTTCTGGGTTTGCATTTCTTCTTATAGGAGGTGCAGTTTCTTGGTCATCAAAGAAGCAATTTGTGATTGCATTATCTATCACTGAAGCTGAGTACATTGGCGCGACTTCTTGTGCATGTCAATACATTTGGCTTATGAGATTACTCGAAAGAAATGTGCATAAAGCAGAAGAAGGCAGCCTAATGTATTGTGACAACTATCCGACAATACAATTATCAAAGCATTTCATGTTCCATGGCAAGAGTAAACACATAGATGCGAAGTTTCATTTTTTGAGAGACTTGGTGAATGAAAAAACTGTGAAATTGAAGTACTGTAATATTCAAAATCAGATTACAGATGTTATAATAAAACCATTGAACAAGAGAAGCTGGGGTTGATGTCTGCAATAGAAAGAATCTAATTTACTTACAATATTCAGCTTAAAGGAGGGATTGATGGTTCTTGATGGACCTATTCTTCTGTAAAATTTGTTTTATTTTGATAGTTGCTATTAGTTAATAAACATACCTTTTATTCAGGTCTAGATAATATTTTTGTTTCTGTTTGTTAGACCTTTAAACCTATCGTCCATTTTCAAGTTGTAAAAGTTATTTAAGTTAAATTTTTTCTTGAATAATAAATTAAGTGATTTGAGCTTTCAATCTATATTTTATTGTGTGAATTCTAGTTTCTACCATGTCTTTAATTCAATTTATTTTCCCTTTGCTCTTTTAAATTTTATCTTTGCATAATGACATAATGTCATCTGCATGGGATATGAGATTATAATTTTATGCCTCGAGGGCCATTAGTTAGCTATAATCTACCATATTGAACCATTTTAGATAAATATATATAGAGAATATCTTGAGTTAAAGATAAGAATAATTACGAAAAATTGAGTCATAATTTGATCTTATCCATAAACATTTTTCTTCTTCAAAAATCAATAAAAAATGAATCTGAATTTATAAATATTGTTTAGCTTTTTTTACAAGATTAATCTTATGCAAAAACCTTAATTAATAAAATTTTCTATTTAAAATTGCATCTAGAAGTGTGTACCTAACCATGATCGGTGTTAAATTCATGAACAATTTCTCAAACATATCAAGTAAATATTTGTGTTAAAATGGTAATAACACAAACAATTCAACAAACAACACGGGAACCGTTGATCCCATCCAAAAAAAAACACAAGAACGGTTAGATTATACACGTAAAAATAACACACACGCGCGTAAGCATTGACGTGGGATAACCCGATGAGATTTCCCAATCCAGAATTAAATTTCATCATCATTACATTGCAAATACGTTTCGGTATTATCCACTCATCACCGTCCGATGAATCTATAATCCCCGTATACGAAACAATCCAACGGCTGTTATCACAACAGCATCAAACTTAAAAGGAAACACTCACTGTACACGTACCGTTTAAAATATCCAAAGGAACAAAGAATAAAAAATCTCATTTACTCGCTTTTCCTAATCAAGCTTAAAACCTTCGTTAAATTCAGCATTTCAACTTTCAACATCACAGGTAAACCAAAAAAACCCATTTTCTCTCTCTATGCCTTTCTGCAATTAATCAAAGGTTTAGTGAGAGATGTCTTCACCTGGCTTCCCCGGCGGCTTCGGAGCCTCCGATCTCTACGGCAGAGCCGGTAACCCTTCCGGCAGATCTACCCTAATTCCATCCAACCTGAACAATATGAACCACAATACCAATAATTTCCCAACTGCAGCCACCACCACTGCAACCAATAATTTTCAAAACCCTTTCTTCCGAACCCAACAACAACTACCATCTAATCCCACCACCACTACAACCCAGAATTATCAAAATCATTTCTTCAGAACCCAACAACAACAACTACCATCCACTTTCATCGGGTCTTCTTCTCAAAACGCTCAGAACCGGTCATCCAATCTTATAAGAAATTACCTTGACCCTTCTTCCCAAATCGCACAACGTCATACATCTAACCTCCTCGGAAAACGCACTCTTGCAGAATTCCAAACCCACAACAACAATATCCTTAGCAACAACAGCCTTAGTAGACACAATACTGCTAACGCTCAGGCTGGATTCCAATCCAACTTCATCGACGACGACGACCTTAGCAACAACACAGGTAGTATACACAATCCTGTTAACCAATATTTGTCCAACCTTGTACTTCGTTCTGTAAAACCTAGAAATTTCCAATATGGTTCTCCGCATTCACCTCTTTCTACTATGGATTTCTCAAATCCGTCCACCAATTTGGTCAACAATTCTTCTGGTTCTACCTCTGCTATAGCCAGGCTTCTTAGCTACAACCCAGCCTCTGAAAACTCAACACCGGTGAATAACTCCATCCTCCAAAATAACAATTTTCAAAATCAGAATTCCAATTCCGCAGAGGTTCAGACAACTGATACCGATCCAAATACGAAAACCATAGATCATTGCTTATTGGAGTTGGAGAAACATCTTCTTGAAGACAATGACGAAGAAGAACAAGAAGCAAATCCTGGGATCACAAACAATGAATGGTGTGATCTTAATAATTTGATTAATCCGATAATAATTTCATCGCCCAGTTCATCCAACACTTCGCATAATTCATCTTCTTCCTGGGCTGTTTCAACTGCTGCTGGCTCTTCCAAGCAATCGTTAATGGAAGCTGCTACCGCGATTTCCGAAGGTAGAATCGATCATGCATCGGAGATCCTTAATCGTTTGGCTCAAACACTGAATCCATCAGTGAATTTTGAGAGTAGATTAACAGGCTTTATGATCTCAGCGCTGAAATCGCGCGTGAATCATTTTGAAAGTCCACCTCCGGTAGCGGAACTGTTTAGTAAGGAACATGCTGAGTCAACTCAGCTTCTGTTCGATAATTCTCTCTGCTTTAAGGTCGCTTTCATGGCTGCCAACCTTGCAATCATCGAAGCTACATTTGATGAAACGACAGAGAGCGCTGACAGAAACAACAATATGAAGAATCTCTGTGTGGTGGATTTTGATATTGGTGACGGGAAAAGATACGTGAACCTTCTCTATGAGCTACACAAGCGCCACAAAGGTTCACCGGCGACGTTGAAAATCACAGCTGTAGTCGATAACAGCAAGGATGAGAAGTTGAAGATGGTGGAAGAAAATTTGAGTCGAGAAGCTGAGCAATTGGGAATCGGGTTTGAATTCAAAGTCTCAGCACTGAAAATCACTGAGTTAACTCGCGAGGCTTTGGGTTGTAACTCAGAGGATATTCTTGCTGTCAATTTCGCTTTCAAACTTTTCAGAATTCCAGACGAAAGCGTGTCAACCGAGAATCCACGCGACGAGCTTCTCAGGCGCGTGAATGCACTTGCCCCACGTGTAGTAACTCTTCTGGAGCAAGAGATTAACACAAACACAGCTCCTTTTGTCGCACGTGTGGGTGAGTCGTTTTCCTATTACAGTGCCTTGCTTGACTCAATTGAGTCCACAACGGAGCGAGACAAGATCGAGGAGGGGCTGAGTCGGAAACTGGGTAACGTAGTTGCTTGTGAAGGTAGGGATCGCGTGGAGCGCTGTGAAGTGTTTGGGAAGTGGCGTGCACGCTTGAGTATGGCTGGGTTTAGATTGAACTCGGTGAGTCAGAAAGTTGCTGAGTCGGTAAAAGCTCGACTCGAACCAGGTAGCGGAGTTATAGTGAATGAAGAAAACGGTGGGGTTAGCTTTGGGTGGATGGGAAAAACACTAACCGTCGCATCTGCTTGGAGTTAACTCCACTCACTTTTTATTTTTTATTTTTATGAATATTTTTAGATGTGACATTGTTACCGGGTATATTTCAACTTCATCCAGAGGTAATGGATAACAGTAAAAAAAATAGTGTTGGGAAATTGTACTCTTTTTTTTATGGGGTTGGGAAATTGTACTTGGAACACACTTGGTTCTTCTTTTTTGTAAATTCCAAACAAGACTAATAAAAAGTGTTTGAATTTCAAAATATTTATGTTGCATGCATTTATTTATAGATATTATAATTCAATTATTGTTTTTAGTCATCATCATTCATCATAACTTCGATGTGGGAAACAGAGAAGTTGGTGTATGTTTGGTAGAGTTCATAGTAATATCCTTTCGGTTAGGTTAAAATAATATTAGTACGGGTAGAGATATAAGCTAATCAAATAAATTAATTAAATCGACAACTCAAATTAAACCACAAACATAAATAAAACCGAGACAATAGAAATTGTACCTTAGTTAATCAAGCTATATGCAAGTACTTTCTTCATTATTTTTTATATTAAATTTTAACTTTTAAATTCTATTAATAAATTATATATATAAACCAGATATGAAGGAAAAGAGTATCTAAAATTTTAACTTTCTTCATTATGTTGGTTGATGCATCTATTGATTGATCTTATTGTAAGATTGATATATGAATAATAGATTTAGGAAACTTTCCAATAATAATTAGTCTTGCTATATGTCAAGTCAAAGATCAACCTTTTGGATTGGTGTCTGCTATCAATAGGGAACAATCTATACTTCACTTTCCATGGCAGTTTAATTTCATTAGTTAGTTACACAAATGTTGTCATCAATTATGATTTTTTAATTCTGTAAAACTTTCTGCATTGAGGCTGTATCAAAATTAAACTATTATTTCTTATTTGTTTTTTAAGTTTGTATTTATTCCTTGGGGAAAATATAGATTGGAGCTATTTTATATGGACTTATGTAAACAACATAATATGTATTTCGTCAAGTAAAGTTCATAAAGAAGATAACAAAAATAGTGACTCCGTCTTATTGAAGGATTCAAGGGATGTAAGCTGCTACTTCTTTTTGAGAATGATTCTGAACAAAAAGTGAAGGTTGCTACAAATATATATAAAATAATTGCTTGTATAGTTTTGTAACAACAACTTGTTAATAACAATTATCTATTCTATTATTCAATATTTATTCCTCTCTCTTTTTTTCCCTTTCACTCAAACACTCTCTCTATCTTTCTCTCAATTAGTTTATGCATTTGCAAGATGTAATAACACCAACATATAATATCATGAGACCGGTTTTGATCCAGATTCAACAGTGATTGTAGCTATGGTTGAAATAGTCAACAACAACTTCCCTGCAAATCTTCCAGTTTTTAATGGCAAGAATTGGAAAAAATAGTGCATTCAGATGAGAGTCATCTTCAATATTTAAGATGTGTCTGAGTATGTAGCAGAAGGGTTTCAACCGCTAGTAGAAAATGCGATTGATGCTCAAAAGACATCATACAAGGAATCCAAAAAGAAAGATCAGAATGTCATATTTTACATTCACCAATGCGTTGAAGCGAAGGTGTTTGATAAAATATCTCATGTTGCAACTTTGAAAGAAGCATGAGATATGATGGAAAAAAACTATGGTGGAGATGCCAAGATCAAGAAGGTGCGCCTCCAATATTTGAGAAAGCAGTATTAAATGCTGCATATGAAAGAAGGCGAATCGATATCAGATTTTTTTTCACAAGGGTTTGAAAATTAATCAATCAGATGATGAATTCATGAGAGACGTTGACAGAGAAAATGAATGTTGAAAAGGTAATTCGAAGTCTCACCCTCAATATGATATGATTGTAATAACAATTGAGAAAATCAAAGATCTAGAAACAATGAAGATGTAGGATCTGCAAGGATCCCTTGAAAGCACATAACTAAGATTGAATTAAAAAGAGATAGATAAAGATTTTGAACAGACTCAGATTACTCATTCAAGAAATGGAGATTTTGATGAAATAAAAAGACAGTGGAAGTAGGAAAAAGAAAAGAACTATAAAGAAGCCACACCCAATAGCAAGGAGAAGAAGAAGAAGTTTGAAGAAAGATCTAAATCCTCTAAAGGAGGAGGAGGATCTAGCAAATTTCAAAACAAAAAAAAGTTTTCCAAAAAGAGAAAGATTAAATGCTTCAATTGTGATAGGTATGGTAACTTTACTTCAGATTGCTGGTTTAGAGAGGGAAAGAAAAAGGCTGGTGCATAGGAAGCTAACATGGTAAAAGATGATTCAGATTCAAATCCTATCATGTTAATGATAACTACCTCTGAAAGGGCTCTAGCCTCTGATGTATGGCATTTAGACTGTAGTGTTTCTAACCACATGATTGGACAAAAGGGTGGTTGACTGACATTAACTCAAACAAGAAGATAAGTGTGAAGCTGGTAGATAGAAGAAGCTTAATGGCATAAGGCATAGACAAGATTCTTATATAAAGAAAGGAAGGCAAAACAACATTAATAGAAGATGTGTTATTTGTCTCTAACATGCAATGTAATCTGTTAAGCATTGGTCAACTGGTAGAGAAAGGATTCTCAGTAATCATGGAAGGAGACTCACTAAAATTGTATTACAAGAAGAAAATAATGGTTCTGAAATCAATTATGACCAAAAACTGAATCTAGAAGGCTAGTTTGAAGGCCTCAGAATCACATAGACTTTATTCGTCAAATCCCGATGAAGAAAGCTGACACCTGAATTTTAGAAGTCTAGGCAAGTTGAATACTATGAATTTAGTAGAAGGACTGCCTAAGATCATGTGACATTTGGCATGCTTAGGAAGTAAAGTAGGTTACCTTTTGTGAAGCAGTTGTCAATGAGAGACAAACATTTACTGAATGTAGTTTCATCTGACATTTGTGGTCCTTTTGAAACTCTTTCGTGTGGAGCAAGCAAGTACTTCATCTCATTTGTAGATGAATTCAATAGGATGTTGTGAGTGTACCTGATAAAGATCAAAGGAGAACCTTTAAACATGTTCAAATGGTTTAAGATAATGGCTAAAAAATAGAGTGGAAGACTGATCAAGATACTTAGGATAGATGGATGAGGTGAACACAATTCCCATGAATTAAAGCAATTATGTCATGAAAGTGGCATCTTGCATGAAGTAACTCCGCCTACATACCTCAACAGAATGACATGGTTGAAAGAAAAAATAGAAGTTTGGTCAAAATGGCTATGAGTATGTTGAAACAAAAGTCATTGCCTCATATATTCCGGGGTGAAGTAGTGTCTAGTGGTGCTTATGTTCTAAATAGATGTCTTACAATAAATTAAAGAATCAGGTTCTAGAAGAATGTTTGTCAGGAAAGCCTTGCATCACTCATCTCAAGGTATTTGGATGATTATGCTATAGTCATGTGCCATATGAAAGAAGTGTTAGACGATAGGTTTTGATTTAGAGGGGGAGGGTTGAATAGATCACCAATTAAAAACAAAATTTTTGGCAAAAATTATTTTCAAAAGTTTTATGACAAAACAGAAACAAGTCAAATCGAATCGTTTAACCGAACCTATTATCGAAAAGGTCAGATATGCGTACGTAAACCAATTGGATGATAATAAACACAAATTTTTCAACAACTATTAATTCACAAATTAATTAAATGCTAAGTTATACGTAGAGCTCATTAACTGCTAACAATTTTTTTTCAACCTTATACTTTGCTCTGTCAACCCTTAAAAATTTCAATTTTATTCTCCTCTTTCACCTCTTTCTCCTATGGATTTCTCAAATTCATCAACTGATTTGGTCAACAATTCTTCTAGTTCTACCTCCCCCCTAGCCATGCTTCTTCACTCGACTCCTAGTATTAAAAACTCACACATGTGAATAATTCCATCCTTCAAAATTCCAATTCCAATTTTCAAAATAAAAATTGCAATTCTACGGAGATTCATGCAACTGACCCATATAAGAAAATGATGGATCATTGCTTATTGGAGTTGGAGACAGTGAATGGTCGGAGACAATTCAGAATTTGATTAGTTTCCAACCGATTCCAACACCAATTTCATCGCCCAGTTCATCCAACCCTTCGCTGAATTCATCTTCTTCCTCGGCTGTTTCACCTGCTGCTGGCTCTTCCAAGCAATCGTTAGTGGAAGCTGCTACCGTGATTTCCGAAGGTAAAATCGATACAAGGAAAACAGTAGAAAAACAAAAGTAATGAGAAAACTAAAAAGAATCAAATGGTTAACAATAGGGACAAATATTAAGAGAGTGCAGCATACATAATAAAGAAACAAAGACGATAGCAGAAATGTTATAGCAACCACAAGCATGAGAACCTTCATGATGGAAATGATTATCAAGAAAAACACCTCCATCAAAATTACCATTATCAACATATCAAAAGACAGGAACAATTTAGCGAAGGAAGATACTCACCAAATACGGAAGGATCAACAATAGGATGTCGGGAAAGGGATGAAAATCTACATTAATAACTCATAGTAGTGTCTGTTCTGCATGTAGATTTTTCCCCTCAAATTCGGTCAATATTGAATCATTAATAGCAAAGTTTGAATGCGAATAAATCTTGGTTATATAGCTTAGCAAGTTCATGAAGCTATAACATTAAATGTTGGTTGATGCATCTATTGATTGATCTTATTGTAAGATTGATAAATGAATTAATAGATTTGGGAAACTTTCCAATAATAATTAGTCTTGCTATATGTCAAGTCAAAGGTCGACCTTTTGGATTGATGTCTGCTATCAATACGTGTCAAATATAGATTATAATCTTAAGAGTAATTTTGCTTACAACATAGTGTACATTTAGAAAAAATTTAACAAGAAAGAATTTGAATCTTATGTTTGACTTTTGGAATTACCGTAAATTTAATTACAAGTTCATATCTTAGATATGATTAAGCATAAATGTGGAATAGGTTTTAGGTAACCCAAATTTCAAATGCATATTTTTATCGGTAACTGTTGGAGCGTGTGATACATTGTTCATATGATATTTAACTATATATGTTCATTATTAAAAAAAAATCTATGAGCGTGTGATACATTGTTCATATGATATTTAACTATATATGTTCATTATTAAAAAAAAATCTATGAGCGTGTGATACATTGTTCATATGATATTTAACTATATATGTTCATTATTAAAAAAAAATCTATTTAACAATGGTTGAGAAAGATATATAATCATGTGAGTTCAGACGTACATATGATACTTACAATACGTACAATGGTTGAAGATTTAACAATGTTCATATGATACTTACAATTACCGTCTAGTAACTATTGTAATAAACTAGAAAGCGTGCACCCCACACTACTAAAAATAAGACATTTGATTAAATGATTTTACATCAGATTTCAAGATTTATGATATGAAAAATATTTGTTAAAAGATTTTACATCAGATTTCATAACAATATGAAGTGAAAAATAATTGATTTAGAACTTTTACATCAGACATTTATTTTCATTGATGTGGAAAATGACGCGGTGACAGTTTTGTAAATAATAAGAAATTTTGTTATAAAAGATTTCACATCGGCCCTGAATTTGTACCCGATGTGAAAAGTTCACTGATGAAAAAATAACAAGGTGACAGTTTCGTAAATAATATGAAGTTTTGTTATAAAGAATTTCACATCGGTCCTAAATTTGAACCTGATGTGAAAAAGTGGGCCTTTACATCGGGCCTCTTTGCAACCGATGTGAAAACTCCAAAAATATCATTTTTCTCCCAACATACCAAACACATACTTCCTTCTTCCTCTACGAAACCTTACATCGGACCTCTTTGTTATAATATATTATATATCGTATATACATAAATTATTGCAAAAGTAATTTCATATTTTATGTGGCTTTATATGGATTTTTTTCCTTCTGAATTAGTGCTTTTGGGGTTTATCAAATGCAAATGGCAATAGAAAAAAGGTTACATGGTTTCAACGCAATGTAAGCGTGGTGTAAATTATAATTCTATATTTAATTTTATCATAAGTATTCAATAATTATGTCATTCATTTGTAGACAAGGCGACAACATAACTCTATTAATTGTGGATACTATGTTATGAAAAATATGTTGAATATTGTCTTGCCAATATAACCGAGTATTGGATGCATGTAATAAAAATAACTTTACTTTGTTATTTACTTTGCGTTTTGCAATTTAATGTGAATTTTCAAAGAATAACTTTATATTGTTATTTACGTATTGTAGGTATTTGATGACCCAACAAAATTAACACAAGATGATTTGTATGATATGCGACTCAGTTGGACAAAATGTTTCTTTGAGTTATATAAATATTAAGTTTTATCTGGTGAGTTATATTGAATTATATATATATATATATATATATATATATATATATATATATATATATATATATATATATATATATATATATATATATATATATATATATATATATATATATATATATATATATATATATATATATATATATATATATATATATATATATATGCTTTGAGCTTCTTGACTTTGGTATTGTCTGCTGATTTTAATTGGTGTTATTATTTATTGTCAGTAAATGTAATTTTGGTGTTGTCTACTAAAGCTACAACTCATCTTCTTGTGGATTTCATGTTGGTAATTCAAGTGTGAAAAAATACTTATAAATGGTTGAATGTTTTTGTATATTTTTACTGGTTTTGTTGTTGTAGTAGTCCACCGTGTAAACATACTTATAATTTTGTACTTTTGTAAATCAATTGTTTATTTTGAAGAATATGTCCATCCTAGCTATTTGGTGCAATGAAATTAACATGTTGGTTGGAAAAATATGAAAAATTAGATACCAAATAGCGACTTAAATGTGGTCTGTGTGATGTTGGAAAAATATGAAAAATTAAGTACCAAAAAAAATTACAGGGATTCCACCTCGATTTCGCTAAAAAATAGTCTTATTTTTTAAGAAAGATAGCATACATATTACATCGGACGCGCCTTGCAACCGATGTAAAAACCTATATTTTACATCGAGCCAGAAAGGCAACCGATGTAATAGCCTACATTTTACATCGGGGCAGAAATGCAATCGATGTAACGACCTACATTTTACATCGGGTCATCTTTCACATCAGACGTAACAGTCAACCGATGTAGTAGGTGTATTTTTCACATCGGTCTATTTCCCGATATAAAATGTCTTTGATTTACTACATTACTTGTGTCGCTTGCGCGAAAATAAGGTGCCGGCAAAACAGAAGAGTCGCCACCTTTCGTTATTTATCCCTCAGAGCGGGAAAGGAAACGATCGGAAAAAACCTGACGAATAAGGGTAAGACAAGGTCGTCGCAACCATTGTCTGGGTTCGGGAGTCGGTTACGTAAGGGGAAGGTATTAGCACCCCTCACGTCCGTCGTACTCGACGGGATCCTCGCTTGTTTGTTTACTTGGACGGGTTGGTTATAATCTATCTACCTATCAAGGCTAGCTGAAAAAGAAAAGAAAAATGACTCGGCAAAGCGTCGCACTTTATGCCTACGTATTCTCATCAGAGAATGAGAAATCAGAGTCAACGTAGTTCGGCCTACTACGGGTGAAGGTGAGGAAGGTTGCTCGCTAGGATATCGCATCCTATGCCTACGTACTTCCACACAGCATGGAAGATCAGAGCAAACGTAGTTCGGGCTACGCACGACATAAGCTGTTCAAGTGTCTTTTATGAAAAATCTCACCTTAAACAAGGGTTTTCTTATTGCAAAAAGGTTGATGTCTGTTCAAATCTTTTGACGGAAGAAATGAATTAATCTCTGTTATAACCTTTATTAATGTTTTTCTATTGTTTTGAAGGAAGAAGAGATGATACTCTACAAATCCTAGGGTTAAAAGGGAATAAAATCTACTCTAATGTTATCATGCATGGGTTAACTCCTAATGTCTATCACATCCTCCCTTGAACAAGGAAGAATGGAAGTCCTACGGGAAAGGAAAACGAAAGGAAGAAACGGAAATACAAGTAATAATCGCATACAAGTGAACATGAATATAGCAATGGTAAATGCAATGCAAAGGAGGGAGGAAGGTTCATCTCAACCTCAAGCCCATTCATGGATGGAATAAGAAAATACCAAGTGATCATATGCAAAGAATCGAGTGAAAACTCCGAATGAAACGCGTAATCCACTATTTGGAATCGCAACGTGCTATCATACAAACAGGTCAATAATCGGGCAAGCTACACATACAAATAACAGCCACCTAAGGGTCTTCCAATACCTCTAACCTATCTACAATAAGAAATATAAGCCACGGTGTTCATCACGCAAACACAAAGCGGCCGTTGGAGCCTTAACAAAAATAAAGTCCGTTCGGAAGTCCAAATTACAAGTTTGAATACAAAACATAAGAAAAATAGCAAAAGGTGCTAAAAAATTCAAATAAAAATCTCCAATGCCCTACATCAAACCACAAACCAGGGGTGAGAGATACCACAAAAATATCCAAAGATAAATGGTCAAACAAGATGAAAACATTGCAAGATATCTCATGTATACCAAAGGAAAGATTAAAGTGGAGCATGTTAAAGAAAGCATCCAAAACCAATTAAAATGGTACAATAAAATTCCCACAAAAATATATCACAATACCTAAACGTGTGTATGAGATCCCTGCAAAAGGATTGACATTTAAATTGTGTTTTGATAGGTCAAAGAAATTCAACAAAATGATAGCACCAGCATTGGCCTTTTTATGACGACCCAAATGTAAAAAATCCAAAGAAAATGTCAAAAAATGGTAAAATTATAATTCCAGTTTTATTAAATCCTAGACATCTTAAAGATTCAGCACAAAAAAATGGGGATCAAAAAGATTAATTTTCCTATTTTTTATGATTATTTGAAGTCAGCATATAAAACAGAAAAAAGAAAAGAACATATGGAATAGCATGAACACATGAGAAAACAAGAGAAATAGTGAGAATAAATAAAAGTGCAGCTGCCAAGGATCGAACAGGGGTGTGGGGGGCAAAAATGCTGAGTTGGCGTGCCACCTCAATTAATGAGGGATGAGGTGGCCGCGCATGTGGATTATTCCTGGCCGTGTGATGAGAAGACAAAGTCAACATTTCAACACCAATGGACGGCCACGATTATATCTTCTTCCTTTTGAATTTTTGAAGAGGAAAATGCAGCCACAAGAAAACGTGAAACCTTGCTTGCATATCCATGTCCATCAATCCCTAACCCTTTCAATTCTCAACGAAAATCAATGATTCTTAGATGAAACTTGTGGGATTTTTCGAGAGGAATCCAAATATACCATTATTTTCCCTTGAAATAGCCTTTAACTCAAAAACCGTATATGAATCTCAAACTTTCAAGAACCAAAAATGTCATGAAAATGCCTTTTTTTTGTACTGGAATCCATGTGGGGGATGAGAGGAATGTAATGCTACAAAAATGGCACAAGAAAGATTAGCAATTATTGAGATATATTGATTTGTTAGTACCTCTAAAAAGTGATTCTTAAAGCTTCAAAGAACCACCAAAGCTTCAAGAAAATTATGTGGAAAGGTTCAAGGATTCATGGTAGAGGTATTGGAATGGAAGAAAAGTCTTGGAATGGAGGAAAAACGAAAATTGGATTTTGAGGTGGAGCTTACTTTTTTGTGTTACTACAACAATGGTGTTGCACTAAAAACTTCTCAAAAATTGATGGAAAAATTCTATGGAGTATATTGAATTAATTGGTAATGAGAAAGGATCAAAAAGTGGAGAGAAAAAAGGATTGAAAAAATGGAAATTCAAAGTATGTGAAAGTGTGGGAAAAAATGGAAAAAAAAAATTCAATATGATTTGAAAATGGATTCAACATCAACCATCACCAACCTTGACCACATTGTGATCTAACCAATATATAGAAACCAATGGAAGAGTCTAGACTCATCTAGAAACTTTGAGAATCATTTAGAAAGTCATGGAACTTCTCTTGTCATGACATATTGCATTATCTCCTTTCATGCCTTAAACCTTTCAATCTTGTGTCAAAAACTCCTTACATGAGGTATTGGGATTGAATGAGTGAAAAAAACAAGCTAAACCTTGCCTTATGCCAAGTTTCTCAAAGGTTCCTTAATATGCAAGCATGAATTTTACAAAGTAACATCCATTTTAAGACCTCAAATCAAAATTCTACTTGAACCATTGTTTTTAAAATAATGTTTGGAGTCAAAATGACATATTGGATGACCTATTTTGGATTTGTACATCTCCTAAACCAAAATTTCATTTCAACTTTTTTTAACTTATAAGCCATTTTAGGTCATTTTTACCCAATCATGAAAATCCTTGCTACAAGCTCTTTCAATAACTCATGACCTTTTTTCTAAGCTTAAAATGCCATTTTGAACAACTTTGATGTTTTGAGTTTTTTCATTTGAGGCTTGGAAATAGGAGATATGGCCTTTGCTTAAAATGACCTATAACTTCCAAATGACCAAAATACCCCTGTCTTGCTCAATCCATAAGTTGAGTTCTACAAATCCTATCAAGGACTTATAGTACTCTATAGAAAGCTAAAAAGATTCTATTCAACATTCATGTTGACCAAGAGATCATAGGAATCATCCTACTAGGGAAAAAGTTGTCTGCAAGTTGGGTGACTTTCAAGGACCCAGATTCACACACCTCAGCTGACCTGTAATTTGTCAAAACCATAACTTGAGCTCTGCAACTCCTATCAAGGACTTATACCACTCAAATTAAAGCTAAGAACAAGCTCTACAACATTCATGTTGTGGGGAAGATGAGATATCAATCACATCTTGAGCTAAAACTGCCTGGAAGATAGGGATCAAATTAGGGTTTTTTCACTGTCCATCCTCAGAAACCCTAACCCAAAACTTCTCAAACTCCTCAATCATGATGAGTTGGCCTAGGAATCATCTTTATAACATCTCCATACATCATTCCATGATCTCATGGCCCTTGGATTAGGTCTCAACCTTCTCCAAATCTTCAGTTATCCCAGGGTTGACCCAGTCAAAACCCTAATTCTACCATTCATGGTTGAATCTTCTGAATTCTTGCACAATGACTTCTCTGGGCTTTATGATGGCTATCAAGACATCTCATAAACTTTCTCAAAGCTTCAAGTTCATTCTCAAAGTCTCGGAATCATCTGGGGAGCACCCACAACTCTCAAGCTATGAAGCACACAACCCTGGTTTCAACCAATTCCTCTGAGGATCTCTTGAACTTTCTGATGAAGGTATCAACTTTCAAACACTTGATGGATAAATAAATGTTGGTCAAATTTTGGGGTGCAACAACTTGGTTTTACATTGGATCCAGATCCGATGTAAAAAGTCTTTCCTGCCCTAGAGCTATCACAACGAGTTCTCCAAGAGACCATTGTGATAAAATATTTTTTCTGGTAAGTGCAAGAGATATTATAAGGGTTATGATAAATAATTGTTGTTAAATTTTATGCAGAATTAACAAATAATATTCTGCTTTTATAATTAATCCCATTTTTTAACATGTATTATTGTAATTAATCTTATTTTTTGACATTTGTGGTAAAGTTATCATAATAATATTAATTGTATCATATTCATGATATCAAATAATTGTATAATATTCAATACACCATAATATCAGCACGTGAATCCAAGGTAACCAATTCATCAACCATTACACCATCAGTCAACATACAAACCTAATCAAGTATAACTTATTTCGTCATTGTTGTTGCAACAAATGCAATGAACAATAGAAATAAAAAAAATCCAGGTAATCTTCAACTGTTTCTTCAGGATCTTCACCTTCAACTTCAATTTGTCCTCCTTGGCTTTGTAGGTGTTAATCATCTTCTTCTTCTCATTCAAGTTCTTTACTAGTGAAGAAATTATTTATTTTTTTCCCTAGAATCCATCTCCTTATACAACCAAACAAAGTGAGAGCGTTTTTTATATGCTTGAATCTTATACATCCCAAAACCATAAAAATGGTGGTCTGGGTTCGAATCGGTCCATGTCGTCATCAACGGAGCGTCGAGACCACACTTGCATACGTACCTTGAACGACTTGAGGACCTGCTTTCATGGCTACAACCGAACTGATGAGACATTTTAATGGAAGGATTTTATGGGAACTTGAAGAAACTGGGTGAGAAGAAGACGAACAATGACTAGGGGAAAAGAAGACAAAAAACAATTCAAAAGGATTAAGATATACCTTTTTTAAATTAATCGTGGATGTTGAACAAATTATGAAGTTCATCTAGTTTATGAAGCTATGAAGAAAAAGTATAAGGTGAATGAAGTTAATACAATAGCTTTATACTTCTTGTATTTCTCTTCATAGCTACACAAACCATATGTATAAATAACAACAATATTAATTAACAACATACAATAATACAAGATATTATGTAATGTTTCAAGATACACTTTTTTTTAATTAATCGTGGATGTCGAATAAATTATGAAGTTCATCTAGTTTATGAAGCTATGAAGAAGAACTATAAGGTGAATAAAGTTTATACAATAGCTTCACACTTCTTGTATGTCTCTTCATAGCTACACAAGCCATATGTATTTCTCTTGTTAAGGTGGTGAAGACGAATCTGAAAAAATGAGAACATTCACCAAATAAAAAAATGAGAACTCATTTTTAACAAGAAACGTAAATGAAATCGAAGCATAAGTTTAATGAATGAACCTCAAGTCTGTGATTGGTGAAGATGAATCCGGAGACGTATATGAAAGTTGAAGTATGTTTAAAAGGAGACATGGATGTTAGGGTTATGTTATGAGAGATAAGAGTGAAGCTATGTTAGGGTTTTCTTTTTTGAGAGAAACAAATGTTACGTACTGAATTATAGATACTTTCGCTTATATACTAAAAACTATTACTTTCATCACGGTTAGAAAGAAAAACTGTGATGCAATTTTCAAATTTACAACGGTTGTATTGTAAAATCGTGGTTAAATAACTTGATTAAATAAATTTCAAAATTTACAACGGTTGGTTTACATAACCGTTGTAAAATCATTTATAATTTATTTTTTAAATAATTGACTTAAGTGACACATGCTTAATGTACTATAAAAATGGAAAAATGTAGTTGCTGGGAATCGAAGTTTGCTACACATCATTTATTACCACGGTTTTTTAAGACAATCGTCATTAAATTACTGTTTATAATTCCAGGGTGCAATTTTTTTAACCTATTACAACAGTGTATATGAATCTGTTGTAAACCTGACGTTGTTGTTTTCGCGTTTTGTAGTAGTATTATTCATGTGTATGAATAAGAAAGGAAAATTTATTATTAAATTTTAGTTCATGCATATTGTTGGATTTATTATTGGTGTAGTTCCCCAATTACATTATTTAATGATTGGAAGCAACACTTCTATGTTGGGGTATGAATCTCAAATCTTCATCCTTAAGATTTTGAAACCATTACATAAGGTTATACTAATATCATGTTATAATTACATTTAGTGACCCTGCCATTCCAATAATAACCCTTATAATAGATGTCAACATTACTACAAAATATATTCTTTGTAACATCATCTTACAACGGTTATTTAAAAAACTTCATAATATTTTATTTTTTTTCATCTGGTTTTTTTTAATATTATTTTATTGAAAGATATTTCATAACAGTCTATAATAACAATCTTTATGATATATGAAAGGTTACTTACTTCGATTCCTAACACCAATATTTTTTTTAATGTTTTTCGTTAAAAAGACTTGTCCTTATAATCTAATAAATATATTAAAATATTACTTACACTTTATTACATATTTTGTTAACAGTCGTGGTAATAAGTTTTACACATATATATAGGCTTTCGCATAAAATAGTCGCCACTCTCAAAACAAAGCTCTAACATCTCTCTCTCTCTCTCTCTCTCTCTCTCTCCCATATGCAGTGAATTTTGTCTTCATAAGCTTCTTCCTCTCAACATGAATCAAAATTATGCAGATTTATCTAACCAATCTAGTGAGGGCGTACTTTTCGACCACTCCTGATTCCATTCCTGACCTTCCGATGGGCTACTTTATGAGCAGAGACATTGATTAGTTATGGCAAGACATCACAGGAGGAGGGAGTCTGGATCCATCGACTCAGCTGTCTCTGGTGATTCATAACCCGACCATGAGATATTTTCAGATGACTGTGGCTCACACCTTCCTTGGAAAGGAAGATTCTGACATGCATGTTAGCGAGGAAGAGATATGCTTCCTATTCTGCACTATCAGGTTGCATCCAGTAGCATGTGGGAATTTCTTGATATACAATTTCGAAGGCCAAGCTAGATCATCCGAAGGAGTTATTCATGTCGGAGGCACCGTTACACACATAGCCATTGCATTGGGACTGACCAACCAGTTGTTACATCTGACCCCTTATGGTGGACCTACCTCGCTTGATATTGATTTCTGTTTGGACCGCGGGCTGATGAGGAGAGCTTCCTTTCAGCCTAATGCTTTTAAACTTCTCATCGATTACCAGACGGTCCACCACTTTACTCTGCCAGACCCAGTTGTGACTAGTGTGCATGATCCATCCAACTGGAATTATGCGTTGGAAGGGTATGGCGAGACGATCGACGACCCACATACACCGCCTTCAGCAGAATACCATCCCTCTCTACCTTCTCTGAGGACGACTGTGCTTTCCAATAATCATGCATTACAAAGACCTGACTTATATACCCAGATAGCTGAGCTACGTTCAGAGATAGCTCACCTTCAGCAGACAGTAGCAGATCTTACTCTACAGGTTCAGATTTCCGATATGACCCATGCCACTGAGACGGACGTTCTGTATCAGGAGAATTCAGATTTACACAGAGAGCTGCATTCACTCCGTCATCCCAATCCGTTGGACGAGCAACCACCTCCATGATGACACTTTTTCACTGCTTTCAGTATCTATTTCATTTCCTTTTTGCATTTACTGACTTATTGTATTTCCGATTTTGTTTTTATTTTTCATAACATTATACTCTATATTTATATTTATAATGTTTTCTATGTCATTTTTACTTTAACCATATTTTTTGTTTTTGTTCTTTTATGTCGATAAATATATATATATATATATATATATATATATATATATATATATATATATATATATATATATATATATATATATATATATATATATATATATATATATATATATATATATATATATATATATATATATAAGAAAAAAAATTTATTTGTATGCAAGGCCAGATGGTTTTTTCTATAGCACACCCCCCAAATATCAAAGGAGGAGAACCAAGGCCCAAAGCAAAGCACAAATCCGGCCCAACTCCCTTTTTCAAAGGGTGGCGCCCGCCTTGGGGTCTGGACTATATGCGGGGCAGAAGTTGGGAAACCACCATATTTGTCCCCCAAAACCTCCAAAAGCCATTTTTGGCTACACGAAATTCCTCCCCAACCCACCAAAAGTTCACAAATTTATCTTCTACTCACCAAATCCTTAACCATTCCAACATCCATTTTTCATTTCTCTCACAAAAATCCATCCAAAAACTCATGTTTACAAAAACCCAAAAAATACCCATTTTTCATCTTCCTCAACCTCCAACATTCATCCATGGAGCACGATGGCTATGTTTTGCGTCAAGGAAAACCCGGGGAAAGACAACGGAAAATCCTCGAAAAATTGCGAAACCGAGACATTGCTTCAACAAGGTACGTGGAAGATAACTGCCTTTACTCTTTAGGTATCTATCATGGCGTATATCATTTGTTAGACACTTTGGGCCTACATGAAATATTTGCCATGCGTGATCCCACTTTTGACCGGCTGACCAGGAAATTCTTGAGTTCCCTAATTTATATTGTCAGACTCGACACTACTAGCACAGTCGACACGGTCCAGTTCCAGATGTTTAATGTTGAGTATTCATTTAGTACTGATGAACTTGCGGAAAGGCTTGGTTTGCCTTTTGGTGCGGGTGCTATTTGTGAGGCACCTCTGGATTCTGAATGGTCTGTGGAAGCATTTTCCTTCTGGCACAAGTTGTCAAATTTTACTATTTCGTCTTTTGAAGGAATACTTGCTTCCAGGATTCATAACCCATCCATCCGTGTGTTCCGCTACATGTTAGCCTGCACTATATTTAGCCAGGAGAATCCTAACAAAGTGAATGCCAAAGAATTACTAATCTTGCAAGGCTGACTCGCAAATAGGAGATTTAATGTAGTTCCATTTATGATAGCCCACATGAATGCCTCTATTAAGAGCACTGGGACCATAGCCTTTGGAGGATTGATCACGTCCATTGCTAAGGTTCTAAACCTAGATGCTGAGATAGCCACTTTAGAGCCTCTCCCTCCTTGCACAATTAATTTGAAATTTTTGAAAGATATGAAATTGTGCAAAGTCAAGAGAGAAGGCAGTTTCGAGCTTATGATTCATGGGAAGGCTATCCCATCTATCGTTTTACCCTGCACTAGACACACCGATGTCACTAACCCGAGAAACTGGACCTATGATTTAGATGCTCCACCCGTTACAGGTCCAGTACCCCCTAATATTCCTGTTGGCGAAGGCGATGATACTAATGACGAGTATGATCAGCGAGAGCGATCTCCCGATCACCCTATGCCGCCTCACCACACATCACAGACATACACTACACCGTCTTCCTCTTACCATTCTGCAGGTACCACACCCAACTTTTATATATCTAAGCAGATGTGGCAAGCACAACTAGCCAGAGAGGAAAGACACGACAATTTTCTCAACACCATTTTGCAGCAATTGTTTGAGAATATGAGATTTATGCAAGAGTCTCAACAGCAGATGAACCAGTCCGTACAGAGCATTATGCAATCCCAAGCTGCGTTGTCCACCCGATTTGACGCGTTCGAAGCTTCTCAGACCGATCGCCGTCGCAGTAGATCTCGCCGCTCCAGGTACTTCTAGCACGCTACTGACAACACCGGTAGTATGCCCTAGGCACCTCAGGTACCTCTTCCCTTGCTTATTTTGAAACATTGGGGACAATGTTTAATTTAAGTGTGGAAGAAGAATTTATTTATTTTCCCGCTTTATCCCGCTTTTATTTCTTTTATCGCTTTCAGTTATTTTCCTTTCATTTTTCTTTCTGTTTTTTTAGAACATACTTGCGCTTAACAAATCATTTTACAGTATACCTTTACTCTCTCATCTTACTCCCGCATTAATTTGCTCGACCAAAAACTTTTTAAGAAATAGTGTACTATCCTGAAAATTTTCTTGGGCTTTGAGGAAAGTCCGTATTAGGATGCGGGTGATTTGGGAAATTCTCTTTGAAACATCGGTATCATTATGACACCTTAGGTTTCGCAAATGCAGAAATAGACCCCGATACTCTGAATACCATGGCCTTAATAGAATATCCATAGTAAGTCCCAAGTAGTTTATCCTAGCAGACAACTCTGGCCTAAGCGTTATCTAAGTGAAGGATCGATGAAAATAAGTGAATGATCGGTATGCTAAGAATATAAAATAAAATAATTACAAACTCGGGTATAGGTAACCCTCACAAGGTCATTTAAACCCGCAAAGTTGTAATTTCAAAAAGAAAAAGAAAAAGAAAAAGAAGAAAAATAAAAATGATAAAAATAAGGCAAAATACCTTCCCACTGTCAGTTGGTTCAGAGTTTTTTAGTATTGAACTCGGTAGGGCGGATCACGATCTGATCCCCCACAGCTGCAGATGGGCCAATAAAAGGGGTTATACCACTTTGTGCACCAGAACCCCATGCTTTAGATCAGAATCACTAACCAGTCACTTCACCATGATTTCGTACGGATAACGGGCTTAATGTGATTGCACCGAAATGAAAAGGGCTCAAAAGGAAATTCGAAAATAGGCCTAGGTACAATAGGGTAGTACAAATTGATTTTTTGTAAAGAACGAAACTTAGGTCCGTGTTTTCGGAGAAGTGTCATTCTGATACCTGTGGTTCACTGAGTCATCACCTATCACTTCATCCCAGTTTGAACTTATAAGTCCTTCTTGCCCAAGTCATTTATGGATATCACCCTGTTCTGTCATGATGTTTTGCTTGAGGACAAGCAAAGGTTTTAGTGTGGGAGAATTTGATAGACCTAAAATATATTGTTTATTTAACTCGATTTTGCGCATGTTATCTAGTATTTTATTTCCATTTTCTTGTATTATGCCTCTACTTTGTTTCTTTTTCAGGTTTTTGTATTTTCAAGGCTACTCGAGAAGAAATGAAGAAAAACGAGCGAAAACCTTACTTTTTGAGGAAATGTACACATGGCTTCCACCATGGCGGACGCCATAGGAGATGCCATGAGAGGGATGCAAGCCAACTGCTGTCAACTGCCACGTCTCCCACTCCCTTCCACCCTAGTACATGTAGCGGGCGCCACCTTCACGCGAAAGTTTCCCTCCCAAAAGGAGTTGGGGGGCATTCTAGTCTTTCCCTATACTTTTCTACCTCTATAAATAGCAGAGTTCTGATTCATTTCAAACCATCCAAGCTTAGAGAACAGAACTCAAGCCATAAATTTCACTTGTCTGTAAAGTAATAAACTTCTCACATCGAGGGGTTATTACACCGTGTAATCGAGTCTGTAATCGAGTTTGGAGCACTTAGGTAGAAGTTAAACCTGCCGCCATTTTATTTCCGCATTTACTTCCAGTTGTACAAGATTTTAAAGCCTCTCGTTTCAGCAGGTTTCTGTTTATTGCCTTATTTATCTGCCTTTTATTTTTCACGCCTTTATTTACCTGCCTTTTATTTAGCGCACCCCTTTTATCGCACTTTATTTATTTACCCGCATTTTATTTTCTTGCATTTATTTACCATGTCCAGCTAAACTTTAAAGGGCTAGGATGAGAGGATTATAGTTATAATTAGTATTCCAAAAGATTGTCGATAGAATTAATTAAGGGTATTTTAAATTTTAACACTTATTTTCTACACTTAAAATCTTTTGGGTAAGATCGAAAGTCGTCCAACCTTTAGATAAATTTGGTTAGTGTTGACTGTTCCAAGGAAGCGAAAGCACTTGGCTCAATCAATTAGGAATCTTTAATGTTTAAGAAAACCGATTTTAAAACTGTTTTCGGACGCGTTTATGGATTTGAAGTCCGGTTCGTAAGAACCTCTTTTTTTTTAGAAATTTCAAGTTAAAATACTTTTCAACTAAGTCTAGAAACTATATTTCTTAAAAATAGGTTTATTAGTCCTAACGCAATGTGCACCTTCTTATATGTGACAATAAGAGGGATCGATTAGGGATAAACTCGGTTCTGAATACGTGAAAGCGACAGTTCCGTCTGTAACCAAGTCGACCTCAGAGTTCACCGCCTTTAGTTGATCCACAGCACCGGCAAACCCGACTTCTACCGCTTCGAGGCAGTCGTGCTCAAGCTCGCGGGTCCTTCCCAACAGATCAGCGCGAGAAACCAGAAGTCTCTCCTCGTTTGTTTCGTCCTCGACGGGACGAAGTGAGTTATCCAGCTCACCCACGCGATCCCGCAACTTCAACAGTTCCTCCTCGACAACTTTCACTTTCTCCTCAACCTCGACCCCCATCTTACGCTGCGCGACCACTTCCTCCTTGCTCAGGTCCAGCTTTGCACTCAGCTTAGTCAACCTCGACTGAGCAAATGTGAGGTCACCCTGCAGCTTGACCAGCTCGACAGAGGAGAAACCTTCATCACTTAGAACTAAAGCTATCGAGAACACCCGCATCATGGCGGCCAGATCCTTGGTAAGCACCTGCCTCCGGGTAGCCCGACTCTCCCGGAGGATTACTTTCGCCTCCGCGGCCGCCACAGATGGCGATCTTGCACCGTGAAAGAACCCAGGCTTCTGGTGGCAGGGGATGAGAAATCCCTCCTTGGAGAGCCTCTCCGTAAGGTCAATGACGGTCTCCGGCAACTGGGATCTCGCCCGCTTAGAAGCTCCTTATGACGTTGAGGACTGACTTCCTTGTGGCGATGACAAAGACTCCCTTCTTCCCTGGTCCGGTACGGCCTGCTGGACCACCTGGGCAACCCTGCTCTTCCCGAATTTGGTCGCGGCTCTCGAGGCCGCCAATTTCCTCACGCGCTCTTCGACGGACGACATGCTCCCTGCAAAAGAAAATAGAAAAAAAAGGGTCAGTAAACGAACAAAAGGATCAGAAGGTTGGGCAGAAGGTCGACCACCACCTAGGAAACGGAGAACCTCCTCATCGGATTAGCACTCAAGCAGAGCCTTCGTGCTGATCAACCTTCTCTGCTGACAGACGCGCCCATGGCCGTCGAGAATATATTTTCCGTCGGGGGTAACAAGTCTGGCCGGAGGTAAGTTGGCCATGAAGGAGACTATCTTCTGATAGCCCGCCAAGTCTTTCTCGTCCATAGTCCCTGTAACAACCAAAATTTAATTGGAATATTTTATTTATTTGTTTAAATAAGAATATTCATTTTTCGATGATTTTCGGTAGTTTGTGGATTATTTGAAAAGTGTGCATTTTTGGGTTATTTATTTTATTAATAGTATATAATATTAATTTATTAGTATTATTATTATTTAAAATGAATATAAGTGAAATAAGGGTAATTTGGGCATTTGGAGAAGTTAGTTAGGGTAATAAAGAAAAAGCCCGAATTGTGAGGCCCAAGACTAGGTTTGACAAAATAGGATTCTGAAGGGAATTAGGAATCATTTGTTAACCGTGAAAAGTATTGTGGCCAGAGAGCTCTGAGGAGAAGATTGGAGGCAGAAGATTCTCGGAGATAATCATGAAGGCTTTGAATCGACTAAGGTATGGGGAGTATAGCTTTTCATGATTTTCCATGTGTGTCTTTCAATGTAATTATGGATGATTTTAGGTTTAAGGGATTTTGGGTCGATTGTGGGAAAAAAGAAAGTTGATGGTAAGGACCCTGATGGTTGTGGTTAGTGGTAAGTATTCCTGACTGTTAAAGCATGAATATGAGAAATAGTGACCTTAGGCCTTCGTGGCCAAAAACCTTGAATTGTTATATGTCTGACCCTGTAGGGATAGAATATTGGATTGTGACTAACTCTAATTCCTTAGGGTGTAATTGAAGGAAAAAATTATCATTTAGGACATGAATATATTACGGGATTGGCCTAATAAACCTAGGTTTTGTGCCTTTATTGCCGTAGGACCTTAGAGATGATTTAGGGATGTTTTGGGGGCATTGGGTAAGTGAATCGTATGGGCATTTGAGTGGATTTAAGTTCTAGTGCGTAGCAGATTTTGCTGTCATCGCACTGTTCGCCTAGCGAACCATGTTGTTCCCTGACTCGCCTAGCAAAGAAACTCGCTACAGACTCGCCTAGCGAACATGCCAGCGAACATAGCAGAGTTTCGCGTATGTTGATCTTGTGCAGCGATGCCTTGATGTTTGATTCTATGATTTCTGTGATGAGTTACCTTGGGGGTAACTATGATTTTTATGTGATTAACATGTGATGTGTATATGATTACATGATGGTTTATATGATGGTTTATATGATGATATTACCATGACTTTGATGAATTATATGATGATATGAGACATGATAATGATTGTGATAATGATGACTATGATGAATGCTGATGCACCTATGCTGTTATTATGAGGATGATTATTGACGTGTGCATCATGCATTCATGTGCATCCAGACTTCGATTCAGGACCTCGATTACTTTGACTTCAATCACATTATGTGGATGTAAAGTATTTGATGTGCTCCGATTATCTAGTAGAATCGATCCTATTAATCGGGATCTATGGAGGGTTGATGGCCCAGTGTCCATCGCGCTGTGATGATTGGTACCACATGCATTGAGTCTTGTTGCATTGCATTTATGAGTCTTTTTGTATGAATTATGATGTTATGGCCTTTGAGGCCTATTGATGAATATGAAGGTTGAATATGATTATGATGCCATTTATATGTTGATTTTCATACACTGATTTTTATGAATTGTTTTACTCACCCTGCCTGTTTGAATGTTACCTCCACGTGGATAACATGCAGATGACCGAGTTTGGTCGTGGACGCCGTCAAGAAGTTATTTTTGAAGTTTTGAGTCGTTAGCCCTTTTGGTTAACTTAGAGAGTCTTGCTCTGATATGTAACATCAGGTTGGGTTCTTTGAGTTAAACTATATACTATTGAGTTATTTTGCTTATGTTCCCTGATGAGGAAAACCTTTACTTATGCCTTTTGAATCCAACTGTTTTATGTTGTTTGATGTATTTTGGGAAAAACCCGTTGTTTACAGAGCCACAGCCTATTTTGATGACATTGGGAAATGTACGCCCTTTTGGTGGCTTTTTGTGAAATTTAATAATTACTCTGATGTCTGTGTTATTTTGCCTTATTATTTGGTGGGCACTCATTATCCTGATGGTGCACAGAAGTGGATGAAAGTGATTGAGAAGATTTTTCGAGTTATGGCGTGCACTGATGCGCAACAGGTAAAGTTTGGTACACATATGCTAGTAGAGGAAGCTGAAGACTGATGGGATAACACTCGTCAGAGATTGGGAGATACTGGTATTGCAATAACTTGGGCTGTGTTGAAGGAAGAATTTTGGAGGAAGTATTTTCCTGAAGATGTTCGAGGAAAGAAAGAGGTGGAATTTCTTAAGCTGAAACAAGGGAATATGACTGTGGCTGAGTACGCGGTAAGGTTTGAGTCTTTGGTCAAGTTTTGTCCGTATTACAACCGTGCTGGTGCAGAGATATCGAAATGTCTCAAGTTTGAGAATGGTTTGAGAGCAGAGATTAAGCAGGGAATTGGGTACCAACAGATTCGTAGGTTTGCGAAACTGGTGGACAAGAGCAGAATTTATGATGAATATAACCGCACTCGATCTACTCATTACAAGCAGCTGAGTGAGAAGAAAGAGAAAGGTCAGTATAGAGGTAAACCGTATGTGACTTCTGGTGATAAAGGGAAGCAGAAGGCTTCTGATGGGAAAAAAAGCCAAGTGGGGGAGCGGCTACTGCTCCAGGTAAGTGTTATAAGTGTGGCGAGCAAGGCCACCGTGCTGAGAATTGTAGAGCGCTGAGATGTCATCATTGTGGCAAGAGGGGTCATAGAGCTACTGATTGTAAAGACGAAGCTCCAACTTGCTTCAACTGTGGAGATAAGGGTCATATTAGTACCCAGTGTCAGCAGCCGAAGAAGACTACTACTGCTGCTCAGACAAGTGGCAGAGTGTTTTCTTTGAGCGGTGCAGAAGGATCCAAGACAGATAACTTGATCAGAGGTACTTGTTTTATTAATGATGTTGAATTGATTTCTATAGTTGACACTGGTGCTACTCATTCATTTATTTCGCTTGAATGTGCTAAGAAGTTGAATTTGAAATTGTCTTCTATGATTGGGAGTATGGTTATAAATACCCCAGCTAATGGTTATGTGACTACGATATTAGTCTATTTGAGCTGCTCTTTGACCATTTATGATAAGAATTTTGTGATGGACTTGGTATGTCTACCCTTTCATCAGATTGATGTTATTCTTGGAATGAACTGGTTGGAGTACAATTATGTTCATATCGATTTCTACAGCAAGACTGTGATGTTTCTTGAGTTTGGTGATGGTGGAGAGCTGATGTTTGTATCTGCCAAGCAAGTAGAAGAACTCTTAGAAGATGAGGCTCAGATGTTTGCATTGTTTGCATCACTTCAAGTTGATGATGAAGCAGTGAGCGTGGAACTACCGGTTGTTCGGGAATTTCCAGAGGTGTTTCCAGACGACATGAGTGACTTACCTCCTGAGTGTGAGATAGAGTTTACTATCGATGTGATACCGAGCACTAGTCCTATGTCGATGGCTCCTTATCGGATGTCTGCATCTGAGTTAGGGGAATTGAAGAAATAGTTGGAAGAGCTACTTGAGAATTTATTCGACCAAGTGTTTCTCCGCGGGGTGCTCCTGTGTTGTTGGTGAAGAAGAAAAATGGTAGCATGAGGTTGTGTGTGGATTATCGGCAGTTGAACAAGGTGATGATTAAGAATAAGTATCCACATCCGAGGATTGATGATTTGATGGATCAATTGGTGGGTTCTTGTGTGTTTAGCAAGATTGATTTGAGGTCTGGTTATCATCAGATTCATGTTAAGCCTGATGATATTCCGAAGACAGCTTTCAGGACGAGGTATGGACACTATGAGTATACTGTGATGTCGTTCGGTGTGTCTAATGCACCTGGTGTGTTCATGGAGTATATGAATAGGATTTTTCATCCTTATTTGGATCAGTTTGTGGTAGTGTTCATTGATGATATCTTGATATATTCTAAGTCTGAGGAAGAGCATGCACAACATCTAAGGGTGGTATTGCAGGTTTTGAGGGACAAGAAACTTTATGCCAAGTTGCCCAAGTGTGAGTTTTGGTTGAAGGAAGTGAGTTTCCTTGGCCATGTAATTTTTAGTGGAGGAATTGTTGTTGATCCGTCAAAAGTTGATGTTGTGTTGCAGTGGGAGACTCCAAAGTCTACTACTGAGATTCGAAGTTTCCTTGGGTTCGCTAGTTATTATCGCAGGTTTATAGAAGGCTTTTCTAAGTTGGCATTTCCATTGACTCAATTGACTCAAAAGGGTCAAGCTTATGTGTGGTATGTTGCTTGCGAGAAGAGTTTTGTAGAACTTAAGAAGAAGTTGACGACTGCTCCAGTGTTGATTTTGCCAAATCCGAGTGAGTCCTTTATAGTATATTATGATGCATCGAAGATGGGTCTTAGATGTGTATTGATTCATAATGGTCAGGTTGTTGCTTACGCTTCTAGACAACTAAAGGTTCATGAAAGGAATTATCCTACACATGACTTAGAGTTGGCCGCTGTGGTGTTTGTGTTGAAGATTTGGAGACATTATCTTTTTGGATCTAGGTTCGAAGTGTTCAGTGATCACAAAAGCCTAAAGTATTTGTTTGATCAAAGGGAGTTGAATATGAGGCAGAGAAGATGACTTGAACTTCTGAAGGATTATGATTTTGAATTGAGTTACCATCCTGGTAAGGCTAATGTTGTGGCTGATGCGTTAAGCAGGAAGTCTTTGCATATGTCGATGCTTATGGTTCGAGAATTGGGACTGATTAAGCAATTCAGAGATATAAGTTTGGTTTGTGAAGATACTCCTAATAGTGTGAAGTTGGGTATGCTGAAGTTGACTAGTGGTATTCTCTAAGAAATCAGAGAAAGTCAGAAATCTGATTTGAGTTTGGTGGATCATCTCATGTTAATCAATCAAGGTACCGGAGGTGATTTTTGGATCGATGAGAATGGTGTGATGAGGTTTAGGGATAGAGTGTATGTTCCCGATGTGCTAGAAATCAAGAAGAGTATTCTCGAGGAAGGTCACAGAAGCGGGTTGAGTATTCATCCTGGTGCCACAAAGATGTATCAAGATTTAAAGAAATTGTTTTGGTGGCCGAGTATGAAGAAGGAAATTGCAGAATTTGTATATGCTTGTTTGACTTGTCAGAAGTCGAAGATTGAACATTAGAGACCGTAAGGTATGATGCAACCGTTGAGTATTCCAAAATGGAAATGGGATAGCATTTCTATGGATTTCGTGACCGGTTTACCAAAGACTTTGAAGGGATATGATTCAATTTGGGTGATTGTCGATAGATTGACTAAATCGGCTCACTTTGTACCGATGAGGATCAATTATTTGTTGCAGAAGCTTGCCGAAATGTATATTGATTAGATTCTGAAGTTGCATGGTGTTCCGTCGAGTATTGTGTCAGATAGAGATCCGAGATTTACGTCGAGGTTCTGGGAGAGTTTGCAGATAGCTTTGGGTACTAAGTTAAGTTTAAGTTCTGCCTATCATCCGCAGGCAGATGGACAGACAGAGAGAACTATCCAGTCTTTAGAGGATTTGTTGAGAGCTTGTGTGCTGGATCAAGGTGGATCGTGGGATAGTCATTTGTCGTTGGTTGAGTTTACATACAATAATAGTTATCATTCTAGTATCGGAATGACACCGTATGAGGCTTTGTATGGTAGGAGGTTGTAACACGGTGGGAGAACTGACTTTAAACAATGTTGCGGATAGCAAGAGTCGCCACCGACTTTTATTTTATCCATAAGGAAAGGTTATAAAAGAACAGGAAAGACCTTAGAGAATATTTTGGGTCCGGGGGGTAGGTTATGAAAAGGGAAGGTGTTAGCACCCTTTTCATCCATGGTTATCCATGGGCTCTTAGGTACTTAAGCTCACTTTTGAATTGTTTTGAAAGTGTAGTGTGTGAATAGCAAAAAATTTCAGAATAGTTTAATAATAATCCGTGTATGGATGTGAAAAAACTTGCTTGAAAATTTTGTTGGAAATTTGTTTAAGTGTGAAAAAGTTTTGAAGTGAGCAAGTATCTAGGAGTAGCCTACCCTAATGTTTTAAGGTCTTTCTTATTCTTTATCCTTTCCTTAGTAAGACTATCCCTACTATAATGGAGTAGGTAGTCCTTACTTTGGATGTTAAGGGACATGTGAGGGACAATTTGACTTTGAAGGCCATTGTGGGATGTAATAAGCACATATAAGGGACCATCATCATTTTTCGAAAGGGACTTGATTCGTAAAGGCAACCATAAGGGACTTTGATGATTTTTTTATTTGAGGGACTTGCTTTATACACCCCACTTAACCATTATTCGTAGGCAACTTGAGGGATATCCTTAGGAAGTGAGACGGCGATTAAAATCGACTTACGTGTGTGACGTGTTTATTTTAATTATCTTTATTTAAAAGTGATCTAAATTTATTTTAATATTACATACATGTTGTTACACTCCCTAATTACTAACCATAATAATAATTAAATAATTAAACAACTTTACATCCAAGAAACAATTACAAAATAATAAGCAAAATAATTAAATAGCAAAGATAAATAAAATATAAATAAGCAATAATAAATAATAAAGGGGGTTAATTCTAAGTTTACTCGGCAAGACATCGCATCTTGTGCCTACGTATCCTTACGGGAGTGGAATCAGAGTAATCGTAGTTCCCCTCAATAGGGAGGCTAGAAACTTCTTGACTGTGGTCAAGGTCTCAAAGGGAATAAACGCATCTTAAGGACACGCTTACGTGGAGTGTAGAAACTCCAAATCTCTACGTTAAAATGTTAAGTTGTAATTAGGGTTAAATTAGGGATTCCACGGCGGGAAACCCTAAAATGAGCGCGGCGGCTCTTTGACCTAATGCTAAGGGTAAAATTGTAATTTTGCCTGTGGCGAGGCATTTGTGAAAATTAGGGTTTGTAGTTTGTAGTTTTGAGGATTTGAAATTGAATGTGTGAAGTTTTACGGACTATTGGCGCGGCGGCCAAACAGTTAGACCTAACCTTCGGATGTGTGCAATGTGACAGAAATAATAGTAAACGCGTGAGATAATTGAATCATGCAAACAGAGAGATAATGTCATAATTTAAACCATGCAAGCAGAAATTTAAAGGCAGAATTTAAAGAGCGATTGTTAAGTTCGCGAGGTTACATGAGAGGAGCAGATACAATATGATAATGAAATTTGAATTGAACAATAATAAAATAAAATAAATAACGGTTCTAGTTATTATTTTAAAAAAAAGATTTTAGTTATTATTTTAAATTTATCTAAAAAAAAAGTTTTTCTTAAAAATAATAGGTTTTCATATTAATTTGGAAAAGATGTTAATGTTATTTATTTTAAAAAACAGATTTTTATATTATAACAAATTTTAATAAATTAATGATAACAATAATAATAATAATGGTAATAATAATGATAATAATGATAATAATAATAAATAATGATAATAATAATAATAATAATAATAATAATAATAATAATAATAATAATAATAATAATAATAATAATAATAATAATAATAAAGCAATAATGAATTTTAAATGTGCCAAATAACCCAACAATGTTGCTAACGCAGAAATGCGCTCATCGCAACCAGATCTAAATCGGACGAAACAAAATTTATCGCAAAGAAAAAGAAATTAAGCAAAAAATAGTATTATTGCTCACACAAAAATGCGATCATCGCAACCAGATCGAACTAACACAAATGTCACGCGTCATGCACACAAATGTGCAAACATCGTATCGACATAATTCGATCAAAAATCTTATATATATAAACTCTAACAATTTAAAAATTATATATATATAAACGTAACAGTAATATATAAAGAAAAAGAAATAACGGTAATAGATGAAGAAAAAGAAATAACGGTAAAAGATGAAGAAAAAGAAACAACAGTAATAGATGAAGGAAAAGAAATAACGGTAAACGATGAAGAAAAAGAAACAATAGTAATGGATGAAGAAGAAAACTAAATAACGGCAAACGGCACTCACTCCTCTTAGGTTTTTTTTCATTCTCCCCTTTTTTCCAACAAGGCAACACATGTATATATAGGGAACAAATTAGGGTTAACACCAAATTGTCAATAATGTCCCTAAAGCCCATTTTAAAGCCCAAACTAAATAATTAGTTAAGAAAAAATAAAATTTAAATAATTTAAAATAATTAAAATAAACTTAACATAAAAACTAATAATCCTATTGATTCCTAAAATAAAAAATATTATAAAAAGAACAAAATTTTTTTCAATATTTTTTATTTTATGATTTTTTGGATATTTTTATGAATAATTTAGAAAAAAGTGAAAAAAATAATATTTTAAAAAATGATTTAATTAAAATACGAAAATAATAATTAAATAATAATAAAAAACTATTTTTGTTATTTTTTTAATGAAAGATAGAAAAATTTAGAGTAAAAATAATAAAAAACAAAAAAAAATGACAAAGGTGAGATTCGAACTCTCAACCTCTCACACTCATAACTCCTTACACATGTCCTCCTGCCAATTGTGCCATTTTTACTTTTTAGAAAAAAACTGCATGCCATATGATATTTACCTGCAAAAAGTCAAACGACTACACAAATTTGTTAGTAATTGATTAAATGCAATGAAATGCGACGACAAATCTTAGGGCAAAATTTGGGGTATTACAGTTATTATGATAATATTTCTCACCCAACCTCTCTTTGATGTTGGCAAAAAAAAAATCATGAAGTTTGACTTTGGTTTGACCACAGTTGACCTCAGTTTGACCTTTTAACTGCATTGACTGCTTTTGACTTATCTGATCATCTGACTGAGCAAACTTTTGAGAAAAGTCTTGAAACTTGACATGGGGGTTCTTATACACATATAAGATGTTATGAAGCTCACTTGAAGTCTTGGAAGTCCATTTAGCCTGATTAAAGTCAAAACCCTAGTTTTGGATGCACTGCTTAGGAGGTGCATTGTCTGAGGGAATTGTCAACTCTTCTGACCAATTGTGAACTTTGTGAACCTTGTGAATCTTCATAAGATATCTTGTGATACTCATGGGAGGTATTGTGAAGCTTGTGAACCTTCAAGAAGCAACCTATGGACTTCATGAACCTCATGAAAGGTATTGAAAGCACTGTGGGACTTGTGAACCTTGTGAACCTTCATAAAGTAGCTTGTGGACTTTATGAACTTCATGAAAGGTTATGCAAGTTGTTGGAGAACTTGTGGACCTTGTGAACCTTCTTAGAACACAAAGTCTTGTATTGTGAGGGCAAATTTTGGGGTGCAACAGCTGCCCCTGTTCAATTTTCTGAAACCTGAGGGGTTAGATTGGTATATTTGCCAGTCGTAACCTGGAAGGTTGAAGGGGATTGAACACAAAAGCCCAAAAATTTGCACTCACCAGTGCACTAGAGTGGTACAGATGGCTAGTTGAATATGATTGAGTGGGCTTAAAGATGCCACTAGGGGGGGAGCAGTTCAAAATATGGGTGTATGATGAAAGCTGTCAGGAGTCTGGAATAATAATGATGTAGCAGCATGTCTTCATGAGGATAGAGCAATCAATAGTGTTAACCCTAAAGCAGTCTTGAAGCAATGATATGATTTCAGGAGGATAGAACAATGAATGGCTCTAAAGCAGTCTTGAAATAATAATGTGATATGTCTTCAGGAGGATAGAGCAATCAATAGCTCTAAAGCAGTCTTGAAGTAATGATTTCAGGAGGATAGAGCAATGGATAGCCCTAAAGCAGTCTTGAAATAATAATGTAGTTTCAGGAGGATAGAGCAATGGATAACTCTAAAGCAGTCTTGAAATAATTAGATGGCTTCAGGAGGATAGAGCAATGAATAGCTCTAAAGCAGTCTTGAAGTAGTAATATGACCTCATGAGGATAGAGCGATGAATAGCTCTAAAGCAGTCTTGAAGTAATAGGATGATTTCAGGAGGATAGAGCAATCAGTAGCTCTAAAGCAGTCTTGAAGTCATGAGAGGCTATCAGGAGGATAAAATAACCCTGAGGTTACAATAAAGCAGTCCCAAAGTAATAAGAAGCTCATCAGGAGGATAAAGTAACCCTGAGGTTACAATAAAGCAGTCCCAAAGATCATAAGCTTGTTTGTTGGATAATTAACCTGAAAACAAGGTAGCATTCTGTATAACAACATTAGTTTATGCTTTATGTATGCATGTATGACATGATGCACTTAGGTAATGTACTATAGACATATATGTTATGGTATGATGTAAATGATGTATGTATGATATGACACTGCCGGAAGTGTCTGGATATCCTTGTATAACAACTGCTGGCCAAGGAAAATAAATCCCGATTCGTTGTTGAAGAATATATAACCCTCCGTCTGCTGGGGATAACAAGGTATAGATAACCTCCCGTTGTTGGGGATAACAAGGTATAGATAACCTCCCGTTTTCGTTTGATAGTAGGATAAGTATAACATCCCGTCTTCGTTCATCGTGCCCTTATTGGAAAGTAATTTCCCGTATATCCGTATGAGGATAAAAGAGATGGATATAAATTCCAGGGGAGATTAGACTTTGTGAAAATGGATTAGTCCTACTGATGGTTTGTAACTGTCTTGTAAAGATGGACCGGCGAAGCTTCGTTGAAATCCTTCCCTCGTTCGTCCTTAGTAAATACTATTACTGCATTTTCATGCATTTCTGGTAAACATCAATCATATTCAAAGGCATACATACATTCAAACACAACCAATGGACGTTTCGCTTATGTAAATAGGGTAAAAGTAAATCTGGATTCAAAAGATGGAGTTTATTTATATCAAAAGTGACCCATACACGGGTAAGTTTGTACAAGGAGACATAAACCCTAGTAAGAGAATTTTGTCATGAAGTTTTACAAAAAGAATCAGCTATGTGGGAAATAATCCTATTGAGTTTCAATTCTACTATTGCCACTCAAGTATCTCATCTTCTTGCTGTTGAGACGGAAACGATTGGATTGAGCTTTATCTGTTTGAGCTTGAGTAAGTAGTACAACTGGTTGCAGTTTCATGAGTGATCCAAACGAGACATAGTCATGCGCTTTAATCCCTAACTTTTGCCTGGATTGCCCTTTCAGGTTTTCAATCCACCGGGATACCCTTTTTTGCCCAAGCCGCCTTTTCAGGTTTTCGACTTGCCGGGTGTACATCTTTATATATATATATCCCTAATTTTTGCCCAAACCCTTTTGGTTTGCCGGGATGCCCTTATTTTTGCCTAGGCCTGTCAACCTAGCGGGTCTCTTTTTATGCGTAGTATTTTTTAACTATGTCTGCGTTTACAGGTTGTGGGAAGTCTTCACCATCCATTGTAGTCAGTATCATGGCACCTCCTGAGAACACTATCTTGACTACAAATGGTCCCTCATATGTTGGAGTCCACTTGCCCCTAGGATCACCCTGTGGTAATATGATACGCTTGATTACCAAGTCACCAGCCTGATAAATCACTTTGAAATGTGGGATCAAAGACAACACATGTTCTCTGTAAGGAATGAGATTATCATGCTTTGTATCCCAATCTCCTTTAATCTGACTTACTACCAGAGCTGAATCTCCATACACCTCAAGGAACTGAATCTTCATATCAATAGCAACTTGCATACCCATGATACATGCCTCATACTCAGCCATGTTATTGGTACAATAGAAACAAAGTCTGGCAGTAATCGGGGTATGACAACCTTCAGGGGAACTAATCACAACACCAACACCATTACCATGTGCATTGGAGGCACCATCAAAAACCATAGTCCATCGGGATCCTTGTTCAGGTCCGTCATATTGTCCAGGTTCTTTGGTAACAGACATAATGTCTTCATCAGGGAACTCAAAATTCATTGACTGGTAATCACCTACTGCTTGATGAGCCAAATGATCAGCAACAACACTCCCCTTAATGGCCTTCTGAGTAGTATACTGTATATCATATTCCGTCAAGATCATTTGCCATCTTGCAATTCTTCCGGAGAGAGCAGGTTTCTCAAATATGTACTTGATTGGATCCATCTTCGAAATCAACAAGGTAGTATGGGTCAACATATACTGTCTTAGTCGGCGAGCAGCCCATGCCAAAGCGCATCAAGTTTTCTCGAGCAGTGAGTATCTTGTTTCACAGTCGGTAAACTTTTTGCTAAGGTAGTATATTGCCTGCTCTTTTCGACCAGACTCGTCATGTTGCCCCAATACACACCCCATTGAGTTGTCTAATACTGTTAAATACATAATCAAGGGTCTTCCATCAACTGGTGGCATTAAAATTGGAGGTTCTAGCAAATATCTCTTGATTTCATCAAAGGCAGTCTGGCACTCATCATTCCATTCCATCACCTGATCTTTCTTCAACAACTTGAAGATTGGCTCACAGATGGTAGTTAATTGGGAAATAAATCTTGCAATGTAGTTCAATCGTCCCAAGAAACCTCTAACCTCCTTCTCAGTACGGGGAGCTGGCATCTCTCGTATAGCTTTCACTTTTGCAGGATCCACTTCAATACCTTTTCCACTGACAATGAAACCCAGGAGCTTTCCAGATCTAACTCCAAAAGTACACTTGTTTGGATTTAATCTCAACCTGTATTTCTTCAACCTCTCAAACAACTTGTGCAGATGATCAAGATGTTGTTCTTCATTCTGAGACCTGGCTATCATATCATCCACATATACCTCTATCTCATGATGAATCATATCATGAAACAAAGCCACCATAGCACGCTGATATGTTGCCCCTGCATTCTTCAAACCAAATGGCATTACCTTATAGCAAAAGGTGCCCCACTGTGTCACAAATGTAGTCTTCTCCATATCTTCAGGTGCCATCTTGATTTGATTGTAACCAGAGAAACCATCCATAAAAGAGAATACCTTATGCTGAGCAGTGTTGTCTACCAGAATATCAATATGAGGAAGTGGAAAGTCATCTTTAGGGCTAGCCTTGTTCAGATCTCTGTAGTCTACACACATACGTACCTTACCATCTTTCTTAGGAACTGGTACCACATTTGCAACCCACTGAGGATAAGAAGTTACGGCCAAGAACCCTGCATTGAACTGTTTCATTACCTCTGCTTTGATCTTTTCTGACATTTCAGGACGCATACGACGAACCTTCTGCTTCTTTGGACGACAATCTTCTTTCACTGGCAAACGCTGAACCACAATGTCTGTATCCAACCCTGGCATATCTTCATAAGACCAAGCAAAGATCTCCACATAGTCACGTAGCATCTGAATCAACCTGCTCTTGACACTGTCCTCTAAATCAGCCCCTATCTTGACCTCTTTTCTGTTTTCTTCAGTTCCCAGATTCACAACTTCGACTGGCTCTTCATGTGGCTGTATAGCTTTCTCTTCTTGTTGTAACAACCTAGCAAGCTCTACAGGTATTTCACAATCGTCCTCGTTTCCGTCTTCAGTTTGATAGATCGGATTCTCGAAATTGTAATTGGCAATAGTAGAACTGTTATCAACTGGATCCAGAGTGGATGAGGATCTGCATTTTAGTGACGTGGGTGTGTGTAAGAACACATAGCTGATAAAGCAAAAATAAAAGAAAAAGAAAGACAAGGAACACAATGAAAACGAAACGTCCACTGATTTTATTGAATGAAGTATGCAAATGAAATGACAACACGTAACAAGCACACCATTGTGCCCCAGGTAAGGCACATGGCTTGAAAGTTTTAATTGTTCCAGAAATTATAAATTTAAAAACATAACACAGTAATAGTATTTACTCCTGACTAAAGGAGATAGGGATAACATCTTCAGCTGTCCAATTATTGAGTCCAGCACCCACAGTAGGAAAAATCCATGCCTCCAAGTTGTAGTCTTCATCTTGATCTCCCACAGCATTGATAACCCCTTGATTGGTGATACGAACAGCACGGGCACGACGGACAGCCTTCTGGGACTCTACAGTGAAACCCAAACCAAACTTGTCAGACTTGTATGGAATATCAGGAAGCTGACCCCAAATAGTACAACCACCTTCTTCCACCACAGCTTTTGCATCATTGAGGGAGGCCATTGCCATTGTTGGAGGGTTTCTGATGACCACAGGAACCTTCTTCACAGCAGGAGGAGTCACACAATCCTTAACAGCCCAGGGAACCACTTCAAATGACTGACATGGAGTTTCAATGTATTCACCTTCTACTTCCAGATACTTGAAAGTGTTTACATGGCTGACAAAGTATTCTTCCTCTCCAAAGACAGTAACAACTTTTCCATTCACCGGATATCTCAACTTTTGATGTAATGTGGAGGTCACAGCACCTGCCCCATGGATCCAGGGACGACCAAGCAGACATGAGTACGAAGGACGAATATCCATCACATAGAATGTAGCAGTGAACACCTGAGAGCCAACCTTGATTGGAAGATCAATTTCCCCATGCACTACTCTTCTAGAACCATCAAAAGCCTTTACCACAATATTACTGGGCTTCAATACCGTATCTTCAGGACTCAGCTTGTTCAGGACTTCCTTAGGCAACACATTCAGAGAGGAACCATTGTCTATCAGCACATGAGACAGGGTAGTGCCCCTGCATTCAATTGAAATATGCAAGGCCCTGTTATGATCCCTCTTGGCAGGGGTCAAGTCAGCATCAGAAAATCCTAACCCGTTGTCATAGGTCAGGTGAGCAACACAATTCTCAAACTGGTCCACAGAAATTGCACTGGGTACATGATCCATCTTTAGAAACTTGATCAATGACTTGGCATGAGCCTCAGAACATAATAACAGGGAGAGCATAGAAATCTTTAAGGGAGTATGCCCCAGCTGATCAACAATATCATAATCACTCTTGCGAATGATTTTCAATACTTCTTCCATCTGCTTAGAGAGGTCATCAGCAGCTGGCACATCAGTAGATACAGGCTCAATAACAGGACCCTTGCCCCGAGCATCAGTGGTGGAAGTAACAGCAGGAGTAACTGCACTCTTAGAAGCAACTGGAGGAGAGAAGACTCTTCCACTACGAGTGATCTTTCTAGATCCAGCAATATTATCAATGTCAACAGGCGTATCAGGTAAAGGCTCCTGCTTGACACCATGGATGTAAACATCAGACCCATAGTGCCAAGGCACAGCTTTGTCGGATGTATAAGGAATAGGACCAGGAGTGGTAATGATCAGAGGAGCTACTCTGGCTTCAGCGACAACTTTCACAGGACCTTCAGCAGTAATCTTGATTGGGCCCTGATGAGTGATTTTAATGGGACCCTTTGAAGTGATTCTTAGTGGTACTTTGTCAACCATGTCAACCTCTTCAATCTTCTTACCCTGAGTCAGATGATCCACCATACTTTCTACAGATGCTGGTCTTCTTTCAAACACTATAGTATATTTATCCATGAGACGTTGAATCCCATCTCTCAAAATGAAGCAACTATCCGGCTTATAGGTACAATATAGACAATCTTCATGACAACCTGGAAAGATCCCAGCTTGTACTAACCTCTTTTTGATAACAGACAATGGTGTGCTCAACTCCATAACTGAATAGACATGCAGATCTTCATCAATATCTTCATCAATGGCGTTGACAGTCTTCTCGTGATTTGGCATTGGAGCTGTAATCACATTTGGAGTACCTGGTGGATCAAACTCAATTTCTCCAGCATCAATCATATCCTGAATTTTGTTCTTCAAGACCCAGCAGTTATTAGTATCATGTCCTGGACAGTTTGAATGATATGCACATCGTGCATTGGGATTGTACTTGGGAGAGGTAACATTGGGATTCTGAGGGGCCTCCCTCAGGGTAATAAGTTCAGCTTTCAACAAGTGTTGCAATGCCTGAGCCATTGACATGTTGATCTTCGTGAACTGTCTTCTAGCCCTCTGTTGGTTGCCTTGAGGCTGCTCTGTTGTTGCAGGAGTTGGATTTGAAATATGAACTGCACTAACAGACTGATGCCTTCTGTTACGATCAGGCTGACCATACACAGCATTAGATTCTTTCTTCCCAGTGGGAGGCTTCTTTGCAGCACCTGATGAAGAAGTGCCCACTTGGATCTTACCACTCTTGATACCATTCTCTACTCGCTCTCCTGTCATGATCAACTCAGTGAAGCCAGATGATGAGCTTCCGATGAGATGACTGTAAAACGGACCATTCAGCGTACACATGAACATATCAACCAACTCCCTATCAGTCAAAGGGGGTTGAACTCTTCCAGCTAAGTCTCTCCACTTCTGAGCATACTCCTTAAAGCTTTCTTTGGCACCCATAGACATGCTTTGAAGCTGCATGCGAGTGGGGGCTAAGTCAGCATTGTATTGATACTGCTTGTAGAAAGCTTCAGCAAGGTCATTCCAATCTCTTATGTTAACACTCTCCAACTGATAATACCACTCTAGCTGAGCTCCAGATAAACTCTCTTGAAAGAAATGGATCCACAACTTTTTATCAGCAGTGTGGGGTTGAATTCTTCTGACATAAGACCTCAGATGCAATTTGGGACAAGAGACCCCATCATAGACAACAAATGTAGGAACTTTGAACCCAATGGGTATGACCACCCCAGATATCAAGATCAAATCCTCAAAATCCAGCCCAGATGATTTCTGTAATTCCATAGCATCCATTCTATCCACCAGCATCTTGAATTTGTCTTCGTTAGGCTCATGGTAGTAGTTAGCCTCAGAATCAGAGTCCCCCATAGTGTTGTGGAGACTGTCTCTCTCCTGCTCAGATTCTTCAGATTCATAGTCTTCAACCTGTTCCTTGGTCTTGTCAGGACCTTTGAACCTTCTTCCCATGTTGAGCAACCCAGCAGACCTTCTAGCCTTCTTAGTCTTCTTGGCCAGCAGTGTCTTCAATTCATCCTGCCCCTTGGATAGGTTCAGGATCAGCTCTTGGAACTGTGCATTCTGTGCCTGGAGATCCTTAACTGATTGTTCAAGAGCCATTGCTGAAATAAACAGCGAGAAGATGAGAAACCTGTGCACAATTATACCTGTGATGCAATGATATGTGAATGCATATGCAATGTTTTCAAGGACCGCAGGATTTAAATTTGCTTAAACAAACAAGAAAGTAACTTTTTATTAGTAATAACTTGTTTTGCCTTTTAGGCTTACAAAAATGAAAACGAAATAAGTACAAAAGATGGGGTCTTAAGTCTCCCATGGACGTTTCCTCTTTGTGTTGAGGTATGAGTTGAGGTTTCGTTCCTCATGAAGTAGCTAGATCCAATAAGTGACCATGGCTCTGGACGAACTGGGAATGATCAGACACTTGGGAAACCAACTCTTTGAGCTTGGGAGGTATCCTTACAAAGTTGATCCTGATGGTGTTTCTACGAGCAGAAGCCATGACCTGTAACAAAGAACAAAGATAGATCTTTTGGTCCTTGAAATGGTTAGGGAAAATGATATGCTTATGATGCATGATGATGTCATGATGTCATGCTCAATCACAAACATGTGGCACACACAAACAAGTCACACCATAGCCCTAGGTTTAAAGGCTTGCATGAGGTTCAAAGGCAAGTACCCTCCCCTGCAGTTAGATGGTTCATCCTGTCCTACAAAAGTAACCAGGTTCTAAGGGATCTCAATATCATTGATCCTTCACTAGGGTGGTTGTTCAGAAGGCAACTTACTTGCCAACCAAAACCCTCCAAGTTTAAGATCTCAATGAGCGTAGTATCGAGTGTCAACCAACTTCAGTCTGCCCCAAAGCCGGTTACCTCACTACTTTCTAAAGGCCAAGATGAGTTAACTAGGGTTCTAAAAGTCAGTTAGTGCATTGACAACATATGGCAGCCTCAATATTATCCTCAACTTGACTTAAGGAATATAAGCACCAACCAAGAAGTCGCACTAACTATGGCCACCAGATCAACCGTATCGATATACGTCGTACAGTTTCCTTGGTCTATTGCCATTTACCTAAGGTACACTAGATCCGGGTTAGGACCTTTCACACATAAGAGCACCCCAACAATATAATAATAAAGCAAACAAGGCAAACAATTTAAAGTGATCTTAATTCCTAAGGGTACCCCTCTTAAATAGGTCCCCAGCAGAGTCGCCAGTTCTGTAACACGGTGGGAGAACTGACTTTAAACAATGTTGCGGATAGCAAGAGTCGCCACCGACTTTTATTTTATCCATAAGGAAAGGTTATAAAAGAACAGGAAAGACCTTAGAGAATATTTTGGGTCCGGGGGGTAGGTTATGAAAAGGGAAGGTGTTAGCACCCTTTTCATCCATGGTTATCCATGGGCTCTTAGGTACTTAAGCTCACTTTTGAATTGTTTTGAAAGTGTAGTGTGTGAATAGCAAAAAATTTCAGAATAGTTTAATAATAATCCGTGTATGGATGTGAAAAAACTTGCTTGAAAATTTTGTTGGAAATTTGTTTAAGTGTGAAAAAGTTTTGAAGTGAGCAAGTATCTAGGAGTAGCCTACCCTAATGTTTTAAGGTCTTTCTTATTCTTTATCCTTTCCTTAGTAAGACTATCCCTACTATAATGGAGTAGGTAGTCCTTACTTTGGATGTTAAGGGACATGTGAGGGACAATTTGACTTTGAAGGCCATTGTGGGATGTAATAAGCACATATAAGGGACCATCATCATTTTTCGAAAGGGACTTGATTCGTAAAGGCAACCATAAGGGACTTTGATGATTTTTTTATTTGAGGGACTTGCTTTATACACCCCACTTAACCATTATTCGTAGGCAACTTGAGGGATATCCTTAGGAAGTGAGACGGCGATTAAAATCGACTTACGTGTGTGACGTGTTTATTTTAATTATCTTTATTTAAAAGTGATCTAAATTTATTTTAATATTACATACATGTTGTTACACTCCCTAATTACTAACCATAATAATAATTAAATAATTAAACAACTTTACATCCAAGAAACAATTACAAAATAATAAGCAAAATAATTAAATAGCAAAGATAAATAAAATATAAATAAGCAATAATAAATAATAAAGGGGGTTAATTCTAAGTTTACTCGGCAAGACATCGCATCTTGTGCCTACGTATCCTTACGGGAGTGGAATCAGAGTAATCGTAGTTCCCCTCAATAGGGAGGCTAGAAACTTCTTGACTGTGGTCAAGGTCTCAAAGGGAATAAACGCATCTTAAGGACACGCTTACGTGGAGTGTAGAAACTCCAAATCTCTACGTTAAAATGTTAAGTTGTAATTAGGGTTAAATTAGGGATTCCACGGCGGGAAACCCTAAAATGAGCGCGGCGGCTCTTTGACCTAATGCTAAGGGTAAAATTGTAATTTTGCCTGTGGCGAGGCATTTGTGAAAATTAGGGTTTGTAGTTTGTAGTTTTGAGGATTTGAAATTGAATGTGTGAAGTTTTACGGACTATTGGCGCGGCGGCCAAACAGTTAGACCTAACCTTCGGATGTGTGCAATGTGACAGAAATAATAGTAAACGCGTGAGATAATTGAATCATGCAAACAGAGAGATAATGTCATAATTTAAACCATGCAAGCAGAAATTTAAAGGCAGAATTTAAAGAGCGATTGTTAAGTTCGCGAGGTTACATGAGAGGAGCAGATACAATATGATAATGAAATTTGAATTGAACAATAATAAAATAAAATAAATAACGGTTCTAGTTATTATTTTAAAAAAAAGATTTTAGTTATTATTTTAAATTTATCTAAAAAAAAAGTTTTTCTTAAAAATAATAGGTTTTCATATTAATTTGGAAAAGATGTTAATGTTATTTATTTTAAAAAACAGATTTTTATATTATAACAAATTTTAATAAATTAATGATAACAATAATAATAATAATGGTAATAATAATGATAATAATGATAATAATAATAAATAATGATAATAATAATAATAATAATAATAATAATAATAATAATAATAATAATAATAAAGCAATAATGAATTTTAAATGTGCCAAATAACCCAACAATGTTGCTAACGCAGAAATGCGCTCATCGCAACCAGATCTAAATCGGACGAAACAAAATTTATCGCAAAGAAAAAGAAATTAAGCAAAAAATAGTATTATTGCTCACACAAAAATGCGATCATCGCAACCAGATCGAACTAACACAAATGTCACGCGTCATGCACACAAATGTGCAAACATCGTATCGACATAATTCGATCAAAAATCTTATATATATAAACTCTAACAATTTAAAAATTATATATATATAAACGTAACAGTAATATATAAAGAAAAAGAAATAACGGTAATAGATGAAGAAAAAGAAATAACGGTAAAAGATGAAGAAAAAGAAACAACAGTAATAGATGAAGGAAAAGAAATAACGGTAAACGATGAAGAAAAAGAAACAATAGTAATGGATGAAGAAGAAAACTAAATAACGGCAAACGGCACTCACTCCTCTTAGGTTTTTTTTCATTCTCCCCTTTTTTCCAACAAGGCAACACATGTATATATAGGGAACAAATTAGGGTTAACACCAAATTGTCAATAATGTCCCTAAAGCCCATTTTAAAGCCCAAACTAAATAATTAGTTAAGAAAAAATAAAATTTAAATAATTTAAAATAATTAAAATAAACTTAACATAAAAACTAATAATCCTATTGATTCCTAAAATAAAAAATATTATAAAAAGAACAAAATTTTTTTCAATATTTTTTATTTTATGATTTTTTGGATATTTTTATGAATAATTTAGAAAAAAGTGAAAAAAATAATATTTTAAAAAATGATTTAATTAAAATACGAAAATAATAATTAAATAATAATAAAAAAACTATTTTTGTTATTTTTTTAATGAAAGATAGAAAAATTTAGAGTAAAAATAATAAAAAACAAAAAAAAAATGACAAAGGTGAGATTCGAACTCTCAACCTCTCACACTCATAACTCCTTACACATGTCCTCCTGCCAATTGTGCCATTTTTACTTTTTAGAAAAAAACTGCATGCCATATGATATTTACCTGCAAAAAGTCAAACGACTACACAAATTTGTTAGTAATTGATTAAATGCAATGAAATGCGACGACAAATCTTAGGGCAAAATTTGGGGTATTACATTTATTATGATAATATTTCTCACCCAACCTCTCTTTGATGTTGGCAAAAAAAAAATCATGAAGTTTGACTTTGGTTTGACCACAGTTGACCTCAGTTTGACCTTTTAACTGCATTGACTGCTTTTGACTTATCTGATCATCTGACTGAGCAAACTTTTGAGAAAAGTCTTGAAACTTGACATGGGGGTTCTTATACACATATAAGATGTTATGAAGCTCACTTGAAGTCTTGGAAGTCCATTTAGCCTGATTAAAGTCAAAACCCTAGTTTTGGATGCACTGCTTAGGAGGTGCATTGTCTGAGGGAATTGTCAACTCTTCTGACCAATTGTGAACTTTGTGAACCTTGTGAATCTTCATAAGATATCTTGTGATACTCATGGGAGGTATTGTGAAGCTTGTGAACCTTCAAGAAGCAACCTATGGACTTCATGAACCTCATGAAAGGTATTGAAAGCACTGTGGGACTTGTGAACCTTGTGAACCTTCATAAAGTAGCTTGTGGACTTTATGAACTTCATGAAAGGTTATGCAAGTTGTTGGAGAACTTGTGGACCTTGTGAACCTTCTTAGAACACAAAGTCTTGTATTGTGAGGGCAAATTTTGGGGTGCAACAGAGGTGTAGGACTCCATTGTGTTGGTATGAGTCAGACGAGAGTGTTGTACTCGTACTTGAGATTATGCAAGAGACGACTGGAAAAAAATTAAGATGATCCATAAAAAGTTGAAAGCGTCGCAGAGTCGTCAGAAGAGTTACCATGATAAGAGGAGGAAAGCACTTGAATTCCAAGAGGGAGATCACGTGTTCTTGAGGGTTACGTCGGTAACTGGTGTTGGCCAAGCTTTAAAGTCTCGAAAGCTCACATCGCATTTTATTGGTTCGTATCAGATTTCCCAGAGGGTGGGGGAAGTAGCATATCACATTGCTTTACCGTCGTCGCTTGTGAATTTGCATGACGTGTTTCATGTGTCGCAGTTGAGGAAGTACATTCCAGATCTGTTGTATGTGATTCAGATGGATGATGTACAAGTGTGAGAGACAGATGGACAGACAGAGAGAACTATCCAATCTTTAGAGGATTTGTTGAGAGCTTGTGTGTTGGATCAAGGTGGATCGTGGGATAATCATTTTCCGTTGGTTGAGTTTACCTACAATAATAGTTATCATTCTAGTATCGGAATGGCACCATATGAGGCTTTGTATGGTAAGAGGTGTAGGACTCCGTTTTGTTGGTATGAGTCAAGAGAGAATGTTGTACTCGGACCTGAGATTGTGCAAGAGACGACTGAAAAAAAATCAAGATGATCCAAGAAAAGATGAAAGCGTCGCAGAGTCGTCAGAAGAGTTATCATGATAAGAGGAGGAAAGCACTTGAATTTTAAGAGGGAAATCACGTGTTCTTGAGGGTTACGTCGGTAACTGGTATTGGCCGAGCTTTGAATTCTCGAAAGCTCACATCGCATTTTGTTGGTCCGTATCAGATTTCGCAGAGGGTGGGGGAAGTAGCATATCAGATTGATTTACCGTCATCACTTGCAAATTTGCATGACGTATTTCACGTGTCGCAGTTGAGGAAGTACATTCTAGATTCGTTGCATGTGATTCAGATGGATGATGTACAAGTGCGAGATGATTTGGCCGTTGAGGCGTTGCCTGTTCGGATTGATGAACGAGAAGTGAAGCAGCTGCGAGGTAAAGAGATTGCCTTGGTGAAGGTAGTTTGGGGAAAACCAACTGGAGAAAGTTAGACTTGGGAGCGTGAAGATCAGATGAGGGAGTCATATCCGACTATGTTTTCTTGAGGTAATTTTTGAGGACAAAAATTCTTTTAAGTGGTGGAGAGTTGTAACACCCCAAATTTAATTGTTTAAATAAGAATATTCATTTTTCAGTGATTTTCGATAGTTTGTGGATTATTGGAAAAGTGTGCATTTTTGGGTTATTTATTTGATTAATAGTATATAATATTATTTTATTAGTATTATCATTATTTAAAATGAATATAAGTGAAATAAGGGTAATTTGGGCATTTGGAGAAGTTAGTAAGGGTAATAAGGGGAAAACCCGAATTATGAGGCCCAAGACTAGGCTTGACAAAATAGAATTCTGAAGGGAATTAGGATTCATTTGTTAACCGTGAAAAGTATTGTGGCCAGAAAGCTCTGAGGAGAAGATTGGAGGCAGAAGATTCCCGGAGATAATCGTGAAGGCTTTGAATCGACTAAGGTATGAGGAGTATAGCTTTTCATGATTTTCTATGTATGTCTTTCAATGTAATTATGAATGATTTTAGGTTTAAGGGATTTTGGGTCAATTATGGGAAAAAAGGAAATTGATGGTGAGGACCCTAATGGTTGTGGTTAGTGGTAAGTATTCCTGACTGTTAAAGCATGGATATGAGAAATAGTGACCTTAGGCCTTCGTGGCCAAAAATCTTGAATTGTTATATGTCTGACCCTGTAGGGATAGAATATTGGATAGTGACTAACTCTAATGCCTTAGGGTGTAATTGAAGGAAAAAGTTGTGATTTAGAACATGAATATGTTACGGGATTGGCCTAATAAACCGTAGGTTTTGTGCCTTTATTGCCGTAGGATCTTAGGGATGATTTAAGTATGTTTTGGGGGCATTGGGTAAGTGAATCGTATGGGCATTTGAGTGGATTTAAGTTCTGGTGCATAGCAGATTTTGCTGTCATCACACTGTTCGCCTAACGAAGAAAGCCTCGCCTAGCGAACCATGTTGTTCCCAGACTCGCCTAGCGAACATGCCAGCGAATGTAGCAGAGTTTCGCGTATGTTGATTTTGTGCTGCGATGCCTTGATGTTTGATTCTGTGATTTTTCTGATGAGTTACCTTGGGGGTAACTATGATTTTTATGTGATTAACATGTGATGTGTATATGATTACATGATGCTTTATATGATGTATTATGATGATATTACCATGACTTTGATGAATTATATGATGACATGAGACATGATAATGATTATGATGATGATGACTATGATGAACAATGATGCACCTATGTTGTTATTATGAGGATGATTATTGACGTGTGCATCATGCATTCATGTGCATCCGGACTTCGGTTCAGGACCTCGATTACTTTGGCTTCAATCCCATTGTGTGGATGTGAAGTATTTGATGTGCTCCGGTTCTCTAGTAGAATCGATCCTATTAATGGGGATCTATGGAGGGTTGATGGCCCAGTGTCCATCACGCTGTGATGATTGATACCACATGCATTGAGTCTTGTTGCATTGCATTTATGAGTCTTTTTGTATGAATCATGATGTTGTGGACTTCGAGGCCTATTGATGAATATGAAGGTTAAATATGATTATGATGCCATTTATATGTTGATTTTCATACATTGATTTTTATAAATTATTTACTCACCCTACCTGTTTGAATGTTACCTCCATGTGGGTAACGTACAGATGAACGAGTTTAGCCATGGACGCCGTCGTGGAGTTATTTTTGAAGTTTTGAGTCGTTAGCCCTTTTGGTTAACTTAGAGGGTCTTGCTCTGATATGTAACATCGGCTTGGGCTCTTTGAGTTAAACTATATACTGTTGAGTTATTTTGCTTATGTTCCCTGATGAGGAAAACCCTTACTTATGCCTTTTAAATTCTGCTGTTTTATGTTGTTTGATGTATTTTGGGAAAAACCCCGTTGTTTACGGATCTGCGACCTATTTTGATGACATTGGAAAATGTACGCCCTTTTGGTGGATTTTTATGAAATTTAATAATTACTCCGATGTCTGTGTTATTTTGCCTTATTATTTGTAGGGTAGAAAAGGGTGTTATAGTCCCCGACCGCACTATATAGTGGTCCGTTCCCTTCTTGAAGTGCTCATCCGTCCACTCCAAGGGCACCCTCAGCACCAAAACATCTACCTGCTGCCCGTCCACCTCACGGGCCTCTCGGCGATACAGGGAGTCGCATGCCCCGTGGGAAACGGGCCTAACCACAAAAAAGCGAGCCTTGAAGTCCCTAACGGAATCCATATATGTCCGGAAGAGTTTCCTCGGCTGCTTCAGCGACACCCATCCGTGCCAGCCATCGACCGTCTGCCGCTGTAAGTGGAAAAGGCAGAAGAAGAGCGACAAAGTGACCCCGTCCTCCAGATACCTGCAGACGAGCTCATATGCCCGGATGAAAGCTATATCATTGGGATGCAGCTGTGAGGGGGCCAACTTCAACCAGTCGAAGACCCCTAGCTGGAAATCTGTGAAGGGCAGCTTGAGACCAACCTCCCGAAAATAAAATTCATACATCGGGAACCTCATCTTCCCGAACCTCGAACATATCCGATGGTGCTCCCGTGGCCGGTACACCTGCCAACCAAGGGGAGAATCTGCACACCTGTCCTCGACAGTCGCAAAGGCACCATTCTCCTCATCGAAAAAATAGGACGGTGTACTCAGGGGTTCTTCAGCTACCCAGTCCTCGACTGACCGGGTTCGCACTTCGACAGCCGGAGCCTCGGGCTCCACGTCTACGTCCATGGTCCCCGAGACCCACGAAGTCATGTTCACCTGAAAAGCAGAAGGAAATGGTGAATTCGACGTTCAAATATCAAATTCACCCTTCCACTGTAGGTCAAGTGAAAGGGCGACGGGGACAGCGACCACGCCGGCGCAACAACCACCCTGGCATCCCTCATCAGGGAATTCATCTGATCCCCATCGGCGTCCCCGGGGCATGCATCTAACCCTATCGTACATCCCTGAGACACCCATTTAAAACTAACATGTATCCCTGGGATCACCATCTTCAATAGCTCGATTGTCCCTGGAACATTGACGCTACAACCCTAAAACATCCTCGGGGCCTTCATCCTAAACCTAAGGATATGCCGCCGTATGCGACGGAAGACCCTCCCCCTCCTCGAGGTATTCATCACGCCCCCGACGCTGGCATCAAGCATAAAGAAAGTAAAAGATTAGAGAAAAGGAACTTACAGGAGTGGGTGTAAAGGCGAAGTACGCGACGGATGCTACGGCGGTGCTGGCGAACAAATGCAATAGCGGAACTCGATCGTCACGTGCGTAAGTGAGTGAAAGAGAAAAATGGAAAATGGGCGGGTCCCGCCTATTTATATACCCAACGCGAGACTTGAAGCGCCCCTAGGCACTTGAGTACCCTAGGGTAGCCGCCCCACGCGGCCCATTGACAGTTGTACACGTGGCCTCGCAAAAAGTCACGTCCCTTCATTTCCCCCACGTGCACGGACAGGCGAGGACGCACCAACTTTTCACCTCCTAGATCTGATTGCCCGACAAGACCGAGATTCCCGCGCTCCGGCACCCTCGACAAGACAGGCCGACCAAGTTTCCTCCTCGCGCCCTTTACCCTCGACACGAAAGTCCCGCCAAGGACCCTCCTCGCACATCCTTTCTCCCCGGACAGTACCATAAAGTCCTCACTCCTTCACTTTGAAGCTACGACTTGGGGTGCTCCTGTTCTGGACTAGGCCCAGGCCTGCCCATCCGTCGAGTAGGCGCAACCCAACACCATTTGGGGAAGGCCCAAATAGGCCCAAATTGCCCAGTGTCGGGCACAGGTCCTCCCCGTTGACCAGACAACTCCCCCGTCGAGCAGGACAGTCCTTCCGCCGGGAAAGACAACATATCTTCTACACGTTCTCCACGTGCCCCCCTCCGCGGGGACACATCATCATCCAACTATCCACCTCCGAAAGGGTTGGTCAGCCCACCTTTTAGAGATCACAAGACGGTTGAACTAGGGTGAAGACCACGTGTTGGTCTTCACTATGCCACGTAAGCCCTAGCAATCCCTTGGGTTGGGACTGGAAACCCAGCCCAACACAAGTGACCGTTGGCCCTGCGCTGGGGTCTCACTATAAATACCCTCTTTCACTAGAGGGTCAGATATTCTCTTCTTAACCTCTCTTCTGTATTTGCTGCCACTCTGGTCCATTACTTACTTTGGCATCAGAGTGTCTTGCAGGTACACCCCTCCTCATCCATATTCATTGTGAGAAGTTTGCAGATTAACGACGCGTGATAGGTCATTGGTCCTCTTCTGATCAGGTCATATCAATGTTCAAACCAACAATAACGTTAATCACCAGTTTTCATATTTTTGAAACGCATCAAGCTGATAGGGTCAAATTTCAGTTTGGATTTGAACAAGAAATCCTTACTCAACCAAGTTGTCTACGCGGACACTATGAAACCGAAATGCCCAACACATGAGGTTATCATTGGTACAATCTGAATAAAGAAGAGAACACCGAGAGAAGAAATAGAAGAAATTTGATTTTTAAAGGAAACATGGTTAATGGTGACTATGTGCATAGCACTGCATATATGCAATGGTTTTTAGCAATTCCATTTATGCATTCTTCTCAAGCACAGTTCTTATACGACTCCTGTCAATATGCATCTTCTTCATCACAACAGAGAGCCTCGCCATCCATGCATCATGAAATCCCTCAAATGAACCCATCACAATTTCAACCGCAAACATCTTCATTCCTCCAAAACATATACCATCACCCCTAAGCCACACTACCCCAACCAACATATCAATACGCCCAACCCACACTACCCCAACAAACTTATCATCACACCCAAACCACACAACAACACACATTATATGCCACCTCCTCTCAACAACCAACACCACACACCCCAACCCCTCAAGATAACTTGTACTACCACCAACAATATTAGCAACAAACCACACTTCGACCATCCTTTCATTTCACTCAAATTCCTCAACCTAACTTTGATTTCTCTTACCCCTAGTCACAATAACAAACATTTAACCCTTCACTCTCTCAACCCATTTCTACCTACTGCACTGAAGATGTTTATTATACTTCCATTCAACATAGCCTTCCAACCAACTTCAACCCACCATCCCAATCAGTCCCTAACTATAACCTAACTGATGATCAGCTCATGGATTGACCAGGTTTTTCTGTTACTGATGTGGATATGGTCGATACATCACATCAAGATGAAGATGTAGTTGAAGATGAGAAGTTGTCTTCCGACTCTACTTCATCTCCTCCAAGATGGCTAACCCAAGACTTGGGTAGGGGAAAGCCCATAAAAAAGAGTATAATGTGTGGAACTGGTGGTCTTTTACGTAGACCCACTTGATGTATCTTTTCTATTCAATAATATTAATAAAATTGCTTTTTGTTACATTTTATTTAATACAAAAATAATATTAATTAATTAAAGAAATGATAAATATTATATGAGAAACTTAATTACATATAATTAAAAAAATATATTTTCTTATTATATTCAAATAATAAGAGAAATAAAATATTATTTAAAATATGTTATCATATTACAATATTAATTAAAATAATTATTTATCAATATTTAAAACATAAAAAATATTCTTAATTTTTAAAAATCAATTAAATATTAAAAACTAAAATAAAACATATATAAATAAACTAGAAAATATAAAGAAAGGGGTCTTCAATGGCTCGACCAACCATTGGCCGAGCTCATGCATGCGTGTATCTTTTTCGATGGGTCGTCCTTTGCTTGGCCAAGCCCATAGGAAAAATGTGGCATTCTGGTATTTTTTTCCCCAACTTGTGGCATTTTGGTTGTTCACTAATGAATGTGGCATACTGGTAAAAAAAATCCTCTATTAGAAGTTATGGTTGTTCACTAATGAAATCAGATAAGTTCTCTCCTTAATGTTGTTCCTGTTGCAGGACTGCTACAAAATACACTTGAGATATATTTGAGAAAACAATTTTGATATGATTAAACTTATATGGTAACAATAATTTCTTTTTTCTTTTCAAATTTCTTTTTTTTTAATACAATATATACATGAAACCAATATTTTAAAACCGAACTGAACCGTTCAGTTTAACTGGTTAGACTAGAAACTGGAGATGAATCTTGTTGGTTCAACCTTTTAAAAGTGCTAGTGGATCAAAATCTTAATAAAATCAGAAAAATCAAATTGAACCGTCTAAAACCATTTGAATCAAAGAATCAGAGCCGGTTTTGTAAAACCTCCCGGTTCAAAAAAATGCATTAAATTAACCAATTTTTTTAATAAAAAATTCTACATCTTAATATCAAACTTCTGTTTGTAATTTTGGTAGTAGTTTGAGGAAGGAGAATGGTAAAGAAGTTGTGCATTTGGCGGAGTAGGAACAATTGTATTTTTAGAAATTCTAAATCTAGTGTCTCTGACAAGGTGAACTCGGTTAAGGTTCTCGGTCTTTGTTAGTCCAACCTTGCTCGTACTACGATTGATTTGTATCTTCAATTAATTGTATTAAACATTAGTTTGTCTGTTGTCGTTTGTTATAAGGGTTGAAACACCCCTTGTACTCTTGTGTTTAATTTCATTGCCTATTAAAAAAAATTAACATACATTCTTCAATCACAAAAAAAAAATTTGTGTTTTTTTTACAACCATACAAACTTTTAAATTTTGTCGCTCTGTTATAATTTTTCTTTTAACTATGTTCCATCATCACACTGTCTCTTTCAAACATAGTTATGCCATCCAACTTAATATTGATTGTCGTTCAAATCAATATTATATGTTGTTGTCAATTATGATTTGTTTGTTGTAGTTCAACTCAAATTTGCTTTTGTTGTTTAATTAAATATATTGTATATTTTATTTTTGATATTCTATTTTATTTAATTTTTATATTTTTAATTATTTGAACTTTATTTTAGTTATTATGTTCTATTATTTTAATTTTGTTTTGAATTAATTTAACTTATTTTGTAGTTCTTTAATTTGTTCAAGTTATTTTAAATGAATGTTGAAATGAAGTATATAAATATGTTATGTTATCGATATTATTGTATTAAATTTGTAAAAAAATTTAAAATATTTATGTTATTAAATTGCAAACATATGATTATTGCGAAAGGTTTCCCTGAGAAAGGCGAGCAGATCCGCTCCTCCCGTTCAGTCTTGTAAACTACTCAGTTCTCCGGACCCCCGCGCCTTCCTCGACGATTGTAAGCACGCTCTCTGAAAAGCCAGTGAAGCGCGAGGCAATCCCTTGAGGCTCCGGCCCGACACAAGACAATTCAGGATCGATGATGGTGTCGACAGATTGAAGAACCTTAGCTCTGCGAGCTATAGAAACCTGAAATGCAGAGGACAATAGTGAATTCGACGATCAAATCAAATCCACCCTTCCACTGCAAATCAAGTGAAAGGGCGAAGATAGGCACGGGGGCGCTGCCCTCAACTAAAGCCCTTACTCAACAGCGAGCGAGGAAGTCACGAGGATCTTCTCCTCGACAGAGGTCTCAGTCGACACATCGACAAGATCACGAGAAAAATCCTCTTCGACTAGAGAATTCATCAGAAAATACATGGACATTCATCACAAAATTCATGTACTTCACGAGGAAAATCCTCCTCGACGTGAGGATTCATCAGAAAATACACGAATATTCATCATAAAGTTCATGAACTTCACGAGGAAGTGCTTCCTCGACATGAAGCTTAATCAGAAATTCATGAGCTTCGTGAGGAAGAGCCTTCTCGACACAGAGCTTCATCAGAAAACTCATAAGCTCCACCAATGCAAGTTCTATTCACCGTCTGAACGGTGGCGCCATGGTGGTTTTCTACTTAAAACCAGACTATTCTAGCATAAACTCTCCTATCGTCGGTGTTTGGAAATGGCCAAACCACCACCAAACACCAACACCCGCCGGAACCCAACATAGAGAAAAGGCTTGCATTCTAAAAACAACCTACATTCTAAAACAAGCATGAATTGCTCTGAAGATTAGATAGAGAGACTTGCTTGATTTAAAGAATGATTGAAGGTTGGTGACGATGGTAGAGAAAACACTCTGAAGCTCGAAGGAAAGTAGAGGGAAGAGTGAATACGGAAATGCGCAAATGGCCATACACTTCTCCCTATTTATAAGCTAAATCCGTGGCATAGGTAAACGTGTCGCCGCCTTGCTCATGCGTACCCCTACTCATAGGTCATAATTATGCATTAAATGACTATGACGCTCGACTCGAGGAGACAAAACATTGTCTCTTCAAGTCATGTCAACCTCCCAAACTCCAAGATGTCGAACACCCTTTGTTGGACACAGACGATGAACTTTCCCATTCATATTCGAGCATGGACCCGACAAAAAATTGAAGCAAATTTCCGGGAAGCTTGACAACTCGCGAGCGTAGCCAAATGCTCAACACGAGCACATGTTAAGCTCCCGACCATAGTCTCTGCACGACGCATCTTCCTCGAAGGCGGAATTTAACGAGTTCCGAGCAAAGCATCGGCCAGGGGCGCGAACTCGCGAAAAACATCCCCGGCGGCGTGAGCTCACAATCGCGAACCCCAAATGAAAGTCCTCCTCGCGCAGAGTCCCTTGCTCCTCCTCAACACACTTACTAACTCTAAGTCATTGATCTCATGCTTGAGGGCAACGAATTGGAGAGCTCCTGTTTTGGACTGGGCTTGTGGGTGATCCAGCGTCGAGTACAACCCAATCCAGTTCACGTCGAGGACAACCCAGACTGCTGGCCCAACCTGTTAAGGCCAGTGGATAACACGTTCCCCACGCGCCCCTCATCTGAGGACACGTCAACAAATGACCCGCACGCCTCGTGGAACCATTATGCCCTTCTTAACGGGCAAGTTCATCCACTAACTGGGGAATGTGGAATGGTTGGCCTAGGACGATGAACACGAGCTGTTCATCCCTAATCTCACGTGTAAGTCTTGGTAGTCTCCCGTAGTGGGCCTGGACACTCAGCCCACAAGGGAGACCATTGGCCATGTGCTGGGGGCTCACTATAAAAACCCTCATCTGCAGGAGGGTCAGGTATTCTATTATTTACCCTTTCTTGCTCACCTCTTCACCCGAATTGATTTAAGCATTAGAGTGTTTGCAGGTACGCCCCATCTCCGTCGACCGTCAAGACCGCGGACGTGTTGCTTGCCAAAGATTCTGATCGACATGTTATATATATATATATATATATATATATATATATATATATATATATATATATATATATATATATATATATATATATATATATATATATATATATATATATATATATATAATTGAGAAACAAATGTGAGTTGTGTTGAGAAACAAGTATTAGTTCTAAGTCTCACATTGCTTACGAAAGTGAAGGTTGACCACTTTATAAGTAAGAGAACCCATACACCTATCACCTTAAAATTTTGGATGTGGTGTCTCTCTCACTTGTTTGGATGAGTATTTGACCTTTAGGTGAGTGTTTGGCCCAATGTGAATGCTTCCCCCTCATGGTGACCTATTAGTGGTATCAGAATATGGTTCAAGTAAGGGACTGACTCCTTGTATCGAAAGTCTTCCTGACATGGTGGTCAAGCGGGGTGTTCCGTTGAAGTGCCCATGACGTGATAAATGAGTCTCTCAACGGCGGTGCAAGCATGTGGATGAAAGAACTTCTGCTTGAAGGGAAACATAGTGGGTAGACTCACACTTTAGGGGGAGATTGTTGAGAAACAAGTTTGAGTTTTAAGTCCTACATTGCTTAGAAAAGTTGAGGTTATAAGTTAAAGGACCCATACACCTATCTTAAATTTTTTGGGTGAATATGTGATGTCTTTGTCACTTATTTGTGTGAGTCTTTGACCTTTAGGTGATTGTTTGACCCAATGTGAATGTTTTCCCATGATAAACCATATATATATATATATATATATATATATATATATATATATATATATATATATATATATATATATATATATATATATATATATATATATATAAATTTTATAAAATATAAAAATTGAATTAAAAATTTATATCATAAAAGCTATCTATATAATTTTTTATATATAAATTTAAAGATTTTTACTAACGGATACCCACTTATTATTTTTTAGGAGGAATATTTTAATAGATTTTAATTAAAAAAATGTTAAATCTATACAATATATAAAGGAAATATTTTGTTTTGGTGTGATTTATTTTTCTATCATTTTTACTCTTATTTTATTATATAATTTACTTAATAACTTCTTATTATTAACTTTTATATATTGTATTTTTAAAAAAATATCGTTTATATTTTCATTAATGTGCATTAAAAAAGCAGACAGACAGACACGCCCGTTTGAACACTAGTATATCATAAAGTGAATGTTAATAAAACTTTCATTTTAAAGTAAGTGGACATGATTTTTTTTTTTACACAATAAGTGAATGAGTTAACACCTCTTTATATATATTTGCTAAAATACACTCATTCATTTAATAAAAAAAGTGTATTAACAAATAATAACTAAATATTTGTTAATTACATCTCAAAGTTATGCTGATAAAACCATTTTTATGTTAGTGATAACATTAAAAAAAATGCTATTAAAATCAAAATATTATTTTAAGTTTTATAACTAATGCAATTATTAATTTTTAAGATTATTTATATTTTTAAAAAAACTTATTTTTTATTCGTTTAAAATATATTTTTTCCTACAATAAACAAAATTTTAATAGATAATACGAAATATCTTTTTGGATAATTTAGGCAATACATAAATTTTAAAACAAAAAATACTAGTTTCCTAATTCCCAAAAACTCATTTTTGCAACGGTCAGAAAAACAAGAAACTGTTCAATTCAGTAGGTCATAAATGTAATTTAGATTTTTAAATAGGGATACGATTGTAAAAGAATGCAAGTTACCGTTGAAATCTTATTTCATCCATTTCGTAAGCTTAAAAGGTGTTGTCTCTGCTAAAATCACTACAAAAACTATACTGAATTACAACGTAAAGAAAGCGAGAGTTTTCAGAACTATTAGCAATCCAAGAAACTTCGGTCTCAGAAACTTGTGAGTTTTCGTTAATCTTCTGAATATATGTATTTTTTTCAATTCCAGTGTTTTTTCATTGATGATTTGTAGAATAATCTTGATTGCATGAATGTTTTGTTCTTCTATTGTTCTCTCCATGAAAAGAAATCCATAGGTAAAACAATCGATTGTGTTGGGTTACTGAATTTGGTGATTTTAGTCAAGTTTGATTGAAGGAATTCGAATCCCTAGGCTTTTGTTGGGGTTTAGGTTTGGGAATTGATGGTAATTTGAAACCCTAGATTTCTAAACTATAGGTTTTTTTGGGGTTTAAAGTTTGGGAATTGAAGTTAAATTGTTGAAACCCTAGGTTTCTTTTTGGGATTTTGTGATGTTGTGCTTCATTTCAGTGGTGTAGAATTGAAATCTTGTTTTTTTTTTTTTTTTTTTTCGGTTGAAAATTTGAATCTTGTGTTTCTTTTTTATTTTTGGATCTAGTGTTTTCATGCTTATTTTTGGTGTGAAATGTTGTTTAGTATTTACTTCTGAAAGTTTTGTTTTATTCAATTTAATTAGATAAGATGAAGGAAATAGTGAAAAATTGACAACTGGTGTTATTATGATGATATGATGGTTTAACCCTTTTACCATATTTGCAGGGTGTTCATTTGAGATTTTGCTACTTTAACCCAAAATGGCAGCAAGAACTGTTCGCTTGTTTCATGACCGTGTTAATGGTATTGTTCTGGTTCATTTGTTTTAATACATGTTTTACCACTAAGTTTTTTATGTGTGTATGTAATGGCTAGGCTAATTCCTAATGTTGGTGCAGATGCAGGAACTATGTCGGCAATGACTGATTTTGCCGGACAGAGGAAATCTAAGGTTGGAGGAAGAAAACCACTTGGTGATCTATCCAACTCAGTGAAACCCATTGATCCAGTAGATGGAGGAACTACGTCTTCAAAGACTGATTTTGCAGGACAGAAGAAATCTAAAGTTGGAGGAAGAAAACCACTTGGTGATCTATCCAACTCAGTGAAACCTGTTGATGTAGTAGATGTAAAGAAAGTCCTCAATGGTTCATTTAACACTGTTAAACCCTCTTTAAGTCAGACGACAAATCTGCCGAAGTCCAAGAACAAACCTGCCATTCTGAATAAGGAAGTTGTTTCTGCCAAGGAGAAGAACATTGAAGTCGACAAAAAACCTGGAATCAAAGCTTCTAAGAAATCAAATATTGGTGGCAGGAAAGTACTTTCTGACATTTCAAACTCAGAAAAGGCACACGTTCATAATGTGATAAATAAGAACAGCCTGAATACAAGTTCTTTCACAGGGAAAGATCTTCATCCTGATGAAATTGCTGAAGAGCGAATGTTCCACAATCATCAGAAATGTATAGAATCACGGACTCAAATATTGAATGTGCATCATTTTTTTGAGGATGGTAAATAGTATTTTACAAAATCTAGATTTTCTATTGTGTATTTTGGCTGGTTATTTTGCTTATTTATTGATTTATTTACATATGATTTGAGCAGATTCAGACGATGACATGAAAATTTCCTTTGAACCGCTTGTATTTCGTAACAAGGTTCATTTCTAATTCCTCATGTTTCACCTGTCTGTATTTTTCGATTTGATTTATAACTAATTGTTCTTGCCTTGCCTTTCAGTCTGAGAGCCCATTATTCAAATTGGAGGAGGTGCCTGAAGAGTTTATTCCTGATACGCCGCCTCGATCTGCTTGGCATGGTTCCCCAGTATACTGCAAGAGTCCAGAGTTTTCAAGCTGTACAATGTGGGATGACTTGGCTGTGGATTTCAAGCTGCTGATGGATTCACCCAAGCGGACCCAAATTGTATAAAACCCATGCAAGAATTCATTCAGTTAGATATTTTGTGTCATTCCTGTGATGGCAATTATGGTGTCTTGGAGATGACCTTAATGTTTGTTTGTAGAATAATCTTAGATTGATATTGTTGCGAGGTTGGTTTGTTCTGGCCAATTATTGTTGGATTCTTGTATTGATGACCTTAATGTTTCCTTCTTCCCAATTAGGTCAATGAACAGAAAGTGCTTATCTTTTTTTCCATGTTCCTTAATGTTTCCTTCTTCTCAATTAGGTCAACAAACAGCAGTGCTTATCTTTTTTCCATGTTGGTGTTGAGTAACTGCATTTCTCTATATTTTGTAAAATCCGATTTTGCCTAATATGAAGAAGGATGTGTCAATTTTGGCAAATTTTAGGAGTTGAACACCATTAAAATTTCATTTCTTAAGTTTAAGTTGTTATTAAACCCGTTATTGTAATGAATGTTTTACACGAGTGTGTCTATTTTCCCGTGGAAAGGCAGGCAATTACTTTTGTCATCCAAACGTCATAATAATTTAGGCGCACGTCAAGAAAATCGATGACAAACTTTAAAAATCGTGGAGTTCAAGTTCATCTTGCTAAATAAATGTTTAATTTTACATAACATGTACAAACAGAATAGTCAATTTGTTTTGTATCAGGAACTAGAGAACCAGTGTCTTACTTATCAGACAAACAGAATAGTCAATTTGTTTTGTATCAGGAACTAGAGAACCAGTGTCTTACTTATCAGAAGGAAACAAAATAATACATGTGGCCTTTATGGTTCACCAGCTGAAGCTAATGGACTCAAAACATAAGTCATCTGTTGAACAAGATGTACAAATTGATGCTACTTCATGTCTCATTTCCCTTGGGCCACTAACAAGAACTCCAATGCTCGATCCATTACAGTTAGAAAGTATTTCTGCAGAAAATGAAAATATATTTTGTTTAAGGTTTTACATGAAACATAAAATATAGTATTTGTGAACAATTAATAATCAAAACAAAATAATCAAATTATCTTACTCTTCATGTCAGGCCTTTCACCATAATGAACTTTAGCTGGTTGGATAAAGGATTGGAGGGGAAGGCTCTCTAATTCTCTGTCAGTTTTGTTGTATATCGAGCCTGGTGAAGTTGTTGGAGTTGATGTGTTTTTAATCTGCCTCAAAGCCTTGTTCTGTTTTTTATTCCAGAGAAAAGCAAATGTAGCTACAATAACTATAGATACACATATGAATAACATGCTAAGAATGGACCTTAAGAAATAAGGGTATATCAGGTCAGAATTATGGTCAATTGGATATATGTAGTATCTAGTTAGGATGGCAATGATTAGAAGGAACAATATGAAAGAAGTTGTGATGATAATTCCGAGATAGAGCCAACTGTTTTGTCCAAAGACTGCAGAGATCGGTTCGTCTAATGCATTTGACTTGAACCATAATGTTTGAAGAAGCTTTCTATCATTCGTCGGTGGCTGTTTCTCTCTTGTTACATAGGCTTCAATCTGTAGCTGCAAGCGGGATGCGTCAAGGGCGGTTCCTGAGATGGGAAGGAGGAGGTCTATCATGGTAAGATCAATGGACTTCTTGAAGGAACATATAAGAAGAACTTTAGGAGTTTTTCCGCCTTCGATGTTGGCCTTAAAGAGTAGCGAACGGATTATCGAGATGAAAGGAGTAATGCCACTTCCTCCACTCACCATCACCAGAATTTCATGCCTGCATGATTTTTTCTTATCAGTATATGCGTTATGTATTCAATTGATATGCAATCCGTTCACACACAAAAAAATTAATGAAAACATATATAGAAGAAAGTTTCTTTTCACAAGTCTCTACTCTCTAGTACCTTAAGAAAGAAGTTGAAGCTGGTCCATACGGTCCTTCAATGGAGACGTCAAGATGGGAAGGTGGAGACGAAGTTGATAGTTTCTGGTACAAAGTGTGAGACCAGTTTCCTGAACTTTTGATGACAATGCTTAAGGTATCAGAATCAGTATTACTACATGAGGTGATTGAAAAAGGGTGCCATTGCAACTTGGAAATACTTGGAATGTTAATGAAAATTATACTTGTAGGACTATAGCACAACCCTGTCATTGTGAAATGAGAAAAAATGACTGTTAATTAAATGCAGTCAAATATAATACCGGTCCCACCAGATATACTCGATTCATATATTGACAATCTTCCTTCACCTGGGTTCTTGGAGAAATTCAGCTCAACAGCTTCACAAGGCAAAACACGAGCAGAAACCAGCCGAATTTTCTGCTGGGACTGTAAGAATCTTAGATATCGGTCAATCAAGAAAAGGTAAAATCCTGGAAGCATTATGCAAGAATAGGAAAATCCCACATGCAGCACAAAGAAGACTACAAAAACAATGTACAAGTGATGAATATAAAAGAAAAGCTCAAAAAATTTCCGCCTTATAAAAGGTAAGGTTGTAGCCCACATGGTTAATCCCGCGAGCACTGCTACTACTCCAGCCACATTTGAGATGCCAACTTTGTTCCATGTGAATATCTGCAATGAAAGTTTGTGGATTGTGAATTTGCGATGTCAATTTCTTTTTTATTCTTTCAAATTTATTATTATCGTGACTTATCTGTGTCAATGTCGTGTTAATACATCATAGACTAGTAGGCCAAAGAACATTATCGCAACTTACCTGTGACATTTGATGTGTCTTGTCCCAAAAAGTAACATAACATAGTCCATGAGCTGTGAAGAGGGTCATTGTAATATGTCCTAGCCAAATATGATACTTGATACTTGCTTCTGAAGTTAGGCCAAAGAACCTCAAAACTGAAGACCCTCTTGAGACCGGAAAGAACAGAAAAGCTAAGCAAATATTCCCAACAAGACCTAACGCGAGTGCTGAGTTTTCCAACTTGGCTTCCCATCTGTGTAATGCATTAGAAAGGGTATGCTTGAGGTTTTGCATTTCACTTTCACGGTTCTCATATTAAAAAACTTGTGCATGTTTAGATTGATAGCAAGTTTGACAGAATCACGACGTGCCAGTGTAATTTTGGCAAAAGGCTACACTTTAAAGCTTTAATGAAATAAGTGTTACATTAATTTCGTCAAATTCATTGTGACTTTTTACTGATGTTATGAAAAATCATGTTGAAAAGCATGAGAAGTTATGTTCTTACTCTCGCTCTCGCTCGTTAGCTGCTTGTAAGGCCGCGTTTTCAAACATGCCATGTAAGTAAGAACACAAGGACCAAATTAACAGTAAAACAAACATGATCATGAAAGAGAATTCTGTCTTTGAGATAATGCCAAGAGGACCATTTACAAGCAACGGTTTTCTCCACGACGCCTTTCTCAAAACCCCCGCCTTGCTATGATTAGAACCTTTTTGGATCAAATGGTGGTATAGAGTGGCCAAAGTCGCCATTAATAGAATCGGAAACGTGTAAACGAGTACTGTTGTTCCTGTGCAAGAAGAGAACATGCATATAGATGTGAATCATGAAGTTTTTAATGAAAAGTCTCTCTAAATACATTTTGATATTTAGTGACAATTACAAACCTTGTTTGCCAAAATATATTGGATCTGTCTTTGCTTGAATATCAGGTAACCAATGCAGAAAAAAGGTGTTTGTAGGCATCATAAGCCAAACCATGATATACCCAAGATTGATTAAAACTATGAACCACCATATCCCAATTTGAAAAATCTTTAGTGTTGAAGAAAAAGTTTTACTTCCTTCTAAGTTCATGATGTTCACTTCCTCTCTTTTGCTATCATGCATATGTAAAAATGTTGTATATATACACACACCATAAGTCTATAACATTGAACAATGATTCGTGATATAAACAAAAAGATAGTACAAGGGTGTAATGATACATGTGAATGTATGAAGATACTGGTTTTTACTTTAACTTGAAACTTGATTCCTGTTTTTGGAAGACAAATTGGTGATATCACATTTCATATTGGTTGGCCTTAGTGTTGTTTCCAATTCAATTGTCCATTGTCACGTATTTCTAAGTACCCACTTGTGTCGTTTTATGCACTAAACATTTAAGATACAAAACTTGTTCTCATAGAATAGAAATCTATCTTGTCTTTAATTTGTTTTGACATTAAACTTAAGTTAAACTTAGTACGAAATATATGCTTACACAATATTAATTACGTTTTTTAAAATGTAAATTTCCATTAGCTTTTTGAACTATTAAATTTATTGCTTAAACACTTCTCCGTTTGAGGGTATGTGTATCGATTTGTTTAAGGGTGTGTGTTTATTGGTTTGGGCAAATCCAAACCAAACCGAAATTTAACTAAACCATGGTGTTTAGATCAGATATTTTTTAGTTCGGGCAAAAACCGAACCAAACCAGTGAAATTCAATGTTAATTGATTCGGATAACAGATTAAAAAAATTCTACCCGCTAGTCCGTTTATGCAAACCAACCGTATTAATTCATTTAATTTATATCATTATCATAGAAACTATAAGATATTCAACTTTAAAAAAAAAAGAAAAATGAAACTTCGTTTGTGACATTCATAACCTTTATAAAATACGAAAAAAGTTAAAAATTTTATATTACTATAGAGAATTAGTTGATGTAAATTAGAAATTTTTTTTGCACATTTGTTTCTAATGTATCCGATCAATCAAACTCAAACTAATATGTTATTTTATGGTTTGGTTCGGTTTGATTTTATTGAAAATTTTTAAAAATTCAATCCAAACCAATCCATATACTTTTTATCGGTTTGGACATCGAATTCTCTAAAAACGGAACCAAACTGGCCCGCGAATAATCTTAGATTTGTTCATACATGGTTAATATTGTTATTTATGTGTTAATGGCATGTAATAAACTAACGAAGATAACAATAAAGGTCATGCAAGTGTGTCACATGGTCAAGTCTCAAACATGAAAGAGACAAGTATTTAAGGGAATTAACTACTTAACATAAGCTCGATGGACAAAGCAAACCAAAACGACAACAAATAAGCAAGTTAGTGGTCAAAGAAATCCATCATATTTTTATATATTTTATAGATTGAGACTTTGTTTGTGTTTGTCCAACACATGCAAGGTTACAAACATTGTACTTTTTCATATATATATTTGTTGCTTATCGCGGGGTTTGATAAAACTAACTTGGACCGCACCTAATTTCTTTCAAGAGTAATTGATTTTCTCAACCACTGATTCATAATAATGGGTGTGAGACACACATCTAGTTCTAGAGATGATGACACCCTAAAAAGAATGCAAGCAACCATAGACGAGCTGCATCATCAAAATAAAACCCTTCAAAATAGTGTTCTAAACACCGAGCAACAACAACTTGACGAGGATACACAACAAGGACCAAAGGTGGATCCCTAACCCCTCATTAACGAAAATATGACATCCAACGGTCCCAGATCACTTCAACACGCCTTCATTGGTAGCATTTGATGGAAAAAGTGATCCTTTGGAACACATTACTGCCATTAACACATAAATAACAATAGTCGGCGTCACAAATTCATCTGCGACCCTGTGCTGGTACACAAACATTTTCAGGTTCTTCGTGACCTGTTATCAAGATTTGTCTAGAAAATTAATCAACCAATTCTCAACATGCAAGCATAAAAAAACATCTACCACCAGTTTGTTTAATGTACACTAGGGGAACTTAGAATCGTAATGAAAATACATGGAGAGGTTTAATGAGGCCACCGTTAAGGTAGTTAACCACAATCAAGAAATTTTTATAGATATTTTTTCATAATGGACTTAAGGTCAGCCACTTCAATGAGTCTCTTGCATAGTAACCAACCAATTCAATGTAAAAGATCATGATAAGGGCAAAATATTACTTGAAAAGAGAAGAAAGTAATGTTGAAAAGAGGGCCAATGAGACAAAGAGAAACAATGGGGCATCCGAGTCCTCCATTAACTGAATGAACCACCTCATGTAGGCAATTTGAGAGAAAGGAACCTCCTAGTTCAATAAAAGGAAAGTGCATAATAGTATACATGTGAAATATTACAAACATTTGAACACTATGCAAAAAAAAAATATAGATGCCATTAAATAAAATATGTTTAAGAATTGTCATACAATTCTAAAGGGAGTTTGCATCGTCCTAGGCGGGAACTTCCCAAGAATCCTCAATGAAGTTGCATATCTCTAATACATTTAAGAGGAGAATCTCAATACAGTTTTCTTGCTTGTCTTATCACTTTCGTCTCGTTTATTATTGTTTATTGAGTCTCCTTCATGATTGCACATCTTTGAATCAAGTTTTAAATATATTCATTTTTAAGCACGTGTAATTCAATTGTTATATTTGAGTTTGATCATGATGCTTTTAGTCAATTAGTTGAGTTAGTTGAACAAGAACCATATGTGTTATTGACTCAAGTTAGTATGAAAGTGAAATCTCAAACTATTTTGAAAAACTTAAAAATTGAGATTTATAGTGTGTGACTCTAGTCACTCACAATCCATGACTCGAATCAAATCAAACGAAGGAGAACATGAAGTTTTTTTTGGTGTCTGTGATTCGAATCACAATTTACATTGATTTGAATAATGCAACACTGTGACTCAAAACACAATTTTCACTAACTCGAATCATGCAACCTCCTGTTAGCCAATGCCTAGTTTGACTCAAGTCACACTTTGAACTAACTCGAATCACAATGATGCCCATGTTTTTCCTGTTTGGCTATGTCAAGTTTGATTCGAATCATAAGTTGAATTGACTCGAATCATGAACTTTCATGACTCAAATCAAGGTTACAACTGTTAAGTGCAAATTTTACCTATTTTTGTATATAAGTTTTGTTGCACTTAACGTTACTTTATGTTAAAATCGTTCGAATAAACCCCGCTTTGTTTATAAATGCGTTTACTTTACGTTATAGTGTATATATTATGTTTTCCTGTAAATATCATTGAGTTTAATTGAATTTCATTCATTTTTGTAGGTAATAAAGCATTGATTTTGGAGCATTGTTAGATAGAGCATTGAATAAGCTTTCCAACGCTTCGAACCGGGCGAAAAACGGAGTTACGGTTAAAAAGTTATGGTCGAAACAAGTTGGTTTGCTGTCATGTTCGCCAAAGTTCGCCAGGCGAACAAAAGTTCGCCAGGCGAACCGAAAGTTCAAAAACGCGTGAAAAACACTGTTTTTACAGAAGCAAAAGTTGTAAATGTTCGCCAGGCGAACGGGACTTCGCCAGGCGAATACTGGGACTTTTTTTTGTCTATTTAAGTGACTTTTCAGCATTTTTTAGGGCATGATGTTTGGGAACTTTTTACCCCAACTTCATCAAACACATTCTTGAGTAGATTTATCTTAGAAACAACATTGGAGGGTGCATCTTAACGATCCGGAGTCGAATCCACTTCAATCGGAGTTGACAGACCGTGAGATTTGTGTTCTTTTTCCTTCCTCTCTATGTATTTTTCATTTGTTGGGGTTTTGTATGTAAGTTTATCTTGATTGTATGTATATTTATGGATCTTTGTATAAAATCTCTTTTACAACTCTTTATCGATGGTTATCTTGATTTTTTACTTAATGGGTTTGGATTGTGATAGACATATACTGTTCGAACTCGATCTTAGATGAACATCTATTAGATTCTAAATGCTAGAGATAGATTTAGGACTAATATTCACGTGGGTATCGATTCTTAATGCTCCGTGCTGTCGATTTGTGTGAGAGATCAACAATGAGATGATACGGTTGATCTCTCGACTTTGTGTTAGAGATAAACTTTGTTGTGAGCGATACGTGATGATATTGACGAGTGAATTAGGTTGCGTGCATTTGATCCATATATTTTTTAGTACATGATGGGTATAACGAAATACAACTCCTGACGAGTTTTCTCATTTCTTAAGAATGTACTTATTTTCTTGTTTTATGTTTTTTCTTTTGAATTTTTATCCCAAACCATTCAAACTCAAGCTTAGAGACGTAGAGATTATTGAACGACATTCTTTCCCTCACACTGATCCATGTGGAGACGATAAATCCCGGAGGAAATTCTTCCGAAAATAATATTTTTGCTTGCTGCTTTACCGCTTCAACAAAATGGCGTCGTTGCCGGGGATTGGTTTTGATATTGAGTTGCATTGCGATAGTTTCTATATTTCTAAGCTTTGCACATAATTGTATATATATATATATGCTTGTATAGATATTTGGTTTGCTTTTGTCTTCTATTATGTTTGTTCAAGTGTTGTATATATTTTATTCTCGTAACATTTGTTCAAGTGGTTGGTTAGGACACTTACTTTTGGTTTGCGCGGTGAGACATCACATGGCATGAAGGAAGGAAGTTACTAGCTAAGCACAATAAAGGCGTCGAGCTTACGACGTAAAACAAGCATGTTTTTTCCATTTTTGTTTCGTTATTACTTTTTCCTTCTAGCTTAGGTAGTGTGGTGAACATTCATTAAACAAGTTGTTCTCGGATTATTCGTAAAATTCTCAAATCTTCACTTTACAACTTGTTTAATCCATTTTCACCCGGTATTTTATTGTTGTTTGGACTCAAATTTTTGTTTGGTAGCTTGAGGTATTTGAGGTGATTTTCCAAGTTTGAGTGTTTCAACTTGCGAATGCGTGGTAATGATAGTGTTTAAAGTTTTGTACACGTTCAAGGTATGTGTTTATCACTTTCTAGGCTTTAGCATATTCATCATACTTAGACTTTTTACAATTTCCATGCCATTCATTCTTTTGTATACTTGTTCATTTTGTGAATCACTTTAGTTCCCACCTTTTTGTGAGGAAGCCTTTCGTTGTTCATATATGCTCGGAGTACCAATATTCTTGTTTTAACTAGATTTTATTATGCTTAATCTTTTGTTTGTGTTGATTATATGAAAGCATGAAAAGGATTAAGGCACTTGTTTCATTTTGAGCACAACTACCTAGCCAAATAGTCAATTCACCTTGTGAGTGTGTGATCATTTGTAACCCCTTTGAGCCTTTGGTCATTATCCATGTTGTTTGAGTTTTATTCTTGTCTATGAGTATCAAATTCATTTTTTGTGTGGATCTTGATTGTTGTTTTTTCTTGAGCCCTCAACTTTGTGTTGTTGTATGAATTTTTACCTTGCCTTAGAAAGTAGGGAGTATTCACATGATGATGTGGTTGAATTCAAGTTGGGGAGATGATGATCGTTCACTTGTGTTGTTGATTGCTATGAGGTTGAAAAATAGAAAAGAAAAGAAAAATGAGAAAAATATGAAAAAGAAAAGAAAAGAAAAGAAAAGAAAAATTGAAAAAGCTTAGAAAAAGATAAACAAAAAGAGTAGAATAATGTTGTGCTAATAAGTTCTATGTGTTTGGTATAACACTTGGGATTTTGGAAGAAGTTTGATTGGAATTTTGGTGTTTGAAACTTTGTGAGTTTATCACTCCCTTAGGTTTAGGCAAGTTTTTGTTTCGATTAGCTTTAGGAATTATCCCTTGTTTGTTCACCCGACCACATTACAACCCTGAAAGTCCTTTTGATTCTTGCTTTTGTGTTTTCAACATGATTTTTGGATGATTGCATAATTTAGTCTTTTGTTTGCAAGATTATTGTGTGAGTGAAAAAAGCCCTCATTTTGTGTTTTTCATCTACCGATGATTGTTTTTGCTAGGTGTGATTCACGTTTGAGCTTGTGTTGTTTTAGAATGTTTGGCATGACTTTTGTATTTAGCATTTGTTTTGTGATTATGTTATCGTTGAAGTTTAGTGGTAAGTATTCACTTTGCGTGTATCACTTTTTGATTGAACCATTGCATTTGTTTTCCGTTTGTCAAAACTTGTTGTTACGTGATTTCCTAGATTTCGCTTTTGTTCCTTTAGTTGTCGACTTTGTTTGAGGACAAACAATTAGGTAAGTTGGGGAGAGTTGTTAAGTGCAAATTTTACCTATTTTTGTATATAATTTTTGTTGCACTTAACGTTACTTTATGTTAAAATCGTTCGAATAAACCCCGCTTTGTTTATAAATGCGTTTACTTTACGTTATAGTGTATATATTATGTTTTCCTGTAAATATCATTGATTTTAATTGAATTTCATTCATTTTTGTAGGTAATAAAGCATTGATGTTGGAGCATTGTTAGATAGAGCATTGAATAAGTTTTCCAACGCTTCGAACCGGGCGAAAAACGGAGTTACGGTTAAAAAGTTATGGTCGAAACAAGTTGGTTTGCTGTCATGTTCGCCAAAGTTCGCCGGGCGAATGTTCGCCAGGCGAACAAAAGTTCGCCAGGCGAACCGAAAGTTCAAAAACGCGTGAAAAACACTGTTTTTACAGAAGCAAAAGTTGTATATGTTCTCCAGGCGAACGGGACTTCGCCAGGCGAATACTGGGACTTTTTTTTGTCTATTTAAGTGACTTTTCAGCATTTTTTAGGGCATGATGTTTGGGAACTTTTTACCCCAACTTCATCAAACACATTCTTGAGTAGATTTATCTTAGAAACAACATTGGAGGGTGCATCTTAACGATCCAGAGTCGAATCCACTTCAATCGGAGTTGACAGACCGTGAGATTTGTGTTCTTTTTCCTTCCTCTCTATGTATTTTTCATTTGTTGGGATTTTGTATGTAAGTTTATCTTGATTGTATGTATATTTATGGATCTTTGTATAAAATCTCTTTTACAACTCTTTATCGATGGTTATCTTGATTTTTTACTTAATGGGTTTGGATTGTGATAGACATATACTGTTCGAACTCGATCTTAGATGAACATCTATTAGATTCTAAATGCTAGAGATAGATTTAGGACTAATATTCACGTGGGTATCGATTCTTAATGCTCTGTGTTGTCGATTTATGTGAGAGATCAACAATGAGATGATACGGTTGATCTCTCGACTTTGTGTTAGAGATAAACTTTGTTGTGAGCGATACATGATGATATTGACGAGTGAATTAGGTTGCGTGCATTTGATCCATATATTTTTTAGTACATGATGGGTAGAACGAAATACAACTCCTGACGAGTTTTCTCATTTCTTAAGAATGTACTTATTTTCTTGTTTTATGTTTTTCCTTTTGAATTTTTATCCCAAACCATTCAAACTCAAGCTTAGAGACGTAGAGATTGTTGAACGGCATTCTTTCCCTCACACTGATCCCTGTGGAGACGATAAATCCCGGAGGAAATTCTTCCGAAAATAATATTTTTGCTTGTTGCTTTACCGCTTCAACAAAATGGCGTCGTTGCCGGGGATTGGTTTTGATATTGAGTTGAATTGCGATAGTTTCTATATTTCTAAGCTTTGCACATAATTGTATATATATATATATATATATATATATATATATATATATATATATATATATATATATATATATATATATATATATATATATATATATATGCTTGTATAGATATTTGGTTTGCTTTTGTCTTCTATTATGTTTGTTCAAGTGTTGTATATATTTTGTTCTCGTAACATTTGTTCAAGTGGTTGGTTAGGACACTTGCTTTTGGTTTGCGCGGTGAGACATCACATGGCATGAAGGAAGGAAGTTACTAGCTAAGCACAATAAAGGCGTCGAGCTTACGACGTAAAACAAGCATGTTTTTTCCATTTTTGTTTCGTTATTACTTTTTCCTTCTAGCTTAGGTAGTGTGGTGAACATTCATTAAACAAGTTGTTCTCGGATTATTCGTAAAATTCTCAAATCTTCACTTTACAACTTGTTTAATCCATTTTCACCCGGTATTTTATTGTTGTTTGGACTCAAATTTTTGTTTGGTAGCTTGAGGTATTTGAGGTGATTTTCCAAGTTTGAGTGTTTCAACTTGCGAATGCGTGGTAATGATAGTGTTTAAAGTTTTGTACACGTTCAAGGTATGTATTTATCGCTTTCTAGGCTTTAGCATATTCATCATACTTAGACTTTTTACAATTTCCATGCCATTCATTCTTTTGTATACTTGTTCATTTTGTGAATCACTTTAGTTCCCACCTTTTTGTGAGGAAGCCTTTCGTTGTTCATATATGCTCGGAGTACCAATATTCTTGTTTTAACTGGATTTTATTATGCTTAATCTTTTGTTTGTGTTGATTATATGAAAGCATGAAAAGGATTAAGGCACTTGTTTCATTTTGAGCACAACTACCTAGCCAAATAGTCAATTCACCTTGTGAGTGTGTGATCATTTGTAACCCCTTTGAGCCTTTGGTCATTATCCATGTTGTTTGAGTTTTATTCTTGTCTATGAGTATCAAATTCATTTTTTGTGTGGATCTTGATTGTTGTTTTTTCTTGAGCCCTCAACTTTGTGTTGTTGTATGAATTTTTACCTTGCCTTAGAAAGTAGGGAGTATTCACATGATGATGTGGTTGAATTCAAGTTGGGGAGATGATGATCGTTCACTTGTGTTGTTGATTGCTATGAGGTTGAAAAATAGAAAAGAAAAGAAAAATGAGAAAAATATGAAAAAGAAAAGAAAAGAAAAGAAAAAAAAAATTGAAAAAGCTTAGAAAAAGATAAACAAAAAGAGTAGAATAATGTTGTGCTAATAAGTTCTATGTGTTTGGTATAACACTTGGGATTTTGGAAGAAGTTTGATTGGAATTTTGGTGTTTGAAACTTTGTGAGTTTATCACTCCCTTAGGTTTAGGCAAGTTTTTGTTTCGATTAGCTTTAGGAATTATCCCTTGTTTGTTCACCCGACCACATTACAACCCTGAAAGTCCTTTTGATTCTTACTTTTGTGTTTTCAACATGATTTTTGGATGATTGCATAATTTAGTCTTTTGTTTGCAAGATTATTGTGTGAGTGAAAAAAGCCCTCATTTTGTGTTTTTCATCTACCGATGATTGTTTTTGCTAGGTGTGATTCACGTTTGAGCTTGTGTTGTTTTAGAATGTTTGGCATGACTTTTGTATTTAGCATTTGTTTTGTGATTATGTTATCGTTGAAGTTTAGTGGTAAGTATTCACTTTGCGTGTATCAATTTTTGATTGAACCATTGCATTTGTTTTCCGTTTGTCAAAACTTGTTGTTACGTGATTTCCTAGATTTCGCTTTTGTTCCTTTAGTTGTCGACTTTGTTTGAGGACAAACAATTAGGTAAGTTGGGGAGAGTTGTTAAGTGAAAATTTTACCTATTTTTGTATATAAGTTTTGTTGCACTTAACGTTACTTTATGTTAAAATCGTTTGAATAAATCCCGCTTTGTTTATAAATGCGTTTACTTTACATTATAGTGTATATATTATGTTTTCCTGTAAATATCATTGAGTTTAATTGAATTTCATTCATTTTTGTAGGTAATAAAGCATTGATGTTGGAGCATTGTTAGATAGAGCATTGAATAAGCTTTCCAACGCTTCGAACCGGGCGAAAAACAGAGTTACGGTTAAAAAGTTATGGTCGAAACAAGTTGGTTTGCTGTCATGTTCGCCAAAGTTCGTCGGGCGAATGTTCGCCAGGCGAACAAAAGTTCGCCAGGCGAACCGAAAGTTCAAAAACGCGTGAAAAACACTGTTTTTACAGAAGCAAAAGTTGTATATGTTCGCCAGGCGAACGGGACTTCGCCAGGCGAATACTGGGACTTTTTTTTGTCTATTTAAGTGACTTTTCAGCATTTTTTAGGGCATGATGTTTGGGAACTTTTTACCCCAACTTCATCAAACACATTCTTGAGTAGATTTATCTTAGAAACAACATTGGAGGGTGCATCTTAACGATCCGGAGTCGAATCCACTTCAATCGGAGTTGACAGACCGTGAGATTTGTGTTCTTTTTCCTTCCTCTCTATGTATTTTTCATTTGTTGGGGTTTTGTATGTAAGTTTATCTTGATTGTATGTATATTTATGGATCTTTGTATAAAATCTCTTTTACAACTCTTTATCGATGGTTATCTTGATTTTTTACTTAATGGGTTTAGATTGTGATAGACATATACTGTTCGAACTCGATCTTAGATGAACATCTATTAGATTCTAAATGCTAGAGATAGATTTAGGACTAATATTCACGTGGGTATCGATTCTTAATGCTCCGTGTTGTCGATTTGTGTGAGAGATCAACAATGAGATGATACGGTTGATCTCTCGACTTTGTGTTAGAGATAAACTTTGTTGTGAGCGATACGTGATGATATTGACGAGTGAATTAGGTCGCGTGCATTTGATCCATATATTTTTTAGTACATGATGGGTAGAACGAAATACAACTCCTGACGAGTTTTCTCATTTCTTAAGAATGTACTTATTTTCTTGTTTTATGTTTTTCCTTTTGAATTTTTATCCCAAACCATTCAAACTCAAGCTTAGAGACGTAGAGATTGTTGAACGGCATTCTTTCCCTCACACTGATCCCTGTGGAGACGATAAATCCCGGAGGAAATTCTTCCAAAAATAATATTTTTGCTTGCTGCTTTACCGCTTCAACAACAACTGATTCGAATCATAGAAAAATGGGTAGCTTTTCTTTATGAGGTCTTGTTTCACTTCACTCGGTCATTTGACTCAAATCATGAAATATTCTTGACTCAAATCTAAATAACTTTTTCCATCCATTTTGTGCTTAACCTCAAGCACATATAAATTCATTTTTTCATCATATTTTCACAAACCCAATTTCATAATCAACATTGCGATTTTATGAAATCAACACGCTCTCATATTTGAAAAAACTATGGAAAATATGGAAAACTAGTGTTGTTAGAATCCTGTATTAATTGAATCATTGTATATGATACATCTCGTGTAATCTACAATTACTCAATTAATCATTGTTTTTGAACAATATGAGAATTTTGTGAATTGTGTATTTGTTAACGTGGTTGAATTTCAATACAAGCATAAGATCTCTATTTTAGCTTTAAAACTTCTACGTACAATTTTGAAAAACCTCTAATACTCTATTTTTGAAAAATCGGATGAATTTTTTTTATAAGGGTCTATTCACCCCCTCTAAACCGTTCCACAACTCCATACTCTCACCTAACAATTAGTATTAGATCCTGGTGTTTTGATCGTGTCTAATTGACTAAAACGTTTGAGAATATGGATGATGATGATGATCCAAAGGGAGCGTATAATAGAACACTTATTTTTAAAGAAGAATTGGAAAGAGAACATGTATTTAAATTTACTACCAGTTGATAAAAATCTATGGGTAACTATTACTGAAGGACCTTTTATTCATAAGGGTGACAAAGATGTTGTTAAAAACCCATAAGATCAGATATATAATTAAACCAAACAAGCTTCATATGATCTGAAAAAAAGGAACATACTTATCTCCGCTTTACGCGTGAAAGTATTCTACACAATTTCACATTATAAGAGTGCTACAGGTATGTGAGACGCTCTCCAAACTCTCTATGAGGGAATAATTGACTCAATGATTCTAAGATCAACATGCTTACAAAGTCCTAATTATTCTGTATGGACCATGTAGAATCCATGGATTCCATGTAGACTAGATTCCTCCACTTAATAAACAAAATAAGCAACTTGGAAAAACCTTTTTCTAACAAAGATTGTACTAACAAAATATTAAGGTATATGTGCAGGGAGTTTCAACCAAAAGTTACTACTATAAAAGAATCTAATGATCTTAGTACTTTGAACATCAAAAAGTTATTTGGGAAACTAGTTGAGCATGAAAATGAACTTAAATGACTCGTGGATAGAAAAGTAAAGTCAAAAAAGAAAGAGAAAGGGAAAGAAGAGAAATTGGATCTTTCTTCTAAAGTTTTATCATCTAAAGCAAGGAAGTCAAAGGAAGAAAGTGATAACTCTGACGAAGAAACTCCTAAATAACATAAGAAATACTCACCTCCCTAAAAGAGAATATAAGAAAAAGATGATGATATTACATGTTATGAGTGTGGAAAATCGGAGAATTATAGAACTACTTGTCCAAGTCTCACCAAACATCACAAAAAGTATATAAAGCAAAAAAAACAAAAGCGCCAAAGGTTGTAGAGCCTATATCGCGTTGGTAAAAGAGGATGAGAGCTTATCCTCATATTCCCACTCAAATTCAGATGATGAGTGTGCTAACCTATATTTAATGGCACACAAGAAAGGTGGAAGCTCACATGTATATACTTCTAATCCTGATGATGAATATTCATATAGTGAATTGTCAAAAAGTATTCAATGATATGAAAACCAACACAAAAATCCATTGTCAAAAACCTTCACCTCCATTTCAAAAACAAAACCCATAATACAACACCACCATTCTCAATAAATCCAAAAATACCCTCATTTTCAAAACCAAAATTACCAACAACACACAAAAACAGAAACTCATGACCACCACCTTCAAAAAGCGAAAATCCCAATTTTACCACAAAATCCATCATGCCTCCAAGGAAAAGTGTTAAAATAGAAACATCTAGAGCATGGAGTAGCAGAAATAGAGAAAGAATTGCCACTGCAGCAGATGAAAACCCTTTCGGTATTGAGTTTAGAAATGATGCGCATAGAGAGAAATTCTATATGCTCAGGCTTTAGTGTATAACGCCCACAAGGTATATCGATGAACCCTACCTCCAAACCCTAGGATTATTAACTGGTGTAGAGTGGATGTTTGATAAGCAAGGTTGAAGACACTTTCTATCTCTAAAACACCCCACACATAAGGGCATTACGCTCGGATTTCTGGGTTCGGTAAAGCACGAACCAGGAATGAAGTTGAGAGAGCATTTTGGAGAAGTATCGTTTAGACTATTCCATGATTATCTGTTTAATTTATTAGAGAATAGGGAGGTGATCAAATTTTACGAGTCTGGTCGCAAGAGGGTCTCTTTGCGCAATTTTGATTTCAGAGAGTTTTGGCTTGTGATTAAAGAAACACCCATATTTTGAACTAATTTAAATTTTTGAGAAGCTTATGATAATGTTTTTGTTACGAAAGTATATTAAATCCAAGATAGAAAAGGCTAAGGTTAAAGACACTGAAAAATATTCGACAAAATTGGTATGTCTGCCCTCAATTCGAAATCGAATTAAGATACTTGCAATTAACCTTACTTTGCAAAAAGTGTATATACAAGAGAGGAAGAACTCTAAGCCTACAAACCCTATGGTTTATTGTTGATTCTACAACCTCTAAAACCCTTGATCAAAGATTGATTAAGTCACCAACAATGCCGCTTCAATTCACTAATTCTTGATACTTCTTTGCAAGGAACCACCTTGTCCCAAGCTTTCACAAGGTCGAATTAATCCCAATAACACACTTGTTGAACCCAAGATTTACCAACACGATCCATCGTCTCATGCTACTCCCTTGCAAGGAACCACATTGTCTTAAGGATTTCACTCAATCGGATCCGATTTGCATAATCTTGTCCAAAACCTTTAAATCCTCAATGATCTTAAAGGAAAACCCCAACTTGGTTTTCTTATTTGAAACCCTCAAAGAACTCAATCCAATATTCTTGGTACACCAACCTAATTGGATGTTATCAACCCTAAACTAGATGGTCATCCAATCAAAAAATGATTATGTGTAGTTTGATTGTGTGTATGCATAGAAGAGAGGTTGAAGATGACGAGTATGCTTTGAAATTTTGGTTTTGTATAGGTTTTACACTAGAACCTTACTAGAAATGATGCATGTATAAAGTATTTATAAGTATGTAAGTTTGGAAGCAAAAGGAATGCAAATGGATGGAGGAAAATATGAATTTTTGAAAGAAATCATTGAATGTGTCGACCTATAAAAGCTATAGGTCGACCTATCAAGGCAAATGAGTCGACCTGTAAAGGTCTTTGGTCGACCTATGTTGGTTAGCTTATAGACAGTGGCTATAGGCTTTACTATTTATGTATGGGTGTCTACATAAGAAGAATATGTGATGACCTCTGCTGAAGGAAACGCTTCTATAAGTCGACCTAAACATGCATGTGTCGACCTATGCAGTAGATTTTTAACAAAAAATTGTTTTCAATGCATTTATGATGCATGCACCCTTTCCAAACCATTTTAATGCTTCCAAATGCAAAGATGCACATCTAGAATCAGAGGGTACCACCCAATATACATTAACACTAAACTTTCCTATTTTTGACATCATTCAAAACACATCGAATGGAAAGTTGAACTCACAAAATCAACCCTTAATCTTTGAGTAAAAACCCTAAATTTTTTATCCTTGAATCCCTAAAAGAAAACCTCAACCCAATTTTGATTACACAACCTAGATTGGATCTTATCAATCTTGTCTTTCAAACAAATAATTAAAAATAATTATGTGTAATTGATGAATGCATCAAGAAAGGTTGAAGATGATGAGAATTCTTTGTACCTTTCATGTTTCAATTCTTAGAAATGATGCATGAATGAGTATTTATATGTATGTGTGTGTGTAGAAAAGAAATGAGCAAAATAGATTTTTAGCCAAAATGCAATTTAAAATTTGGTAAAGAATGTATTGACTCTAAAATGGAATGAGTCAATACATAAGTTGAATGAGTCAATACAAAACCAAATAGAGTAAATATATTATAGGAAGTAGACAATTTATGAAAAAATTTAGGATGAGTCGACTCTAAACACAGGAGAATCGACCCATTCACTCAATGTATCGACCCATTCCTTTAATGCATCGATACATTGAAGGTAGTGGCAAATCCTTGAAAAACACCTTTCAGATTGAGTCGACCCATTTGCAGGAGAGTCAACCCATTTTTAGGATGAGTCAACCCATTCACAGAAAGTATCAACTCATTTCTCCTTTGTATCAATCCATTAGAGGTAGATCCAAATTCATTCAATATCCATTCAAAATGTATCAACCGAAGCATGTCTTTTTGTGAAAAACGCATATTTTGGCATGTGATGGCTTATGTAATCTAGTCTTACATGTTCTATGATGATGATGCATAATTAGACAAAGATTGTAAGGTCCAAATACACAAATATATAAGTTACCTAGTTTAGACATCATTCAAAATACATTTAAGAGCGTATTACACTCACATACTCCCCCTTTTTTATGATGGCAAAACATATTAGGCAATATTGATGTCTTTGGCAAAGCTCCCCCTAAATATGTGCATCATAAACCTTGTGCTTCTCCAACTTTGACATTATCAAAATGAGGAAAAGACGAAAAATGTGAGAAGCATCATAAACAATACACAACAACATATAGAAATAAACGCACTCAGAGGCGTTGCAAAGATAAAACAAACCAATTAAAACAAGCACTCACATAGAATTATGTCTTAATTGAGAAATGAAACTTAAACATGAACAAGCAACTAAATGTAGCACAATACATAATTTCCATAACCATTACATTATTTTCATAAGATGTTGTAATAGCATAACACAATAAGTATAATTAATACACTAGGTCTAAAATACTAACAACATTAATATATAAATGCATGCATAGAAAAACTAAGTCCACAATGATGCATAATAATGACCACGACCATGACCATGATCTCTACCTCCACCACCACTGAACCAAGCAAAACTATGCTCACCATCTAACATGTCACACATCTCTCGGTAAAACTGAAGATAGTGATCACTGTTGTCATTTTGATCATGAATCATTTGATGAATGCCAATATGAGTTGCAGCATGGTTTGATGCCACATTTTTCCGAATCTCATTAAATTGTCCCATAGCAGACAAAGAAAAACTATTAAAAATGTCATCTTGGGCAATCAAATGATCATGAATGGCTCTAAAACGCTCCTCTTGAGCTGCCTCAAATTCATCACGCCTATGGGAATCCACTTCATGGCGCTCTTATTGCTCCATATGCATGTTCTCGAGCATAACAAGAATAAATGATTCTTCACTAGACGAGCCAATACCGAAAGGGTTCTCATAAGTAGCGCCATGTTATGTCCATGAGTTTTGCTGCCATTGGCCCCAACCTTGTGATTCATCTTGTGTACCTGCAAAACCTTGCCACTCAGGAGGATTTTCATGAGCATGATGAGATTCCACCATGTTTGCGTCCGTATTTTGATATGGTTCTTCTACCTGATGTTCATCAATCACATCAATACCAAATTCAGTAGGTTCATCATGATTATAGATGATTACCTGAGCCCTTCATCTTATAGTAGTATGCCTTGAAGTCCTTATCCCAATGGTACTCCGTATGCTTCATGGTGATTGAATTGAATTCTTGAGCCGATCCAGGAAAGATGGTCACAAGATTTTCCATACCAATATTGAAGTGCTTCAAAATGTTAGCAATCAATGAAACATAACAAAGGGACGACGACCCTCAGTTTCTCTATTTAATAGAAAACATTCGGTAAGTAAATTAGTTTGGTCAATTCAAACGAACTTTGATTTGAAGGATATATATCATATGAATCTCAACAATATCAATCTGTGAGTGACCACCCTTCCTTGGATGTAATACATAAGTCACTATCCAATGAAGGATACATGAATCTCTCTTCAAATAACTTGTTGATGTGTTAGCCAATTGGTCTTCTCTCTAGGTTCTTTGAGACATGAATTTAGGTAACTTATCACTCTAAAGTCAAGGTGAAAAGAATAATTAGTAAAAGTGAAGTGACGAGGGAATATAGTGAAGCTAGCAGGATTATCTCGAGCACATTGCACACTCAATGTACAACAGAGTTGCCACCAAACTTTATTTATTCTAAAGGGAAAGGGAAAATATCGATAAAACCTAAGGGAAAGAGAAACGGGTAAGGGATTCAGTTAAGTGAGAGGAAGGTATTAGCACCCCACGCACCCGTCGTACTCGACGGGAACCATTCTAATTGCTTCTAGGCTCGGATGGGTGATAAATCTAAGGTTAATCACGAAAGGAGAAAGTAAAAGGGACAAAGAAAGTGCTCCTGGAGGATTGGGGCTCTCGTGCCTACATATCCTTATAGTGAAATAAGGAATTCAAAGCTCCATAGTTCGTGGGACCAGGGGAGAAAAGGGAGAAGGTGACTCACCAAGATTTCGAAATCTTGTGCCTACATAGCCTCATAGTGCAATGAGGAATTCAGAGCCTACGTAGTTCGGAGAACTAAGACAGAAACAGAGAGAAATAAGAAAGTAGTGTCAAAACCAAGAGTGAAAAGCAAATAAATTGTGTCGAAACCGAGAGAGAGAGAGAGAGAGAGAGAGAGAGAGAGAGAGAGAGAGAGAGAGAGAGAGAGAGAGAGAAATAAGAGGTAGGAGTAAAAGGAGTAAAATCAAAGAGTAGAGACAAGAAGTAGGAGTAAAAGTCTTTTAACCGAGACTCGGTAGTTAATCCAAGAAAAGGGAAAGTTGGACCCTACTGGGGAAAAAGAAATTGACCCTGGCTGGGGAAAATAAAAGGAAATGGTCTTCTAACTGACAGAAAATGGTTAACCAAGAAAAATGAGTGGACTCCACTGAGGAGAAAGGAAAAGAAGTTGGTCTTCTAACTGACGGGCGGTGATTAACCAAAGAGATGGGTGCTTGAACTAAAAAGAGGTGTTTGACCTATGGGGGATTCATCATTTTAACTGAAGGACAATGGTTATCCGAAGAACAGAGAGAAGTTAGTCTTTTAACCCACGAATGGTGGTTAAACAGAGAAAAGAGTGTTGAACCAACGAAAGGTGTTAATTGATAAAAAAAATAGCAAGTGTACTATTTTTCCAATGTAGTAATAAGAGGGAATTTTCTGGAATATCGATCTCGAGAACTGTGTAGGATTATAAGTTTTAATTTCAATTCAGTTAAACAAAAAGTCCTTGAGGTAGAGGATTGTTTTGTGAAATTATAAAACAATTGCATAAAAGTAAAGAAAGTATATGTGTGTTTAGAAAATATATGAGTAGATTATGTTAGAGATGGTGTTTGATATGACTCAGTAACAACTCTGAATTACAGTGCAACAACTTATTGTAACTAACTAATTACCGAATTCTTAAATTTTTTTACCCCTAAGTCCTTAGTGAGAAAACCTTTAATATCCACCCTAATTACTATGTCCAAAGAGAATTATAGATGAAATTAAGCAATCAATTATCAAAAATATTTCGGTTCCTATAAGGTATCCCTAGTCCTAGGTGATAACTACTACAAAATGATCCAAAGCAAAACACTAACAACGACGGTCCAGCCTAATCGTTAATCGAAAATCAAACCCTGTTTGTTCGACAGGGAAAGCATTAAGAACATCTAGAGATCAAATCAGTTATGAAAAACAAAGGAATTTTTATTGCAATAATAATATCAAAGTCATTACATATCCAAATCAGGGACACCCCCTAGCATTGGGGGTTTAGCTACTCATAATATTCGAAGAAAATATAAAGTAAAAACTAGACATTATAAGATAATAGGATTCTTTGATCTTCAATTACTTTCGCTCAAGAAAACCATCAGTTCCCCAATCACCTAGATCTCTCAAATCTTGATTGTGTAATTCTTCTTCAGTCAAAATGTCCTTTTTCCTTCCCCAATCACTTAGGATGATTCTTCCACCCTGGATTATAAGTCTGAGAATAGGGATTATTCTGCTTCAGATACTTTATCTCTTCAATTTATTTAGTAGTCATAACATAATGTGCAGTATAATGGGGTCCACTATAAATTTTATAACTCAGCTTGGAGAGGTTGAACTTGAGCAACAATCTGAGTACTTACATTCATTGCTTTAAGTCTTCTTTCTACTTCAGCTGTGATTTGATCTTCCATTTTCACCACTTGATTAGCTAACTTCAAGTCAATTATTCCTTCAGGTTTACTCACACCACGATCATATAATTCCAAATACTCATTTGCAGCAATGGCTTCAATGATCTTCTTAATATCAGTGGTTGTTGTAAAGTTTGATGAGCCACCGACTGCCGTATTAATTAGTTTCTTAGTCTTGATCTTTAGACCATTCATAAACATTTGCATCTACTTATTTTGATCCATATTATGATTAGGGCATGCAACCAATAACCGTTTGAACCTTTTATAAGCATCACCTAGTGATTCTCCCTCCTTCTGTTTAAAATTCATGATATCATATCTTTTACGAATATACACAGAGGCAGGAAAATGCTCATTAAGAAAGGCCTTCTCCATCTCTTCTCAAGTAGCAATGCTTTAGAGAGAGTGAACGGAAACATTCTTAATTTTTTTGCTTCATCAGTGTGCCCATCAATCTTGAGAATAATGCTCATAGTTAGAAATCTTTGCAGATGTTTGTTGGAATCTTTATTAACCTTTCTGGTGAAAGGTCTCCTCTCAAGTTGGGTGATGGTGCTCGGATGCAACTGAAAATTTGCCACGTTCACTGGTTGGTTCATAATTGTTAACCGACCAGCCGGTGCATTAGCTCCACCGTAATCACCAAGGAGTCTCTCTGCTGGTGGAACTCCATCCATAGTCATAGTATCTCTATCTGAGTATGAACCTGAATTGGAATGCTCTGAATGAACAAAAACTCTTTCTTCTTCTGGTGCTGACAGTAAAGGCTCTCCTTCTGAAGTTGCCAGTCTTGCTTGTCTACGCCTTGCGTGTAGAGTTCTTTCGATCTCCGCGTCAAAAGAAAAATTAGATAAGGATTCTCCTCGCATAAAAATGTTAGACGCATATTACTAGTAACGGAACACAAAAATTAATTATAAAAAAACTGAAAATAAAATTTTGGTCGCAGAACAACAAAATTTCAATTGAATTAATATTAAACTTATATTTTGGCAGTCCCCGGCAACAGTGCCAAAAACTTGATCGGGAAAATAGCAAGTGTAATATTTTGCCAATGTTGTAATAAGAGGGAATTTCCCCGAATATCGATATCAAGGACTGCGTAGGAATATAACTTTTGATTTCAATTCAATTAAACAAAAAATCCTTGGGGTTGAGGATTGTTTTATGAAATTATAAAACAATTCATAAAAATAAAGAAAGTATATGAGTGTTTAGAAAATATATGAGTAGATTATACTAGAGATGATGTATGATATGACTCAGTAACAGCTCTGAATGACACTACAACAACTTATTGTAACTAACTAATTACCGAATTCTTAAAAATGTTTACCCCTAAATCCTTAGCGAGAAAACCTTTAATCATCCACCCTAATTCCTATATCCATAGAGAATTACAGATGAAATTAAGAAATCAATTATCTAGAACATTCCGGTTCCTATAGGGTATCCCTAGTCTTAGGTGATATCTACTACAGAATAATCCAAAGCAAAACATTAACAACGGGGGTCCAGCCTAATCGTTAATAAAAAATAAACCCTGTTTGTCCGACAGGGTAAGCATTAAGAATAACTAGAGATCAAATCAGTTATGAAAAACAAAGGAATTGTTATTGCAATACTAATATCAGAGTCATTACAAATTTAAATAAGGGACACCCCCTAGCATTGTGGGGTTTAGCTACTCATAATATTCGAAGAAAATACAAAGTAAAAACTAGACATTACAAGATAATATGATTCTTTGATCTTCAATTGCTTCCGCTCATGAAAACCTTCAGTTCCCTAATCACCTTGATCTCTCCAATCTTGATCGTGTCATTATTCTTCAGTCAAAAGTTCCCTTTTCCTTCTCAAAATACATCTTAAATACTCCTAGTTCCAACACAACAATAATAAAATACCCAAAATACCCTTAGGAATCACAAAGGTCACAAAATCAAGAAAATTGGAAGCTGACACGACCAAGCCAACACGGACCGTGTTAGGTGACACGGGCAGCCGTGTTGGCCCCATGGGTCTTTGATTCAAATTATTCATACCCCAGACTTGCTGACACGAGCTGTGTCAGGTGACACGGGCACCCGTGTTAGCCCAATATCTACCACTTAACTTTCTTTCTCTTGGTATCCTCCTGACATGGGCCATGTCAGGTGACACGGATGGCCGTGTCAGGTAACATGGGTGGCTGTGTCAGGCCACTGTTTCCCTTCCAAAAACTTTTTTGAATTCCTGTTGTTTTTCCTGATTTTTGCTCTGGTTCTTCTTGATTGCTTACTTGACCCTAAAAATATTGGAAATATAAAACTAACACATAAAATGCGATAAAAGAAAATAAAATGCAACAAAATATATAAGAAAATTAACTAAAATTAATGGTAAAATAATGTATAAAAACCAATGATCATTAACCCATAAAAGAAGACTCGATATGTTAACAGACAGACTGCGATTAACCGAAGAAAAAGAAAGTGGTTGATCTTTTAACTGACAGGCAGTGGTTAACCAACGAAAAAGAGAATTGGATGTTTTAACCAAAAGGTGATTCACCCAATAAACTCTCAATATTTAACAGACAAACTGTGGTTAACCGAAGAAAAAGAGACAGTTGGACTTTTAACTGATAGGCAGTGGTTAACCAACGAAAGGGAGGTTGGAACCAAGAGAAGGCTACGTACTCCGTTGGGGATTCAGTATCTTAACAGGTAGACTGTGGTTAACTGAAAGAAAGAAAAGATTGTAACTTTGTTGGGGAAGAAGAAAATGACCTTTTAACCGACAAACAATGATTAACCAAAGGACATGGTATTTTAACCAAAAAATGATTAACTCAACAAGAAAGAGAGACTGGTTTTAATAGACGAACTGTGATTAACCAAATGAATGGGTATTGAACCAAAAAGAATGTTTTTATCCCAAAAGGTAAGAGGAAGATTCGGGGCAGGAATGAGTGACCAAGTGCGGACTCAAGAGACATTACAGTCTGGGGGTAGAGATGACTACTCCAGGCACAGGGTCATTCGTCAACTACCAAAAAATGTCAGAATGAGGGAGGAATTCTCCGTTCTCATTGCTTCTCTAGCACTCAAATCATAGTGCAAAAATTGCAATCGAAAGAGTAACATCGCAATTTATACAGTGATCCAGTGTGTTGTGTAGACGTCCAACTCAGAACAGGATCAAGAAAGAAGAGGCTCTAAAGGGATTCTAAAGAAGAGAGCGGGGGAAATTAATCAATCGAAACAAGGTTTTGATCGATCAATCAAAGGGAAGAAAATGCCAATAATCTCTCTAGCGGATCGAAAGGTTATCTAAGCAAGTGTGAGGAACAAGGTTGAACAAAATTAAATTTACTCAAAAAGACTAAATCTAATGCATAAAATTGAATTTCAAAGCATTAACAAGAACAAGCTAGCATTCATTTCTAAGCATTTCCATGTTAACACATAAGTAAAATGTGCAAAAATTACTTCACACTTGTGATAGAATTGCAAAATAATCAAGGAAAATCATGGATATAATCAAGCAAGAGTTATTGCAAGTAGGTACTAACCTAAAACAGTGGCATTAATATGAATATAGGTAAGCATGGGAAAGTATACAAGAAAGGCATGCAAAACAGTTCTAAATCAGCAAGATATTGGCAAAACATGTTAGGTGTAATCGGTTAAGAGGAAAATTGTTAATCGATTACACCATGCAGAAAGTGGATTCTGAGGCGCAGGAAAGGGTGTAATTGATTACACCACAGGTGTTAACCGATTACACCTGAAAAAGCAACATAAATAGATTTTTGAAAAGCACTTTTCAGAATCACTTATCGCATGTAATCACAGTATAACATAACATGGAAGTAGATACAAAATTCATGTTAATTCAGAACAATTAAAAGCTAATAGAATCAAGCATGCAAAGCAATCATTCGTGTAGCAAAGCAACAACTAAGCTCTACGCTACGAAAATACAAAACTGATCGAAAGCGATAAATTAAGCGAGATTCATTAGCCTACAAGGCTGAGATTTGCCTTGGTAGTTGTTGTGACCAAAATGTGATGAAGAGAAGCTTAGAAAACCAGAAAAAACAGAGATCTCTAGCAATCAGTAGCGAGAAAACTGAAGATAATGCGATAATTGCTTCGTATCCAAATTTGCACCAAAACTTCTTCAATAATCAACTTCTAAAGCTTGAATTGAAGTGGACGTTGCTATTGCTGCATAATTTTGAGATGAAAATGAAAATGAATGGAGGCTTAGCTCAAAGAATAGCAAGCTTCAATGCAAAGCTTGCTCAACTTTAATGGTGAATGAGCTTTAGTGAGGTTTAGAGACAAAGAATGATGTAGACCAAATGTAGCTGATATTTTCTAGTGTAATCACATATCTAGAACCTTTCACAAGATGCTAGAATGATGTAGACCAAAGGAACATAGTGGTAGTTGATGCAGTGCTGAGAAACCACTGAAAATCAGCAAAAATAACAGGTGTAATCGGTTAACAGAAATGCTATTAATCAATTACACCATGCAGAAAATGCCTTCCTGGACTGATTTCTGAGGGTGTAATCGAATAACCTGATTTGGTTAATCGATTACCACAAGCTAAATTCCTCTTTTTTGGCCTGAAATGAGGTGTTTTGGCCGTGGTTCCGTGCTCTGACCTCTTGCTTTTATAAATAGGCATAAAAATCCTTTTGTTTTTGCCTAGATTAATGTCGTGATGACTCTACGGGGAATATGATCATAACCTTGAGATTTTGTGGGGATTTTAATATATACCAGCAATGAATCCACATATGAAAATGATGATGTGCATGCTGGGAATTCAAGTGCAGATGCTTATGAGAATAAGGTAAAAAGAGAGGTCAAAAGTTTGGGTTACGACAGCTGCCCCTATTTAATCCTCATGGACTTGAATGTACGAATTACGATAGCTTTTTGAGTATTCAAGGTGGCAGGGGATTAAATACAAGAGTAGCGCAAAATTTAACTGTTGATGGAAGTGTATTGAAAGCGATATGTGTTGAGAATTGGATTATTTGGAGATATGACAGAGATGTCTTTGTGTGAGGTCGTCTGTTAGGGAGATGCACATGGCAAATAAAATGTATGCTTAATCTTACATGATCTGTGAGATTATGCTATGCAGTGCTGCAGGTTATGGTACAATATTGCGAGTATGTAGGGGATGTAACAAAGTAGTCTGCGACTCGACATCCTTAGTTGGGGAAAAAGTAACACTGATAGTTTCCAAGATACTGCCACTACTGCTGCTAGGGAGAAAGGAGTATGGATGATTCTTGGCCCACCACCACTATTGGGGAAAATGCGGCCCATATGCTCGATTTTTGATGCGTACCAAGCTTGAAATGGGGACTATCGGTCACCCCTTAGGGATTTCTGGTAAATCATGTAATGTATAATGCTTTCTCTGTTGATTTAGCTTTTTGTTATTCTCGATGCTTTATAATATTGTGTGATCACAAATAGTCGTTTATTTTGCAAACAAAATAGTGAAAGAGATATCTGAGAAATCAATTGATGAATTTTATTGAATGTGAAAGATTTGTACATAAGGTGTATACAAGGATGAAAAAATCGCTGATGAGGAAATTTGAAAAAATTGAAAAATAAAAGCAAATGGAAATGGGAAATTTGTGTTTTGCATTGATTACAACATTGGCTATCGTCCAATATAAGATCTAGGTTTCAACTCCTTGCTTCCGTTGACGATGATTAGATCAATCCATCTGAGGTCTAGCTATGATGAAGATAGGCTTAAGTATTTGCAGTCAAATGCCTTTATCCCTAATTTTTGCCTGAACATTTTCTCTCCTTTCGGGTTTTCAACTTAGCGGGCTTATGTATATTTTTTGTTCCATCCCTAAATTTTGCACGAACATCTTTTTTTTGGGTCCATCGGGATACCTATTTTTCCTAGATTGTCCTTGCGGAGGTCAACCTAGCGGACTCTTTTATTCTCATTTTTTCCAGCCATAATATATTTTGACTCCATCGGAGTTCATGGGAAGTGGCAACTCCTCCCAATCCATGATGGTGAGGATCAGAGCTCCTCCTGAGAATGCCTTCTTGATGAAAAAAGGGTCCTTCGTTGTTAGGAGTCCATTTGCCTTGTGGATTCGAATGTATATGAGAGTATCTATTTAGTACAAGTTTGCCTTCTTGGATTGATCGAGGGAGAACCTTCTTGTCAAAAGCTCTTTTGAGGCGTCTCTGGTACAATTGACTGTGGCAGAATGCTGTTAGGCGATTTTCTTCAGTAAGATTCAACTGATTATACTTGGATTGGACCCATTCAGCTTCACTGAGACCAACTTCTATGATAACTCTGAGTGAAGGGATTTAGACTTAAATAGGTAGGACGACCTCCATACCATACACTAGTGAATACGAAGTTTCCCCAGTGGAAGTGCAAACTGAAGTTCTGTAGCCATGCAATGTAAAGGGAAGCGTCTCGTGCCAATCTTTGTAAGTTTTGACCATTTTTTGGACAATCCTCTTGATGTCTTAGCCATGGCAGGCCCTTTGGCAGGTACACCTTCAAAACCCTTATGTACGGACCTTATGATTGTGTTTGCTTTCGTGTCTATCCATGCATCTGAGCAAAACATAATCATAATTCCTTTTGGATAACACATCCCCACCCAAGAAGAACTTAACACAAAGCTGTCTGAGAGCTTTCTTATCAGTGATGGTTATACCCTCGGGATATTCTTGTTTTTACATGTACCATATGATGTCATAGAACCAAGGCTTGTCATCATACTCGTCCTCAATTTCTAGACAATGTGCTGGTTCATTCAAATGATCAATGCGGATAACAGGTGCTTCGTTTTTCCACTTGACTTTGAACACGGATGTCGGGGTGGAAAGAGCGTCATCTATTTGATTCTCTTCCCTAGGAATATGATGAAAAGTGATTTTTATCAAAATAGGGAATCAATTTTGCGATGTGCCTTTGGTATGGAACCAACTTGGTATCCCGAGTCTCAAAATTCCATATGACTTGGCCAATCACCAGAGCAGAATCCCCAAAAACCTCAAGAATCTTAATTCTCATGTCAATGGTCGCTTCAATTCTGTAGATACATGCTTCGTATTCAACCAAATTGTTAGTGCATTCAAAGTATAATCTGGCGGTGAAGGGAAGATGAAAATTTGTTGGAGAGACGATGATAGCACCAATTCCACGACCTCGAGCATTGGAGGCACCATCAAACACGAACGTCCATTGCGCTCCTGGTTCGGGTCCTATGTAGAATCTGGAGTTTCATAGTCTCTGATAAATAGAACATCCTCATTCATAAAGTCGAACTTCATTGATTGATAACCCTCCACAGGTTGATGAGCAAGGTAGTCAAACAAAACATTCCCTTTTGTAGCTTTCTAGGTAACATGCTGGATGCCGTACTCAGTTAGCAGCATTTTCCACCGAGCAATTCTTCCAGAGGCAGCAAACTTTTCAAATATATACGTTATCAGATCCATTTTGGATAACAATAAAGTAGTATGGAAAATCATGTATTGTCTTAGGTGTCGATCGACCCAAACTAGTGCACAACAAGTCTTCTCCAAGAGTGAGTATCTAGTTTCACAGTCGGTGAACTTCCTGCTCAAGTAGTAGATTACGTGTTCTTTTTTGCCCATGTTGTTGTTTTGATCCAATACACAACCCATAAATTCATCAAGCATAATGAGATACATTAATAAAGGCCTACCAGGTGTTGCACCCCAAAATTTACCCAACCAGTTTTCTCGTTACTGGCTTTTGTTTCATCTCATTTTCTTCTAGCATTTGCATTGCATAACATTGTTCATTGGACAGAGGATCAAGGTCTTCCTACGATTCAAGCTCATTTCGTATTAAAAGACTAAACAGCAAACAACGAGCATCAGAGGCTCAAGCATTTATTTTGCCCAGCGGTCAGGCGGCCGATTTTATTTTGCAGGAGGACAACAGTTCAGAAAGCAGCACTCAGGCTCATAACAAGCATTTTCACAGTAATAATAAGGTTCAACAGCTAAGCAGAGCTCCAGACAATTGAAACAGGGCAAACAGGCAGGTTCCCCTCCAAAAGGCGCCAGAATTCAAAATTTAAATGTGTTAATCGGTTAACCTATATGGTTAATCGATTAACCAAAGGAAAATTAGCCCAGATTCAAAGTTTCATAGGCGTTAACCGATTAACCTATATGGTTAACCGGTTAACCATAGCAGATTTTGGCATGTACGTGATTTTGCAAGCCAATTGCACTTGGGGTCCAATTTTGATCACCTTGGAATTCAAATTTTCATTTGGGAAGGATCTAGAACACCTTTAAATTTCAGATTTCCCTCCAAAATCCCATTCCACATTCCAAGTCTTGATTTCCAATCCAAATTTCCAAACCTAGCTTTGGATCCCAACCTAATTGGTATTTAAGTGAATCACTCTAAACCTCACCATCCAACCTTCATTTTTCAATCTCACTTCAGATTTAATCTCAATTCTCTCTCAATTTTCTCTCAAATTCCTGCCATAACCAAAACTCACTCAAAGCTCTTTTTCATTGGAATTTTTGGTTCTTCATTGGAATCAATGAATTCTTGAGCATAAACCTACATTTACCATCACCATTGAATCAATTTTCATCTTCAATTTTCATGCAAGCTTGGATCTGAATCTGGAGTTGGATCTAGAAGTGATTATTTGAAGCTTTTTGACTCAAATTTGGTGGATCTTCATTCCTCTTGCAAGAATTATTGTGGATCTTGAAGTTCTCCGGATTTCTAGCATTTGATCTGCTCAAAGTCAGTTGATTAACATTTACCGAAGCAAATCTCCGCTTCGAAGGTTGGAATTCTCGATCCGATTTAATTTTTGAGCTTATCATGTTAATCTTCATATTCGATTGAATTTTGTTGATTTTGATCCATTTGATTTGTGATATGGCTGTGCAATGGTGTATCCATGCTGTTGGATCTCTGTTTTCTGTTGTCAATTTTGTGCTTAATTGATAAGTTGATCTGTTGGAACCTTGGATAAGCTATTTTGTTGCTAGAAGTGATTTTCCTGCTGCTGTTTTTGGCTTCTGGTATAGTGTTAACTGGTTAACCTATATGGTTAACCGATTAACCAATTCAAATATTCACATTTTTCAAAGTTTTCAGGGTGTTAACCGTTTAACACCTATGAATTTCCAGATTTTCACTTGTTTTACACAGGTTAACCGATTAACAGTATGTGTTAACCGATTAACTGTGCCAGAATGTCATATTTGCTGTTTTGCTTGCTTGTTTGCATACCGATTCACATCGAATCATCGTAAATCAATACGATGGATTAGTAGTGAATTATTCTGGAGTTTTGGCTACTGTTCTCAATTATTTTAATCGAGACTTCCTTGGCATGTGCTTGCATTTGCATTTCTTTTAAGTTTTGCATCCTTATTATTTGCATCAATTGAAGGTTGAGATGAGCTTGTGGTGGTGTCTACCCCATACTAATTTTCCTCCCTTGCTTGTGTGTTGTATTTTCTGTTTGCATCCTTATTTTCATACTTGTTTGTGTTTGGGTCCTTCTTCTTTTGTCTTTCTTCCCTTAGGATCTCTAATCTCTTTTGAGATTATGATAGACATTAGGTTCCTAGCCATGCATGACAACATTAGCTAGATGTTTCCCTTTTGTATCCTAACCTTAGGTCCACTTTGCATGCTAACACTAGGATTGATCTTGTCCCCCCTTAGACCTTCCGTGCGTCTTCTCTCTTCTCATCTCGAAACCATGCTATCTCATCTAATAAAGGCGATAAACGTTACGCGCTACGAGCCTTAAGCTACATGGGGAATGATGAGTGAGGGGTCTCCTCTCGCTTATCTAGAATGTTTAGTATACGCCCCGTTTGGGGGTGATATACGACGCATTCGCCTCCATGTCATAGTCTTTAGTGCAACGTGAATCACAAACTGAATTAATTCACTTCACTAAAAAACACAAAACAAAATTCAATCCTTTTTCCTTCGGGATCTTAATCGGAAATCTTTTCAGAAAAAAAGTGTTGTTAACTCTTAGTTCTATCGCAAACGGTAACGCCTAAGTCTCCCATGCTCGGGCTGCATACACCAACTGCTAGAACTGATTGTTAACCCTACTCGGGCCTGTTGCACCCCAAAATTTGCCCTCACAATACAAGACTTTGTGTTCCAAGAAGGTTCACAAGGTTCACAAAATTCACAATTGGTCAGAAGAGTTGACAATGCCCTCAGACAATGCACCTCCTAAGCAGTGCATCCAAAACTGGGGTTTTGACTTTAATCAGGTTAAATGGACTTCCGAGACTTCAAGCGCAATAATGATAAGATCTGGTTATAACTACAAAAGCGAATTCAACTATACTTTCCCTTGTTCTTTGTTCTGCTCGCGTTTGACTTTCACGTGTTCCGGGCGGTGTCGAATATTTGCATTAAGGGGTGTGGACAGCTTGTCCAAATGCTGTCTAGGGATCGCAAGATAAGAACGTCACTTTTAAATTGCTGGTTTTAAGGATGGCTTGCTTTCCTTACTTCGAAGTTCAAGTCCAATCAAAAGGTTTAAAGAAACAAGACTCAAGCCTTTGAAATCCAATAGATTCGAAAGCCTTGTGATCAATATACAAAGTCCATGAATTTCGTTTCATTACAAGATCCAAGTATTGGTTTGCACGTTCAGAAGTTAAGTGAGAACTCATTCTTGTTTCAGCTAGTCCGCGAGCTTACATAAATGAGAACCTTTTCATCTCGACCAAGCCTTGGTATGTGAATCTAAGAAGATTTGGTTTGACAATCAAAGGATGTATGAACATAAGGCAAATTTAAACTCTCATGTCTAGTGCTAGCAGACGATTCGTAATGCTATTTTGCAAGCTATCCACAAATTCACAAACCTTGTAGAGTTTTTAAATCTAACGCTACAACAATCATCATGATCAAGTTAATTATTTACATGGGTAAAGGGTCATCTTTACATTTGCAAATTCACCATTCAAACGCAAGATGGAATGCCTAAACTCTATGTACATAATATACACTGCAGCAAATTATGTTTCAAAATAAACTCCTAGCCACGGAAGGTACGTGAGGATTTCTCTGGAACGCCATTTTACAAATGAAATGTTGCTGGACATCATACGGTGACAGTCTCAACTCTAGAACATAGCTGTGTCAAGCATCTTTCCTAAGGTCTGGATAACGGTTAGAAAACATTAAGTAAAAGACATGCTCTTCAAGATATTTCTTAGCATCCTGCTTTCCCACATTAGCAATTGCGAGCTTTCCGGCAATAGCTTATATTCCTCTCGCACTGCCTCGTTGTACTTAGTTGCTAAACTTAGTGTCTCCTGCATTACCAAAATCATAAATGAAGATTCTCTCGAATACGGCAGAGAGTATATATTACATGTGATAAATCGAAAAAAGGACAAACTCAGCAAAGTTTGAATTATTGCGAAAGTCACGGCCAAGAATCTTAACTTACCTGAACAGTCCGTTCATCAGTAAGGAATCGTGAATTGAATCGCATGAGTGTCAAACCATCGGTCCATTTTTCTTTTACAAAGATTAAGCAACATCCTCTCTTCGAGCTCGTTCTTCCTATATTTGAGTGCTATCGAATAGTGATGTCAGTTTAAGCCATTGATTGAACCAACATTCTGAAGGAACGCAGCTCGAACGTGTCCTCACAATCTGCAACAACAGAAATTATAGTCAGAAAACTGAAGATAATCAACGCCGAATTCTTGACAACCACGTAGAACCAGTCGTGACTACCGCAGAAGAGATTATGGCCTAGTGATCAAAAACGGATGACCGTCATAATTCAGACCACTGTGTGAATGCTTCCAAGTGACATACCTACAGACCCGATCGCGTACTCCCGCCCTTTAAAGATTCCTGCAAACAAATACTATCTCTGACTGTGAACGAAGTCTCAACCCTGCAACCACGCATGTATTAAAGGAAGTCAGTGGACTAGAACTTGAGATGAATAATGGATAACGAGCGAAAGACTCGAATCCCACTAATAAAGTACACCTGACACAACTCTGTCGAAGCCATTTTTTTAAAGTTGTTTCCTTTTGCTACGACGCATTCATTGAGAATTAAGGTAAGAGCATGAAATAGTGGAGTCAACATGGTATCATCACCTGAGTTCAGACCTGCACATACCAGCCAAACATCCAAGTGCTTATGTTCAACTCAAGTCACACCTATTTCATACGAGCAAGACCAAGCAGACAAGCAACCCTCATCGTTTCCCTTCAAACGACATCAATACAACCTCAAGCTCCCCACAACCTACAGAGAGCACCACAGAAAATCAAGGCATTTTATTAACAAGTGAACTACAGGACTGATAATCTAAAGGAGAGTGAAATTTAACTTCGGCCCTCAGCTCAACTCATCATCGGGCACGAGACTCGAGCAGCCAGGAGGACTATGGCCGTGGCCATTATCAAACTCCCTACCGAGCATCGAAAATCGAAATAAGGCAACTGTTTCGAACAACTCAATGTAATTCGCAAGGCAACTACATCCGACAACCCAATATGGCTCAGACTATTAAGTCGTCATCACCATTATGTCTTTTCTCGCCAATGGCACAAGACCGGCAGCCTCCGAACTTATTTGCACCTGAAAGCAGAAGAAGAGAAATAGCGATTCACCGAGTGCAGGGCTCAGGTACCAACATCATAGCCCAATTCACCACAATGTTCACCAAAGTAAAAGATGAATAAACCAATTCGTGACGGCATCTGGAAAAAAAATCAAGTAAAACCACATCAGTTACAAATCCAGATAAACATCTAGGTCACCAAAGAGAAACGGATATCCATTTGAAGATTGTCTCCAAAAAAGACTAGTTGGAGCAAATCAAATCGGAAATACGAAAGGGGAAAGAAAAAGTTGCAAATCGAATCATATCAAATAATATCAGGAAAGCCATAAATCAAATCCAATTAGTTGAAAAAGGAATTTGTTTAAATCAAAGAATCGATCAGGTCTCAAAAAGCCCACAAAAGATCGAATAATGAAGGGTATATAAGGGTGATACAACCTGATACAGAAACCCTAGAGGGAGAAGAGAGAGCGAAGAACAACGCGAACGGCGGCCGCGAGGAGAAAAAAATCGATAACAGTAGAAAGAACCTAGAAAACTCGTAATGGAGAAAGGAAACTCATCTTCTCAAGTTGCTGACGAAGCGATCCCAGTCCGCCACGGATCCAAGTTATCGAAACCTCATCATCACCATACCAGACGCCGCCGCTGTCTACAATCGGTAAACCCTCACTCTTGTCAATACTAATAAATCATTAATGTGTCTAGTTTGCTTTCAGGTTTAAAAATGGCGAAAAGGAAAATGATGAATGAAGAAGCGAGCTTGGTTCGGAGAGAAGGATAGGGTATTGAAACGCGATTTGGGGGTGAAATAGCTAGGGTTCCGCCGTTATTCCCTTCTGCTTGTTTATCGTGGTTGTAAACTTTTGGTAAATCACTAACACCACACACACCGTTAACCTTTAATCTCTCCACTAATTGCTAATTACTTGTCTTAACCACCAATTAAAACAAATTGATCAGCCTTTATCTAACCTAATCATTTAATTTAATTTTAGCTTAAGTAATAAACCCTTCATTTAATCTTTTAATCAGCTCTTCTTATTATTTAGTTAATTGGCCATAATTAACCCTTTTTTTTTCTTTTGATTAAGCTAATCCTTTTAATTAAACCTTTTTTTATATATATATTTATTATGATTCTTATAAATTTTTGTAAATAAAATTAAACCTTATAAACACTTAATGTAAAAGTTTGTGAATGTGATTATTGATTATTTAAAATTTATTTTCATCATAATGTGTAAATATTTTTTCTTAATAATTGTTAATATATAATTAGAGATAATTAAATCTTGTAAATGATTAAGAAATTTATAATTATGTTATATTTAGAACTTTATATTATAGTAATTATTTAATCATTTATGTTTCTAAATAAAAATCAAATTTTATGTTTAATCACGTTATTAATTAATTATTATTGCTAATCATATTTTGTTGCTTATTATTATTTTGAAATTTCTATCTTATTATTTTCTCTAACTTTGTCTATTTTTCTAATTATTATTGTTTCAACTAATTATTTTCACTAACTTTATATTTCTACTAACCTTATTTAATTTTTCTTATTATTTACTAACCCCAATATTTTATTTACTTATTTATTATTTTTTTTGATTATATTTTACTATTTATTTTATTTATTATAATTTTGTAATTGCCTCTTGGATGTAAATTGTAATTATTTAATTATTATTATCATTATGGTTAGTAATTAGGGAGTGCTAATATGTATGATGTTTAAAAAAATAAATTAGATCATTTTAATATAAGATAATTAAATTAAACATTTCACACACGTAAGTCGATTTTAATCGCCGTCTCACTTCCTAAGGATATCCCTCAAGTTGCCTATGAATATTGGTTAAGTGGGGTGTATAAAACAAGTCCCTCAAAAAAGAAAATCATCAAAGTCCCTTATGGTTGCCTTTACGAATCGAGTCCCTTTCGAAAAATGATGATAGTCCCTCCAGTTTGCTTATTACACCCCACAATGGCCTTCAAAAATCCAATTGTCCCTCACATGTCCCTTAACATCCAAAGTAAGGACTATCTACTCCATTATAGTAGGAATAGCCTTACTAAAGGAAAGAATAAAGAATAAGAAAGACCTTTAAACATTAGGGCAGGTTACTCCTAGGTGCTTGCTCACTTCAAAACTGTTTCACACTTAAACAAATTTTCAACAAGTTTTCAAACAAGTTCTTAACACATCCTTACATGGATTATTTATTAACTATTCTGAAAATTTTCTATTCACACACTACACTTTCAAAACAATTCAAAAGTGAGCTTAAGTACCTAAGAGCCCATGGATAACCATGGATGAAAAGGGTGCTAACACCTTCCCTTTTCATAACCTACCCCCCGGACCCAAAATATTCTCTAAGGTCTTTCCTGTTCTTTTATAACCTTTCCTTATGGATAAAATAAAAGTCGGTGGCGACTCTTGCTATCCGCAACATTGTTTAAAGTCAGTTCTCCCACCGTGTTACAGAACTGGCGACTCTGCTGGGGATCTATTTAAGAGGGGTACCCTTAGGAATTAAGATCACTTTAAATTGTTTGCCTTGTTTGCTTTATTATTATATTGTTGGGGTGCTCTTATGTGTGAAAGGTCCTAACCCGGATCTAGTGTACCTTAGGTAAATGGCAATAGACCAAGGAAACTGTACGACGTATATCGATACGGTTGATCTGGTGGCCATAGTTAGTGCGACTTCTTGGTTGGTGCTTATATTCCTTAAGTCAAGTTGAGGATAATATTGAGGCTGCCATATGTTGTCAATGCACTAACCGACTTTTAGAACCCTAGTCAACTCATCTTGGCCTTTAGAAAGTAGTGAGGTAACCGGCTTTGGTGCAGACTGAAGTTGGTTGACACTCGATACTACGCTCATTGAGATCTTAAACTTGGAGGGTTTTGGTTGGCAAGTAAGTTGCCTTCTGAACAACCACCCTTGTGAAGGATCAATGATATTGAGATCCCTTAGAACCTGGTTACTTTTGTAGGACAGGATGAACCATCTAACTTCAGGGGAGGGTACTTGCCTTTGAACCTCATGCAAGCCTTTAAACCTAGGGCAATTGTGTGACTTGTTTGTGTGTGCCACACGTTTGTAATTGAACATAACATCATGACATCATCATGCATCATGAGCATATCATTTTCCCTAACCATTTCAAGGACCAAGGGATTTATTTTTGTTCTTTGTTGCAGGTCATGGCTTCTGCTCGTAGAAACACCATCAGGATCAACTTTGTAGGGATACCTCCCAAGCTCAAAGAGTTGGTTTCCCAAGTGTCTGATCATTCCCAGTTCGTCCAGAGACATGGTCACCTATTGGATCTAGTCACTTCAGGGTTCAGTGAAGACATGATGAGTGTGTTGTTTCAGTTCTTTGACCCTAAGCACCATTGCTTTACATTTCCTGATTATCAGCTGGTTCCAACCATGGAGGAGTTCTCTAAACTTCTGGGTATACCTGTTCTTGATCAGAAGCCATTCACAGGTTTAGAGAAGGAGCTTAAACCAGAAGTTATTGTTGCAGCTCTACATCTGAAGAAGTCTGACATTGTTCTAGAGACGAGAAGTGGAGTTAAAGGTATTCTTGCCAAGGTATTAGTGGATAAAGCTCAAATGTTCTTGAAGGCTATGAGCTACGATGCTTTTGAGGAGATCTTAGCCTTATTGATTTATGGCTTAGTGTTGTTCCCCAATCCTGATCAGTTCATAGACGTTCATGCCATCAACATATTCCTGAGTCACAATCCAGTGCCTACCTTACTTGGAGACATCCTACATTCTCTTCACACCCGTACTACAAGGGCAAGAGGAACTTTGATGTGCTGCATACCTTTACTTTCTAGGTGGTTTATTTCTCACCTTCCTCGCTCAGTAATGAAGAATGAGCAAGGGTTCAGATGGTCCAAGAGGATCATGTCACTTTCTCACTCAGACATCCATTGGTGCTCCAGATCTATGGAGAATGTCACCATCATTGACCGTTGTGGGGAGTTTCCTAATGTACCACTTCTAGGCATAAGAGGAGGCATCACCTACAACCCATCTCTAGCTTTACGACAGTTTGGTTACGCCCGGAGCGATGGTCCACATGACATGTTGATTCAGGGCATTGTGTTTGATTACGACAACGATCTTCAGGGTTACCGTCAGAGATTCATACGAGCTTGGGGAAAGGTAAACAGGATTGACAGCAAGACACTGGAGCCTAAGTACACCGTTCCTATGGAGGCTTATCTCAGATGGGTACGATTTCGTGCTCAGACACTCATGATGCCATATCCTGCCATCCTACCAGTTACCATGGAACCTGTTGCTGAAGGAGACACAACTTATACCATCCTTCACCCAGACATGCCTACTGATATGGAAGACTTGCAGAGATCATGGATCCAACTGAAAGAGCAAAAGGATACTTTCGAGGCTCATTACAAAGCAAGCCAAGCAAGGATCCTAGAGCTAACAAAGCTACTTCATGAGGAACGAAACCTCAACTCATACCTCAACACAAAGAGGAAACGTCCATGGGAGACTTAAAACCCCATCTTTTGTACTTATTTCGTTTTCATTTTTTGTAAGCCTAAAAGGCAAAACAAGTTATTACTAATAAAAAGTTACTTTCTTGTATGTTTAAGCAACTTTAAATCCTGCGGTCCTTGAAAACATTGCATATGCATTCCCATATCATTGCATCACAGGTTATAATCGTGCACAGGTTTCTCATCTTCTCGCTGTTTATTTCAGCAATGGCTCTTGAACAATCAGTTAAGGATCTCCAGGCACAGAATGCACAGTTCCAAGAGCTGATCCTGAACCTATCCAAGGGGCAGGAGCCTTTACCCGATATGCCTGTTGACATTGATAATATTGCTGGATCTAGCAAGATCACTCGTAGTGGAAGAGTCTTCTCTCCTCCAGTTGCTTCTAAGAGTGCAGTTACTCCTGCTGTTACTTCCACCACTGATGCTCGGGGCAAGGGTCCTGTTATTGAGCCTGTATCTACTGATGTGCCAGCTGCTGATGACCTCTCTAAGCAGATGGAAGAAGTATTGAAAATCATTCGCAAGAGTGATTATGATATTGTTGATCAGCTGGGGCATACTCCCTCAAAGATTTCTATGCTCTCCCTGTTATTATGTTCTGAGGCTCATGCCAAGTCATTGATCAAGTTTCTAAAGATGGCTCGTGTATCCAGTGCAATTTCTGTGGACCAGTTTGAGAATTGTGTTGCTCACCTGACCTATGACAACGGGTTAGGATTTTCTGATGCTGACTTGACCCCTGCCAAGAGGGATCATAACAGGGCCTCGCATATTTCAATTGAATGCAGGGGCACTACCCTGTCTCATGTGCTGATAGACAATGGTTCCTCTCTGAATGTGTTGCCTAAGGAAGTCCTGAACAAGCTGAGTCCTGAAGATACGGTATTGAAGCCCAGTAATATTGTGGTAAAGGCTTTTGGTGGTTCTAGAAGAGTAGTGCATGGGGAAATTGATCTTCCAATCAAGGTTGGCTCTCAGGTGTTTACTGCTACATTCTATGTGATGGATATTCGTCCTTCGTACTCATGTCTGCTTGGTCGTCCCTGGATCCATGGGGCAGGTGCTGTGACCTCCACATTACATCAAAAGTTGAGATATCCGGTGAATGGAAAAGTTGTTACTGTCTTTGGAGAGGAAGAATACTTTGTCAGCCATGTAAACACTTTCAAGTATCTGGAAGTAGAAGGTGAATACATTGAAACTCCATGTCAGTCATTTGAAGTGGTTCCCTGGGCTGTTAAGGATTGTGTGACTCCTCCTGCTGCGAAGAAGGGTCCTGTGGTCATCAGAAACCCTCCAACAATGGCAATGGCCTCCCTCAATGATGCAAAAGCTATGGTGGAAAAAGAGTCCCAGAAGGCTGTTCGTCGTGCTCGTGCTGTTCGTATCACCAATCAAGGGGTTATCAATGCTGTGGGAGATCAAGATGAAGACCACAACTTGGAGGCATGGATTTTTCCTACTGTGGGTGCTGGACTCAATAATTGGAAAGCTGAGGATGTTATCCCTATCTCCTTTAGTCAGGAGTAAATACTATTACTGTGTTATGTTTTTAAATTTGTAATTTCTGGAACAATTAAAACTTTCAAGCCATGTGCCTTACCCGGGGCACAATGGTGTGCTTGTTACGGGTTGTCATTTCATTTGCATACTTCATTCCATAAAATCAATGGACGTTTCGTTTTCGTAAATATTGTGTTCCTTGTCTTTCTTTTTCTTTTATTTTTGCTTTATCAGCTATGTGTTCTTACACACACCCACGTCACTAAAATGCCGATCCTCATCCACTCTGGATCCAGTTGATAACAGTTCTACTATTGCCAATTACAATTTCGAGAATCCGATCTATCAAACTGAAGACGGAAACGAGGACGATTGTGAAATACCTGTGGAGCTTGCTAGGTTTTTACAACAAGAAGAGAAAGCTATACAGCCACATGAAGAGCCAGTCGAAGTTGTGAATCTGGGAACTGAAGAAAACAGAAAAGAGATCTGAACAAGGCTAGCCCTAAAGATGACTTTCCACTTCCTCATATTGATATTCTGGTAGACAACACTGCTCAGCATAAGGTATTCTCTTTTATGGATGGTTTCTCTGGTTACAATCAAATCAAGATGGCACCTGAAGATATGGAGAAGACTACATTTGTGACACAGTGGGGCACCTTTTGCTATAAGGTAATGCCATTTGGTTTGAAGAATGCAGGGGCAACATATCAGCGTGCTATGGTGGCTTTGTTTCATGATATGATTCATCATGAGATAGAGGTATATGTGGATGATATGATAGCCAGATCTCAGAATGAAGAGCAACATCTTGATCATCTGCACAAGTTGTTTGAGAGGTTGAAGAAATACAGGTTGAGATTAAATCCAAACAAGTGTACTTTTGGAGTTAGATCTGGAAAGCTCCTGGGTTTCATTGTCAGTGGAAAAGGTATTGAAGTGGATCCTGCAAAAGTGAAAGCTATACGAGAGATGCCAGAAGGAGGTTAGAGGTTTCTTGGGACGATTGAACTACATTGCAAGATTTATTTCCCAATTAACTACCATCTGTGAGCCAATCTTCAAGTTGTTGAAGAAAGATCAGGTGATGGAATGGAACGATGAGTGCCAGACTGCCTTTGATGAAATCAAGAGATATTTGCTAGAACCTCCAATTTTAATACCACCAGTTGATGGAAGACCCTTGATTATGTATTTAATAGTATTAGACAACTCAATGGGGTGTGTATTGGGGCAACATGACGAGTCTGGTCGAAAAGAGCAGGCAATATACTACCTTAGCAAAAAGTTTACCGACTGTGAAACAAGATACTCACTGCTTGAGAAAACTTGCTGCGCTTTGGCATGGGCTGCTCGCCGACTAAGACAGTATATGTTGACCCATACTACCTTGTTGATTTCGAAGATGGATCCAATCAAGTACATATTTGAGAAACCTGCTCTCTCCGGAAGAATTGCAAGATGGCAAATGATCTTGACGGAATATGATATACAGTATACTACTCAGAAGGCCATTAAGGGGAGTGTTGTTGCTGATCATTTGGCTCATCTAATAAGAACATTAAGAAGATTGTACATAAGATGACTGTTACTTACAAGGATTGGCACGAGATGTTACTATTTGCTCTGCATGGTTATCGTACTACAATACGTACTTCAACAGGGGCAACCCCATTCTCCTTAGTCTATGGTATGGAAGCAGTTCTGCCTATTGAAGTTCAGATCCCCTCCTTGAGAATTATGAAGGATGCAGGCTTGGATGAAGATGAGTGGATTCAGACTCGACTTGACCAGATAAATTTGATTGATGAGAAAAGGTTAGCAGCAGTTTGTCATGGCCAGATGTACCAGAAACGGATGATCAAAGCTTTTAACAAGAAGGTTAAGCCAAAGGTATATCAGGCTGGTGACTTGGTAATCAAGCGTATCATATTACCACAGGGTGATCCTAGGGGCAAGTGGACTCCAACATATGAGGGACCATTTGTAGTCAAGACAGTGTTCTCAGGAGGTGCCATGATACTGACTACAATAGATGGTGAAGACTTCCCACAACCTGTAAACGCAGACATAGTTAAAAAATACTAGCATAAAAAGAGACCCGCTAGGTTGACAGGCCTAGGCAAAAATAAGGGCATCCCGGCAAACCAAAAGGGTTTGGGCAAAAATTAGGGATATATATATAAAAAGATGTACACCCGGCAAGTCGAAAACCTGAAAAGGCGGCTTGGGCAAAAAAGGGTATCCCGGTGGATTGAAAACCTGAAAGGGCAATCCATGGCAAAAGTTAGGGATTAAAGCGTATGACTATGTCTCGTTTGGATCACTCATGAAACTGCAACCAGTTGTACTACTTACTCAAGCTCAAACAGATAAAGCTCAATCCAATTGTTTCCGTCTCAACAGCAAGAAGATGAGATACTTGAGTGGCAATAGTAGAATTGAAACTCAATAGGATTATTTCCCACATAGCTGATTCTTTTTGTAAAACTTCATGACAAAATTCTCTTACTAGGGTTTATGTCTCCTTGTACAAACTTACCCGTGTATGGGTCACTTTTGATATAAATAAATTCCATCTTTCGAATCCAGATTCACTTTTACCCTATTTACATAAGCGAAACGTCCATTGGTTGTGTTTGAATGTATGTATGCCTTTGAATATGATTGATGTTTACCAGAAATGCATGTATGCCTTTGAATATGATTGATGTTTACCAGAAATGCATGAAAATGCAGTAATAGTATTTACTAAGGACGAACGAGGGAAGGATTTCAACGAAGCTTCGCCGGTTCATCTTTACAAGGCAGTTACAAACCATCAGTAGGACTAATCCATCCATTTTCACAAAGTCTAATCTCCCCTGGAATTTATATCCATCTCTTTTATCCTCATACGGATATACGGGAAATTACTTTCCAATAAGGGCACGATGAACGAAGACGGGATGTTATACTTATCCTACTATCAAACGAAAACGAAGGTTATCTATACCCTACTATCCCCAACAACGGGAGGTTATCTATACCTTGTTATCCCCAACAACGGGAGGTTATCTATACCTTGTTATCCCCAACAACGGGAGGTTATCTATACCTTGTTATCCCCAGCAGACGGAGGGTTATATATTCTTCAACAACGAATCGGGATTTATTTTTCTTGGCCAGCAGTTGTTATACAAGGATATCCAGACATTTCCAGCAGTGTCATAGCATACATACATCATTTACATCATACCATAACATATATGTCTATAGTACATTACCTAAGTGTATCATGTCATACATGCATACATAAAGCATAAACTAATGTTGTTATACAGAGTGCTACCTTGTTTTCAGGTTAATTATCCAACAAACAAGCTTATGATCTTTGGGACTGCTTTATTGTAACCTCAGGGTTACATTATCCTCCTGATGAGCTTCTTATTACTTTGGACTGCTTTATTGTAACCTCAGGGTTGTTTTATCCTCCTGATAGCCTCTCATGACTTCAAGACTGCTTTAGAGCTACTGATTGCTCTATCCTCCTGAAATCATCCTATTACTTCAAGACTGCTTTAGAGCTATTCATTGCTCTATCCTCATGAGGTCATATTACTACTTCAAGACTGCTTTAGAGCTATTCATTGCTCTATCCTCCTGAAAGCCATTATTATTTCAAGACTGCTTTAGAGCTATCCATTGCTCTATCCTCCTGAAATCATTACTTCAAGACTGCTTTGGAGCTATTGATTGCTCTATCCTCCTGAAGACATATCACATTATTACTTCAAGACTGCTTTAGAGCTATTGATTGCTCTATCCTCCTGAAGACATATCACATTATTATTTCAAGACTGCTTTAGAGCTATCCATTGCTCTATCCTCCTGAAATCATTACTTCAAGACTGCTTTAGAGCTATTGATTGCTCTATCCTCCTGAAGACATATCACATTATTATTTCAAGACTGCTTTAGAGTTATCCATTGCTCTATCCTCCTGAAATTACATTATTATTTCAAGACTGCTTTAGAGCTATCCATTGCTCTATCCTCCTGAAATCATTACTTCAAGACTGCTTTAGAGCTATCGATTGCTCTATCCTCCTGAAGACATATCACATTATTATTTCAAGACTGCTTTAGAGCTATCCATTGCTCTATCCTCCTGAAATCATTACTTCAAGACTGCTTTAGAGCTATTGATTGCTCTATCCTCCTGAAGACATATCACATTATTATTTCAAGACTGCTTTAGAGTTATCCATTGCTCTATCCTCCTGAAATTACATTATTATTTCAAGACTGCTTTAGAGCTATCCATTGCTCTATCCTCCTGAAATCATTACTTCAAGACTGCTTTAGAGCTATTGATTGCTCTATCCTCCTGAAGACATATCACATTATTACTTCAAGACTGCTTTAGAGCTATTGATTGCTCTATCCTCCTGAAGACATATTACATTATTATTTCAAGACTGCTTTAGAGCTATCCGTTGCTCTATCCTCCTGAAATTATTACTTCAAGACTGCTTTAGAGCTATTGATTGCTCTATCCTCCTGAAGACATATTACATTATTATTTCAAGACTGCTTTAGAGCTATCCATTGCTCTATCCTCCTGAAATCATTACTTCAAGACTGCTTTAGAGCTATTGATTGCTCTATCCTCCTGAAGACATATCACATTATTATTTCAAGACTGCTTTAGAGCTATTGATTGCTCTATCCTCCTGAAACTACATTATTATTTCAAGACTGCTTTAGAGCTATTGATTGCTCTATCCTCCTGAAACTACATTATTATTTCAAGACTGCTTTAGAGCTATCCATCGCTCTATCCTCCTGAAATCATTACTTCAAGACTGCTTTAGAGCTATTGATTGCTCTATCCTCCTGAAGACATATCACATTATTATTTCAAGACTGCTTTAGAACCATTCATTGTTCTATCCTCCTGAAATCATATCATTGCTTCAAGACTGCTTTAGGGTTATCATTATTGATTGCTCTATCCTCATGAAGACATGCTGTTACATCAGTATTACTCCAGACTCCTGACAGTTCTCATTATACTACTGAAGAACTTTCCCCTAGTGGCATCTTTAAGCCCACTCAATCATGTTCAACCAACCATCAATATCACTCCATGCACTGGTGAGTGCAAATTTTTGGGCTTTTGTGTTCAATCCCCTTCAACCTTCCAGGTTACGACTGGCAAATATACCAATCTAACCCCTCAGGTTTCAGAAAATTGAACAGGGGCAGCTGTTGCACCCCAAAATTTGCCCTCACAATACAAGACTTTGTGTTCCAAGAAGGTTCACAAGGTTCACAAAATTCACAATTGGTCAGAAGAGTTGACAATGCCCTCAGACAATGCACCTCCTAAGCAGTGCATCCAAAACTGGGGTTTTGACTTTAATCAGGTTAAATGGACTTCCGAGACTTCAAGCGCAATAATGATAAGATCTGGTTATAACTACAAAAGCGAATTCAACTATACTTTCCCTTGTTCTTTGTTCTGCTCGCGTTTGACTTTCACGTGTTCCGGGCGGTGTCGAATATTTGCATTAAGGGGTGTGGACAGCTTGTCCAAATGCTGTCTAGGGATCGCAAGATAAGAACGTCACTTTTAAATTGCTGGTTTTAAGGATGGCTTGCTTTCCTTACTTCGAAGTTCAAGTCCAATCAAAAGGTTTAAAGAAACAAGACTCAAGCCTTTGAAATCCAATAGATTCGAAAGCCTTGTGATCAATATACAAAGTCCATGAATTTCGTTTCATTACAAGATCCAAGTATTGGTTTGCACGTTCAGAAGTTAAGTGAGAACTCATTCTTGTTTCAGCTAGTCCGCGAGCTTACATAAATGAGAACCTTTTCATCTCGACCAAGCCTTGGTATGTGAATCTAAGAAGATTTGGTTTGACAATCAAAGGATGTATGAACATAAGGCAAATTTAAACTCTCATGTCTAGTGCTAGCAGACGATTCGTAATGCTATTTTGCAAGCTATCCACAAATTCACAAACCTTGTAGAGTTTTTAAATCTAACGCTACAACAATCATCATGATCAAGTTAATTATTTACATGGGTAAAGGGTCATCTTTACATTTGCAAATTCACCATTCAAACGCAAGATGGAATGCCTAAACTCTATGTACATAATATACACTGCAGCAAATTATGTTTCAAAATAAACTCCTAGCCACGGAAGGTACGTGAGGATTTCTCTGGAACGCCATTTTACAAATGAAATGTTGCTGGACATCATACGGTGACAGTCTCAACTCTAGAACATAGCTGTGTCAAGCATCTTTCCTAAGGTCTGGATAACGGTTAGAAAACATTAAGTAAAAGACATGCTCTTCAAGATATTTCTTAGCATCCTGCTTTCCCACATTAGCAATTGCGAGCTTTCCGGCAATAGCTTATATTCCTCTCGCACTGCCTCGTTGTACTTAGTTGCTAAACTTAGTGTCTCCTGCATTACCAAAATCATAAATGAAGATTCTCTCGAATACGGCAGAGAGTATATATTACATGTGATAAATCGAAAAAAGGACAAACTCAGCAAAGTTTGAATTATTGCGAAAGTCACGGCCAAGAATCTTAACTTACCTGAACAGTCCGTTCATCAGTAAGGAATCGTGAATTGAATCGCATGAGTGTCAAACCATCGGTCCATTTTTCTTTTACAAAGATTAAGCAACATCCTCTCTTCGAGCTCGTTCTTCCTATATTTGAGTGCTATCGAATAGTGATGTCAGTTTAAGCCATTGATTGAACCAACATTCTGAAGGAACGCAGCTCGAACGTGTCCTCACAATCTGCAACAACAGAAATTATAGTCAGAAAACTGAAGATAATCAACGCCGAATTCTTGACAACCACGTAGAACCAGTCGTGACTACCGCAGAAGAGATTATGGCCTAGTGATCAAAAACGGATGACCGTCATAATTCAGACCACTGTGTGAATGCTTCCAAGTGACATACCTACAGACCCGATCGCGTACTCCCGCCCTTTAAAGATTCCTGCAAACAAATACTATCTCTGACTGTGAACGAAGTCTCAACCCTGCAACCACGCATGTATTAAAGGAAGTCAGTGGACTAGAACTTGAGATGAATAATGGATAACGAGCGAAAGACTCGAATCCCACTAATAAAGTACACCTGACACAACTCTGTCGAAGCCACTTTTTTAAAGTTGTTTCCTTTTGCTACGACGCATTCATTGAGAATTAAGGTAAGAGCATGAAATAGTGGAGTCAACATGGTATCATCACCTGAGTTCAGTCCTGCACATACCAGCCAAACATCCAAGTGCTTATGTTCAACTCAAGTCACACCTATTTCATACGAGCAAGACCAAGCAGACAAGCAACCCTCATCGTTTCCCTTCAAACGACATCAATACAACCTCAAGCTCCCCACAACCTACAGAGAGCACCACAGAAAATCAAGGCATTTTATTAACAAGTGAACTACAGGACTGATAATCTAAAGGAGAGTGAAATTTAACTTCGGCCCTCAGCTCAACTCATCATCGAGCACGAGACTCGAGCAGCCAGGAGGACTATGGCCGTGGCCATTATCAAACTCCCTACCGAGCATCGAAAATCGAAATAAGGCAACTGTTTCGAACAACTCAATGTAATTCGCAAGGCAACTACATCCGACAACCCAATATGGCTCAGACTATTAAGTCGTCATCACCATTATGTCTTTTCTTGCCAATGGCACAAGACCGGCAGCCTCCGAACTTATTTGCACCTGAAAGCAGAAGAAGAGAAATATCGATTCACCGAGTGCAGGGCTCAGGTACCAACATCATAGCCCAATTCACCACAATGTTCACCAAAGTAAAAGATGAATAAACCAATTCGTGACGGCATCTGAAAAAAAAATCAAGTAAAACCACATCAGTTACAAATCCAGATAAACATCTAGGTCACCAAAGAGAAACGGATATCCATTTGAAGATTGTCTCCAAAAAAGACTATTTGGAGCAAATCAAATCGGAAATACGAAAGGGGAAAGAAAAAGTTGCAAATCGAATCATATCAAATAATATCAGGAAAGCCATAAATCAAATCCAATTAGTTGAAAAAGGAATTTGTTTAAATCAAAGAATCGATCAGGTCTCAAAAAGCCCACAAAAGATCGAATAATGAAGGGTATATAAGGGTGATACAACCTGATACAGAAACCCTAGAGGGAGAAGAGAGAGCGAAGAACAACGCGAACGGCGGCCGCGAGGAGAAAAAAATCGATAACAGCAGAAAGAACCTAGAAAACTCGTAATGGAGAAAGGAAACTCATCTTCTCAAGTTGCTGACGAAGCGATCCCAGTCCGCCACGGATCCAAGTTATCGAAACCTCATCATCACCATACCAGACGCCGCCGCTGTCTACAATCGGTAAACCCTCACTCTTGTCAATACTAATAAATCATTAATGTGTCTAGTTTGCTTTCAGGTTTAAAAATGGCGAAAAGGAAAATGATGAATGAAGAAGCGAGCTTGGTTCGGAGAGAAGGATAGGGTATTGAAACGCGATTTGGGGGTGAAATAGCTAGGGTTCCGCCGTTATTCCCTTCTGCTTGTTTATCGTGGTTGTAATCTTTTGGTAAATCACTAACACCACACACACCGTTAACCTTTAATCTCTCCACTAATTGCTAATTACTTGTCTTAACCACCAATTAAAACAAATTGATCAGCCTTTATCTAACCTAATCATTTAATTTAATTTTAGCTTAAGTAATAAACCCTTCATTTAATCTTTTAATCAGCTCTTCTTATTATTTAGTTAATTGGCCATAATTAACCCTTTTTTTTTTCTTTTGATTAAGCTAATCCTTTTAATTAAACCTTTTTTTATATATATATTTATTATGATTCTTATAAATTTTTGTAAATAAAATTAAACCTTATAAATACTTAATGTAAAAGTTTGTGAATGTGATTATTGATTATTTAAAATTTATTTTCATCATAATGTGTAAATATTTTTTCTTAATAATTGTTAATATATAATTAGAGATAATTAAATCTTGTAAATGATTAAGAAATTTATAATTATGTTATATTTAGAACTTTATATTATAGTAATTATTTAATCATTTATGTTTCTAAATAAAAATCAAATTTTATGTTTAATCACGTTATTAATTAATTATTATTGCTAATCATATTTTGTTGCTTATTATTATTTTGAAATTTCTATCTTATTATTTTCTCTAACTTTGTCTATTTTTCTAATTATTATTGTTTCAACTAATTATTTTCACTAACTTTATATTTCTACTAACCTTATTTAATTTTTCTTATTATTTACTAACCCCAATATTTTATTTACTTATTTATTATTTTTTTTGATTATATTTTACTATTTATTTTATTTATTATAATTTTGTAATTGCCTCTTGGATGTAAATTGTAATTATTTAATTATTATTATCATTATGGTTAGTAATTAGGGAGTGCTAATATGTATGATGTTTAAAAAAATAAATTAGATCATTTTAATATAAGATAATTAAATTAAACATTTCACACACGTAAGTCGATTTTAATCGCCGTCTCACTTCCTAAGGATATCCCTCAAGTTGCCTATGAATATTGGTTAAGTGGGGTGTATAAAACAAGTCCCTCAAAAAAGAAAATCATCAAAGTCCCTTATGGTTGCCTTTACGAATCGAGTCCCTTTCGAAAAATGATGATAGTCCCTCCAGTTTGCTTATTACACCCCACAATGGCCTTCAAAAATCCAATTGTCCCTCACATGTCCCTTAACATCCAAAGTAAGGACTATCTACTCCATTATAGTAGGAATAGCCTTACTAAAGGAAAGAATAAAGAATAAGAAAGACCTTTAAACATTAGGGCAGGTTACTCCTAGGTGCTTGCTCACTTCAAAACTGTTTCACACTTAAACAAATTTTCAACAAGTTTTCAAACAAGTTCTTAACACATCCTTACATGGATTATTTATTAACTATTCTGAAAATTTTCTATTCACACACTACACTTTCAAAACAATTCAAAAGTGAGCTTAAGTACCTAAGAGCCCATGGATAACCATGGATGAAAAGGGTGCTAACACCTTCCCTTTTCATAACCTACCCCCCGGACCCAAAATATTCTCTAAGGTCTTTCCTGTTCTTTTATAACCTTTCCTTATGGATAAAATAAAAGTCGGTGGCGACTCTTGCTATCCGCAACATTGTTTAAAGTCAGTTCTCCCACCGTGTTACAGGGCCTAAAAAACTTTTGAACCAACCCGTGGTCCTTTTATCCCGAACTACGTTTGCTCTGATCTTTCATACCAGATGAAAGTACGTAGGCACAAGACGCGATATCTTGGCGAGCAACCTTCCCCCTTTCTCTCGTAGTTAGCCGAACTACGTTGATTCTGACTTTCCCATTGCACGAGGGAATACGTAGGCACAGATCGGCGATGCTCTGCCGAGTCTCTTTCTTTTATTTTTATCCGCAAGCCTGTAGCGTAGATAGTTTAAACACACCCTTAGATAGACAACAAGCGTGGATCCCGTCGAGTACGACGGACGTGAGGGGTGCTAATACCTTTCCGTTGCGTAACCGACTCCCGAATCCAGGACTTGGTTGCGATGACCTTGTCTTTCCCTTTTTTGTCAGGTTTTTCCGATCGTTTCCTTTCCCTGTCTTTGGGATAAATAACGAAAGGTGGCGACTCTTCTGTTTTTCGCCGGGTGTTTTTCGCTGTTACGACAGCTGGCGACTCTGTTGGGAATCTGCTGAGAAATCTGGTTCCCTATGCGAGTCACTCCTAGCGCTTGTTTGTTGCGTCTTTGGGTGTTTATTTTTGTACAGTTTTTGCTTTATGTACGTTATCTGTTGTATATTATTACATTTTGCATTCTTATTGCTGTTGTGTTGTGGGTTGGGTTGTTTTACCGAGAGATAAGCCGGACCTGGGTTTGAGTATACACATAGGATTAAAGTGGAGATTAGTGGGAGCTTGTGTGGCGTTTCGCTGCGCAATAGCTCGCGTGAAATTCACATTCAGACGAGGTTTTTCTTTGGAAATATTCTACCCTGCGCGTCTGGTGCAGTTGAGGGAATATTGACTTAGAGAGACTGTCGACTCTGGAGACCGTTCATTTGGGAAGTCAGCTAAGTGAGGCCGCTTCGTTAGACTATGATGCCAAACCAGAAATGGTGAACGTATCATCATTTCTCGAAAGTCTGTGATGCTGACCGCCCGCATAGGATGCCGTACCTTTCAAGACTAGAACCCACACATGAGAGGGATGGGTTTTGTAGGAAACCTGGCCTTCAACCAACCCGGTTTTCTTTGTCAAGTGAGGACTATTGATCCTGAATGTTCCGTCCAGTATGTTATCTCAGGGTTTTGATCAGAGCAGAGCTATTATTGAATTCAGTCAATGACATAGCAACAATTTTGAGCATTGGATACTTTGATCCCATGTCTGTTGCATTAGCATCCTGCATTTTGCATCACATTTCATGTGCAGCTAATTTTTGCATGTCCATCCTCAACCGGAACAGGGAGCTCACCCATCTTTTGTCTGCTCCGTTAGTTGATTTCCCGACATTCGCATTGGACTTGAATTAGCTTCTGGCAGAATCATGAACTCAGTAGAGCCGGATATGGTTGTTACAAGGGCAGAGTTTGAATTGATGAAGAATCATCTAGATCAACTCGTGGAAGCCATGACAGCTACGACCAAAGGAGAGGCTAATATTTAGAGGACTCCGGTGAACAATGTTGTTCAAGCTCAGCCTGTGCAGATTCCTGTTGAAGAGCATCCTATTGCCAGAGATAGAGATTCATCTTCTCTTCATGACACAGACTATCAGAATTTCACCTTCCCTGTGCCAGATTCGCAGAGGGCTGTTCCAAAGGTTAATGTTGAAGACCCACAAACTGTTGAATTTATGGGAAAATGTCAGCTGTTGGAGGAAAAGCTGGATGCCCTGATGAGTCAGGATATTATTAATTTGAGTGCTGCGAGCATGTGTCTGGTGCCCGGTCTTGTGATGCCTCTGAAGTTTAAAATGCCGAATTTTGAGAAGTACAAGGGGGATAGTTGTCCTAAGCAGCATTTGGTGATGTTCTGCAGAAGAATGACCTTACATGTCCACAATGATCAGCTTATGATTCACTATTTCCAGGACAGTCTGAGTGGAGCATCGTTTAATTGGTATATGTAGTTGAAGAGTGATTGCATCCGATCATGGTCAGATTTAGCCAACACCTTTGTGAAGCAGTACGACTACAATCTCAACATGGCTCCTAGTCGTGTGCAATTGTAAGAATTATCTCAGGCGGATAATGAATCCTTTAGAGGGTATGTGCAGAGATGGAGAGAATTAGCTGCTCATGTTCAACCCCCACTTTAGGACAGAGAGTTGATTGTTATATTCTTGGGTACCTTGAAAGACCATTTCTTTGACAAGATGATTAATGGTGGAATGTCAAACTTTGCTGGCTTGGTGATAATAGGTGAACGTATCGAAAGTGGAATCAAGAGCGGAAAGATTCGACCCATCTCAGATACCTCAGTGTATGAAAATGAATCAGTTGTTAGTTCTCAGGAAGAACGGGAAAGAGGCAGTGATGTTCTTTCAGAATCTTCCGTACCTCAGATTCAGTTTTCAGATACTTCTAGTGTTCAGAGTCAGCAATCTGTTGGGTCTGAATATCAAAAATCTGTTTCCCTTCAGAGTCAACAATCATATCATCGTCAACCGCATCAACACGTTAGACGAAGACCAAGGAAACTATAAAGGAAATTTACTCAGTTACCGGTATCGTACAGTCAGTTGTTGTCGGATTTGATCAGAAGTGGGTTGATAGTGCCGAAGAAGATTAACCCAGAAATCCCGCCATATCCTCCAGGCTTTGATGTCAGCGCCTGCTGTGAGTACCATGCTGGGGCACAGGGGCATTCAACTGAAGATTGTAAGGTACTTAGAAGCTAAGTTCAGACTCTGCTGGATTCCAATAGGATCTCAATCACGTCTCAGGGTGTTCAGATCAACGATCTTCCCTCGTCCAACCAAGTGGGTGTATTAGTGCATATTATGGAGGAATTCACTGAGAGCATTTGTTCAGAAGAGTGTCAAACTGAAGACTCAATTGAGGGCTGTATCCTTGTGTAGAATTTGTTCATTAATGTATGCTGACCATCGCCAGGCTTGTTGGTCGAGGTCACTCTTTTTGTAATCAGTTATTCCTGTATGGTGGATATATTTGTGATGGTTATCCCCTATTGGATCTTGGGTTCCTATTTGTCTCAGTGCTACTCTGAATTTCCCTGTTGGATACTTGTCTGCACCCTGCATGTTATTTTTGCATGACAGGTACCTCATAACTGTTAATTTGACTTCGTGTACTCCAAAGTTTGTTGCAGGTTATACAATCAGATAGATCACCGGAATTCCCGCAAAGTTTTGGAGCAAGTTCAAGCAGAGCTGAGAGAAGTCAAGATCCAGATGGGACAGTTCATTATAGACATGCAAGCGTTGCGCTTGGATCAGAATGCGCTTAGAGAAGAGAACAATTAGTTGAAAACTCAGGTGAGCTTAATCATGGAAGTGATAAGGAACGTGCTCAGAAAAGAAGGTGATCAAGTACCTGAGGCTGCAGCAAAGATGCTTGCGCCACTTCTGTCTGTCGAACCTCTGCCAGAGTATAGTGTGTGTCAGAAATCTTCTGCACAACCGGAGGTTCCGAAATTTCCGCGTCATCAGCTACGTCCTGTTTCTCAGGAGAATCCCAGGATTAGAAGATATGGTCAAAGGATAAAATCACCAGACATAATCTTCGATCAGATTCCCGTGGATTATGCTCAGTTGGTGCAACTCTTGCTCCAACTTCAGTTAGTTAAGCCTCGGACTTTGGCTCCATTTGCTGGCTAGCCACCACTAGGCTATGATGTCAATGCTCATTGTGATTTCCATGCTGGGGGACAGGGGCACAACGTCGTGAACTGTAAAGCTTTTAAACATAAGGTTCAAGACCTGATTGATTCGAAGACAATTGAATTCACGCCGGGCGGCAATGAATGTATCAGGCGAATTTATTCCCTATCGTGGAAAAGGGATGGATACTCCTATTCTTGTTCCTAAAGCTGCAGTAGGTCAAGAGTATATCCTACAATCTTTGGTGTCAGAATCCCCTTGCCCACAATTGCTGCCTGTTCTTGGATCAAGCTTAAGGATGAAAGCGCCCGAACAAAGAGAGTCCTCAAGAGTTCAAGCCCAGTCGCTGGATGTTTCTGCTGTTCAGAGTCCACGAACTCTTAAGTCTTCACAACAGGATTACTATCGCCAGATTCAGAGTAGGCCCCACAATAATTTGAAAAGAAGGAATGCTCCCTTTTGTCTAGTGCCTATGTCGTACAGTTAGCTGCTGCCGCACCTAGTTCGGAATTCTTTGGTGGAGCCCAAAGCTCTCAAATTGATGCCAGAACCTTACCCTCTCGGGTATGATCCTAGTGCTCAATATGGATATCATGGAGGATCCATAGGGCATTCTACTGAAGATTTCGAGGCTTTTCAAGCCAGGGTACAACAGTTGATGGACCGAAGGTGCATAGCCTTTCCAGGAGGAAAGTTGGTCGTACATCGCTCGTCTGATTGAGTTCGAAGACTTCAGGGGTCGCATCCCTCAGCTTCTAATCAGTGTGAAGGTCAGTTACCGGAAGCTGGCAATTTTTCATTTTATCATGTCATTTCTTTACGTTTGTAATTTCTTTTCTGTTAAAGTGCAAACTCATTTGTAAAAATTGTTGTTTTCGATTGATATGAATGAAATGAATATGCATGTTTTGATTTAATTCATTCGTGTTCACTAATTGCTTTTTACAAATGTCATACGCTTGTTCAAGCGGAGTCCGGGGAGGATGACGAAGTTTAAAGATGCGCAAGCTTCCGAGTGAATGCTTTTGGATAAAAACCCGCTGATGATGTACAGACATTGTTTCAAATTCCTAAACACCGGAGATATAAGGATGATAATCCATTTTCAACCCCTTTGAGCCTAGTAGTAGGAGTTTCTTTTTTGAAAACGAAAAACCCTCAATCTTAACCCGGGGTAGGGTAGGCATCAATTGATTTGACCGAGCGTCCAAATTGCAATAGGAGTGTTCCTGTTCCCGTTCGAGGACTAATCACACCTCTATAGTTCGTGCCTAAAGAACCTCAATGGTTAAACATTACTGACCAAGGAGTGAAACAGTAACAATCCCTTTAACAAGTCAGACAGGCCGATGTCACACGATTTGTTCGAAAAAAGAAAAAAGAATCAAAAGGAAGAGCCCACTAAGTCGAATCTTGAAAACAAACGACTTAGGCAAAAATTAGGGCATCCCGCTGGACTTCGAAATTAGAAGAAACTCAAAGGAGTTAGTCCAGGAAAAAACAGGAAAAAAATGATGGTGAAAAAACAAGTCGTGTGATTCAGGCACCAAGGACGAAAAGCAAGTGACTGTCACTCCAAAAACTTGTGGTTTCCTGAACCATCACTCCTGTCATACAACCTCTGAGAAATGGAGCGCTAGTGTCGAATTAGCTGAATGTAGGATTGGAGATCATCAAGGAGAATGGGTGGGTTACAACAAATTTTGAGCCTTTATCCTTTCCTGGTAAACCGTGAACCTGACCACGTTACAACCTAGAAAAGTCCTAATTGAAGCAGGTTTGTTTCGAAAGCATACTTCGGTAAAGATCACATCAAAGCTGACTTCTAAAAGGATTCCTCTTACAATGTTGTATTAATGTTGACATTCTGCTAAATGATTCGTTCATTGTATGTCACAAATTTTTTCCAGTGAACAGATTGGAATTTCAAAACTGTCATATGCATTGCATTTAATATATCTTTTATGCAGGACAGTTTGTTTTACTTGCGAGTAAGCGCTTGACAGCAGGAAATTTTCCACAGTGGAAAGTTTGATCAGGATAGAATGCGGAATGCCTGAATACTCCGTCGAACCGGGGCAGTATATCAAATGATCACAGCATGGGAGCCAGCCAGCCAAAAGATAGTTAATAGGGGAAGTCAGGTTGAGATCCGGTGGATATCTCGCAGCTATAGGTATCATCCCCAGTGAAGTCGCCAATCAGGGGCAAAGTCATTGCAGGCTGGGGCAGGCCACCCTAAGAGCGCATAAGTCATTTCTTGTCCAAAGGGGCAACTAACGAAGCACCTCTCTGAGGTTCAGAATGCTGAGGCAGTTCATATCCAACCATCGGGGTACTGAGACTTCAGATTTCCGATCTAGGAACATCCCCACAGAGATCCCGCGAGCTGGGGCAAAGTCGGAAGCGTATGAATTGTTCCTCTCCATATCATCAGAGCTACTCGAAGCTATTCAAGCAGGTTCGGTCAACTTTCAAGTTCAAGACGAATGTCGGGAAGTCATCCCTTGACCCTTCAACCCAAAGTTCAGGAAGACTTCGTCTGTTTTTCTCCAGCAAAGTCCAATCATCATTGGCGCGTGTAAGCTATCCCCAGTAGAGTCCAATCGTACTTGGCACATTCGGTTATCCCTAGCGAAGTTGGCTTCGTCTTCAACATTTATTTTGCTAGAGCGGTTCTGTTGTATCCAGCTTTCCCCGGAAGCCTGAGCCTGCATTTGCATCTTTGCATATAGTTATCATATTTGCATCATCCTTGCATTGCATCCTCAAACGTGTAGCATTTCCATTTTGTATGGAGCATTACGCCATATTCAAACATACGCATATGCACGAAGCATAAGCCAGTTTCTGTCAGCTTTCCGCGGCAACTTGAATCGCTCTTCAATCAATACATGGGCATTTCTCCAGCAGCTTTGTTCAGACAGTTTGTTGGTTTACTCGGGTTTCAGATTATACGTCGGTTATGCGTTGTCCATCAGTCCTCTGATGATGACATCCAAGCAGATTTTCTTTCCGTCAATTCCTATTGATGATGTGTTTCTCCAAGCAGATTTTCTTTCCGCCAATTCCTATTGACGACGTGTTTCCCCAACAGGTTTTTCTTACCGTCTATCCTTAGACGATGTGAGATTTGGATATGGTTTTTCTTACCGTCTATCCTTAGACAACGTGAGCTTCGAATATGGTTTTCTTACCGTCTATCCTTAGAAGATGCGAGATTCGGATATGGTTTTCTCTCCGTCTATCCTTAGACGACGTGAGGTTCGGACATGGTTTTCTTTCCGTGTATTGGATGAGATGGCATTTTAGGAGGGTTTTCGTGTTGTCAATTCCTATTGACGCCGTGACTCTTTGAAGAATGTTTGGTTTCCCTTGTTGGCAATTCCTATTGATGACATGGCTCTTTGAAGATGGTTTTCTTTTTGTCAATTCCTATTGACGATATGGCCCTTTGAAGATATTTTCTTTCCATCAATTCCTATGGACGAAAGAATTCTGCAATTCGATAGATGGTTTTGAAGTGCAGTTTTTGTGTCTTTCCGTCTATCCTTAGACGATGTGAGTATTTGGGTGTCTTTTCGTCTATCCTTAGACGAGGTGAGTATTGGGTGCCTTTCTGTCTATCCTTAGACGATGTGAGTATTGGATGTTCTTTCTGTCTATCATTAGACGATGTGAATGTTTCGGTGTCTTTCTGTCTATCCTTAGACGATGTGAGTATGGATATTTCTTTCCGTCCACCATTAGACGATGTGGATTTTGGATATTTTGTATGTTTCTTTCTGTCTATCCTTAGACGATGTGAATGTTTTGGTGTCTTTCCGTCTATCCTTAGACGAGGTGAGTATTTGGTGTCTTTCCGTCTATCCTTAGACGAGGTGAGTATTGGTGTCTTTCCGTCTATCTTTGGACGACATGAGTATGATTTTCTACCGTTGCAACTGTCTGTATTCAGTTTTCGGAGATGTGTTCCCCAATCAAAGTTGCAGTTTATTTTTGCGGTTGGAAAATTTTCTAGGTTTCTTTGATATTCAACCGTCTTTTACCTTGATTGTCTGAAAGCCGTTCGCTTCTCACCCAGTCAGGTCTAAGTCGTTTGAATAGGGGCAGCTGTTGCACCCCAAAATTTGCCAAACCAGTTTTCTCGTTACTGGCTTTTGTTTCATCTCATTTTCTTCTAGCATTTGCATTGCATAGCATTGTTCATTAGACAGGGGATCAAGGTCTTCTTGCGATTCAAGCTCATTTCGGATTAAAAGACTAAACAACAAACAGCGAGCATCAGAGGCTCAGGCATTTATTTTGCCCAGCGGTCAGGCGGCCAATTTTATTTTGCAGGAGGAAAACAGTTCAGAAAGCAACACTCAGGCTCATAACAAGCATTTTCACAGTAATAATAAGGTTCAGCAGCTAAACAGAGCTCCAGACAGTTGAAACAGGGCAAACGGGCAGGTTTCCCTCCAAAAGGCGCAAGAATTCAAAATTTAAATGTGTTAATCGGTTAACCTATATGGTTAATCGATTAACGAAAGGAAAATTAGCCCAGATTCAAAGTTTCAGAGGCGTTAACTGATTAACCTATATGGTTAACCGGTTAACCATAGCAGATTTTGCCCTGTACGTGAGTTTGCAAGCCAATTGCACTTGGGGTCCAATTTTGATCACCTTGGAATTCAAATTTTCATTTGGGAAGGATCTAGAACACCTCTAAATTTCATATTTCCCTCCAAAATCCCATTCCACATTCCAAGCCTTGATTTCCAATCCAAATTTCAAACCTAGCTTTGGATCCCAACCTAATTGGTATTTAAGTGAATCACTCCAATCCTCACCATCCAACCTTCATTTTTCACTCTCACTTCAAATTTGATCTCAATTCTCTCTCAATTTTCTCTCAAATTCCCTCCATAACCAAAACTTACTCAAAGCTCTTTTTCATTGGAATTTTTGGTTCTTCATTGGAATCAATGAATTCTTGAGCATAAACCTCCATTTACCATCACCATTGAATCAATTTTCATCTTTAATTTTCGTGCAAGCTTGGATCTGAATCTGGAGTTGGATCTAGAAGTGATTATTTGAAGTTTTTTGACTCAAATTTGGTGGATCTTCATTCCTCTTGCAAGAATTATTATGGATCTTGAAGTTCTCTGGATTTCTAGCATTTGATCTGCTCAAAGTCAGTTGATTAACATTTACCGAAGCAAATCTCCGCTTCGAAGGTTGGAATTCTCGATCCGATTTAATTTTTAAGCTTATCATGTTAATCTTTATATTCGATTGAATTTTGTTGATTTCGATCCGTTCGATTTGTGATATGGTTGTGCAATTGTGTATCCATGTTGTTGGATCTCTGTTTTCTGTTGTCAATTTCGTGCTTAATTGATAAGTTGATCTGTTGGAACCTTGGATAAGCTGTTTTGGTGCTAGAAGTGATTTTCTGCTGCTGTTTTTGGCTTTTGGTACAGTGTTAATCGGTTAACCTATATGGTTAACCGATTAACCAATTCAAATATTCACATTTTTCAAAGTTTTCAGGGTGTTAATCGGTTAACGCCTGGTGTTAACCGGTTAATGCCTGATGTTAACCGATTAACACCTATGAACTTCCAGATTTTCACTTGTTTTACACAGGTTAACTGATTAACAGTATGTGTTAACCGATTAACACTGTGCCAAAATGTCATATTTGCTGTTTTGCTTGCTTGTTTGCATACCGATTCACATCGATTCATCGTAAATCAATACGATGCATTAGTAGTGAATTATTCTGGAGTTTTGGCTGCTGTTCTCGATTATTTTAATCGAGACTTCCTTGGCATGTGCTTGCATTTGCATTTCTTTTAAGTTTTGAATCCTTATTATTTGCATCAATTGAAGTTCGAGATGAGCTTGTGGTGGTGTCTACCCCACACTAATTTTCCTCCCTTGCTTGTGTGCTGCATTTTCTGTTTGCATCCTTATTTTCATACTTGTTTGGGTTTGGGTCCTTCTTCTTTTGTCTTTCTTCCTTTAGGATCTCTAATCTCTTTTGAGATAATGATAGACATTTGGTTCCTAGCCATGCATGACAACATTAGCTAGATGTTTCCCTTTTGTATCCTAACCTTAGGTCTACTTTGCATGCTAACACTAGGATTTATCTAGTCCCCCCTTAGACCTTCCGTGCGTCTTCTCACTTCTCGTCTCGAAACCATGCTAACTCATCTAATAAAGGCGATAAACATTGCGCGCTACGAGCCTTAAGCTACATGGGGAATGATGAGTGATGGGTCTCCTCTCGCTTATCTAGAATGTTTAGTATACGTCCCGTTTGGGGGAGATATACGACGCATTCGCCTCCATGTCATAGTCTTTAGTGCAACGTGAATCACAAACCGAATTAATTCACTTCACTAAAAAACACAAAACAAAATTCAAACCTTTTTCCTTCGGGATCTTAATCAGAAATCTTTTCAGAAAAAGTGTGTTGTTAACTCTTAGTTCTATCGCAAACGGTAACGCCTAAGTCTCCCATGCTCGAGCTGCATACACCAACTGCTAGAACTGATTGTTAACCCTAATCGGGCCTAAAAAACTTTTGAACCAACCCGTGGTCCTTTTAGCCCGAACTACGTTTGCTCTGATCTTTCATACCAGATGAAAGTACGTAGGCACACGACGCGATGTCTTGGCGAGCAACCTTCCCCCCTTTCTCCTGTAGTTAGCCGAACTACGTTGACTCTGAGTTTCCCATTGCACGAGGGAATACGTAGGCACAGAGCGGCGATGCTATGCCGAGTCTCTTTCTTTTCTTTTTGTCCGCAAGCCTGTAGCGTAGATAGTTTAAACACACCCTTAGATAGACAACAAGCGTGGATCCTGTCGAGTACGATGGACGTGAGGGGTTCTAATACCTTCCGCTTGTGTAACCGACTACCGAATCTAGGACTTGGTTGCGATGACCTTGTCTTTCCCTTTTTCGTCAGGTTTTTCCGATCGTTTCCTTTCCCTCTCTTTGGGATAAATAACGAAAGGTGGCGACTCTTCTGTTTTCCGCCGGGTGTTTTTCGCTGTTGTGACACCAGGAACTGGTGGTACTAAGATCGGTGGTTCTTGCAAGTACTTTTTTATTTTGTCAAACTCTTCTTGACAGTCGTTGTTCCATTCAAATGATTGATTTTTTCTTAGAAATTTGAATATCGGTTCACAGGTAGCCGTCAGATGAGAAATGAATTTGGAGATGTAATTAAGTCGACCAAAAAAGCCTCGAACTTCTTTTTCAGTTTTGGGAGGCGGCATATCTTTAATTGCTTGAACTTTGTCGGGATCAACTTCAATGCGTTTCTGACTCACAATAAAGCCAAATAGTTTACCAGATCGGACTTCAAAGGTGCATTTTGTAGGATTGAACCATAACTTGAACTTTCGGAGCCTAGCAAACAGTTTCCTCAGATGGTCCATGTGATCGTCTTCATTCTTGGATTTGGTAATCATATCGTCCATGTAAACCTCAATCTCTCTATGTATCATATCATGAAAGAGGGTTATCATGGTGCGTTGGTATGCTGTCCCTGCATTTTTCAAACTGAATGGCATGACTTTGTAGCAGTATGTTCCTAAAGGCGTGATAAAGATGGTTTTCTCCATATCATATGGAGACATCTTTATTTGATTGTACCTTGAGAAACCATACATGAACGAAAAGACTAAGAATTACACAATGTTATCCACTAAGACATCAATATGAGGAAGAGAGAAATCATCTTTTGGGATTGCCTTATTGAGATCTCAATAATCCACACACATTCTGACCTTCCCATCTTTCTGATGTGGCTAGGAACCCATCATCAAACTGTTTCTTTACCTCTTCTCTGATCTTGAGTGCCATATCATGTCTGGTCCTTCTGAGCTTCTGCTTGACAAGAGGACTTCAGACTTGAGTGGTAAGTGATGTTCAACGATGTTTGTATCTAACCCAGGAATATCTTAATAAGACCAGGCGAAGATATCAACATACTCTTGGAATAGCTTGACCAACTCGGAGTGTACATGTTTGGAGAGAGATGCCCCAACCTTGACCTCTTTCCTAACTTCATCAGTACCCAGGTTGACGACTTCCACTAGCTCTTAGTGTGGCTAAATCTATTTCTGCTCGTGCTCAAGGAGCCTTGCTAGTTCATCCGGTAATTTATAATCTTCCTCACCGTCTTTTCAGCTTGGTTAATTGGAACCCCAGAGTTACAATGGATGTTTGCCATGTTGTTATCAATGCATTTATTTTCTCTGTATGTTTATGAATTTTGCTTAGAATGAGCTATTTGAAAGGTGAAAATAAAATAAATTTTTGTCATTTGTTATTTGTGGAAAAGTAAAGAAAGGAAAAGATCATGATTTTAATGCAAAAATACTTTCATTTATTGATCACATAATACGTCTAAAATGAGAGGCCCTTACAAGCTATCCTCTCGTCTCGGGCGAAGACGAGGGATCAGAAAAGCAAATTGCATTACATGTTCAAAGGAAAGACACATGAATCTTGCATTCTGATTGCTACTAGCGGCATCATCAATGACAACCACAATGTCTCCTTTCTGCAAACCCGCAATGTTGAACTTGATTGGATTGAACTTCTTTTGACCACATGAGTTGACTTGTTGAGCAGGACAATAACCCAATCTAAAACGATCATGCTTCTCCACAACATCTATCACTTGCCCCCAGCCAGGAAGAGCGCCTTTCTCAAGAGCTTCTCTTGCACTGTTGGCAAATGATAGGGTCATTTCTAATGATTTACCTTGATTGGTAGAAGCAAAGCTGACGCCTTCGAATTTAATACATTGTAACGAAACCTCAGTTATGCCTTCATCAAATTCAACATATCAAAAGGAAGATAACTTGCTTACCAATAAATCTTCTTCACCACAGACAATAACCAGTTGATCTTCATACATGAATTTGAGCTTCTGATGCAACATGGAGGTAAGTGCCCTTGCGGTATGGATCCATGGTCTACCCAATAAGAAACTATAAGCAGGGTTGATATCCATCACTTGGAAAGTGATGGTGAACAAATGTGGTCCGATCTTGATTGGCAAATCTACCTCGTTGATAACCTGTCTTCTAGAACCATCGAAGGCTTTGACGATCAAAGCATTAGCCCTCATCTTGCTCCCTTCTACCAGTAATTGACTCAACTTACCCTTAGGCATTACGTTGAGGGAAGAACCAGTATCCACGAGGACATGATATAGCAAGGCATCCATGCAAGTCATTGACATGTGTAAGGCTTTGTTGTGTGCGGTTCCTTCAGGAGGAAACTCAGATTCATTGAAACCCAGATATTTACTCGCGGCTATATTGGAAACCACGTCATCAAACTGGTGAACTAAGATGTCATGCATTACATGGGCAATATTCAGCACCTTTAACAAGGCTAGTCTGTGAGCAAGTGAACTCATAATCAGAGATAAGATCAAAATCTTCGAAGGTGTCTTCCCTAATTGATCCATGATCTTGAAATCAATCTTCTTAATCCGTTTGAGAAACTCTTGGTTTTTATCAGCAATTACTTCTTTCCCTTTAGCAATATCCACAGACAGAGTAGCTAGCACATATGCAAAGGTAAATGCCCCTTTTTGCACAACAGGGGTTGTTGAAATGTCCTTCTCCTTGGAAGAGATGAAATTTGGAACTTAAACCGGCTTAGAGGTGACCTTTGGAGCAAACACTCGTCCACTACAAGTCATGCCACAATCAACAGTTATATTCACAATCTTCGATTTGGAAAACTGTAGTTCTTGGCCCCCTGAGTACACCGTAGAATCATACTTCCAAGGCACTTCCTTAGAGCTAAGATAATGAAACTACTTGGGCACACAAATAGTAATAGGCTGAACCTTCTTCTTTGGAGCTTCCACGAGAACTCTTCTGTAGACGATCGTGAACAGTTCAATGGTAGCTACTTTCTCAAAAACTCTAGATCTAGCAAACTGGACCACGCCTCTGTTTATTAGAATCTGAACACAACCCTTCAATTCTCGAAATTGATTTGGATTGGTTTCACAAGTAGAGAACTCTTTATAAATACCTTTCAGGATCCCATGTTCATTCAATTTCTTGATCACAACAGTCATCAGAATTTTCACTTTGTTAACATCTCTGATCACTTCATCCCCTTCATTATCTCTGACCATGTTAACCCCCGGTCCACCATGAGTAGGCAAAGGATTAGTCTGTATGTTGGGACGCTCTTTATCGAATGTCAAAATCTTCTGATCAATTAGCTCTTGTACTTTGGTCTTGAAAAGAATACAATCCTCAGTAACATGTCATATGTACCCAGAATGGTAAGCACATGATGCATTAGGATTATGTTTTGGGCCGTAAGGAGGAATTGCAGGTGGAATCTCTTTTGGTACAATTGCTCATTGGTGGACAAGATACGAAAACAATTATGTGTACGACATGAGGATTTTGTCAAAGTTTGGCCGCTTGCTGTTGTACTGATTGTTGTTATCTTATCTGTTCTGGTTTTGTTGATTTTTTTATTTTGCTGAGATTGTTGACGTTGTGGTTGTTGATTTTAAGGAGTCTGAGCTTGTTGTTGTGGTTGATACTGATATGGAGGTTATTGATAATGAGCAGCAATAACATAAGGGTATGGATAGTATGGCATGGGAGCCATAGGAACCTGATACTAAGGAGGGGCTTTTTCCATTACAACATTCGCCTCACCTTCTTTCTTCTTTGCATCTGCTCAAAGGTTTCTTGTTGGTTGATTGTTGAGTAGCGGTACCAGTAATCTTACCAATATTTAACCTATTTTCGATCCTTTCCTCGATAGTTATGATATCAACATAGTTTGAAGATGAACTCCCCACCATTTTCTCATAATACAACCCTTGTAATATCCCCATGAAGATATCAAACAACTATGTATCAGGAAGAGCGGGTCGGACACAAGAAGCTATTTCGCGCCACCTCTTCGTGCATTCTTTGAAGGTTTCATTTGTCCGTTGAGACTAATTCTGCAGTTGTAGCCTTGTAGGAGCCATGTCTAGGTTGTACTTATATTATTTCAAGAAATCCTCTGATATGTCTCTCCATGAATGAATCTTGTTGCGTTCAAGCCCCATATACCAGTCTAATGAAGCTCCAGATAAACTATCTTGAAAGCAGTGCACCAGCAACTCATCATTGTCAATATAAGATGTCATCTTTCTGCAATACATGGTCACATGACTTTGAGGACAGCACAACCATTTGTACTTTGAAAACTCAGGAATTTTGAACTTTTGTGGCAGCACAACATTTGGAACCAAACACAAGTCCTTGGCATCCATGCCAAAAGCAGATAAGCCTTCAATAGCTCTAATTCTCTCATCCAACAACTTATAGTCTGCATGATTGTTCTAATCAACAGGTCTAACATAAATTTGCGGATTTGGAGGCTGAGACGCAGTTAGAGAAGACACTTGTGAAGAAGTAAACTGAGATGGATACACTAACCCATAATTGATCCTCTAACCAAAAGTATGGTCCATCTAAACACCATATGGATAACTAGGAGGAGGTACCACAACAATGGAGAATTCCCCAGGGTAGGGCATTTCAGAATGGATATTCTAAATAACAGTTTGAGTAGGTTGATATGGAAATTGATTACGAATAGGAGGACCTCTATACACTGGCTCATCATCATCATCAGGAGTTTTAACATCAATTGGCACAAGAGTCTGAAGAAGTTGCAATTGAGGAGTCTCGTGATCATCATTATTAAACACATGAGGTGGAAGCTGAGTAGGCATGCTCCATGGGAAGGTAACAGAGTTCCCATTATGCACAGGCACAACAAACTGTTGATAAGGCACAAAAGCACCCCCTTTGGCAATATGAGGAGTGAAGTTTGGAGGCATTCCCCACGAATAGGCAGCAGGAAGCCTACTTGGACTAGGCTGAGAGCTTGGTGGCTTGACAACAAGTTGAATCACAGCCTTGACTGGTGCTTCAACAATAGCAGAAGTAGAAGTAACAATAGCGGTGGCAACATTTTCATTAGTAGTGGTTGGAACAATAGTAGCAGCAGCAGTGGCGTCCTTTTGAGCATGAAGGATCTCCATGATAACATCCATGTTGGCCTGGAATTGATACATGCTATCTTGAAACTGAGCCAAGGTTTCTTTGTAAGCAGCATTCTCAAGTTCATAGTCAACCATGATCTTTGACTTGGTTGATCGAGTGAAATAATGATGTCGAGTCGTCGTCTTGCTACAAGGCTGAGATGGATAGTGTAAGCATTTTGATTTTCTGGATGATGGACGTGCATATGTGTGCATGAATGATTGCAATGCATGCAAAAATAAAGTTTTTAATTTCCAAGAATTCTCGAGCTTTTATCTTTGTTAACAATAATCATAAAGCATAAAAGTAAAGGTGCAAAGATAAAATTGGAAAGAAAACTTCTCATTCATTCAATAAAGAAAAAGTGCAAGTCAATACAACTCAAAGATCTACCTTTTGGGCTACAACAAGATTAGTATGGATCCTATCAAAAACCACCCTACAAATAGACAAGAAATGAAAAACAGCCCAGGGAGTCTTGTGCGGAAGCACTTCAGCATAGACATCCTTCAACAATTCTGACAAGTCTTCAAGTGCGTGCTCGACAAATCTGGCTAAGCAACCGTGTCTCTCGCTCCAATACTTCACATCCTTCAGGAGATTGCGCATCAAATAGTGATTAGTTCCTTGAAGTAGATCTTGTAGGAAGGCCTCTTTCTGATCCAAGAGGGCTTGCAGCTGACGGCTTTGGCATTCCCACTAAGTACTCTCCAGGTTGAGTTGACTGATTTCCTCTCGGTTCTGATGTGCTTGATCTTGCAGCTTCTGGATATCATTGAAAGCTTTTTCGAGCTCGGCTTGATGTTGAGAAAGGTCTTTCACAACCTGGGTAGCGCGGTCTTGTTCACTTTGCAGCTTTGTCTTGTATTTTGATAGCTTTCCTTGGAGTTCCCCAAGTTTCTTCTTGTAGTTCAATTCATCTTTGTAGGCTTTATACTGAGTGTCATCAAGTTGCCTTTTCTTGGAGGTGAGTCCATCATAAGTACCCTTCAGAGTATCACCTACTTTCCTCTACTTGACGCTCCCTCAATTTCCACTTCTTTGAGAAGATGCTCCCTCTTTTGGTGAAGATCAATTTGTAAGCTTTCCTTCTCATATGTGATCCTATCAAGGTTAAATCAAAGATTAACATTATCCTTCTTCAATATCTCAATAGTCTGCTTGAGCTTGTCAACCTCATATGGAGGAATAATGGCAAGTTCAGGAAGCTTGACATTCATGTATCTCTTTTGCTAGTCAAGAAGATAGTCCAACAGAATCTAGAAAAATCATCAACTATTACAAAACCGTAATAGTTATCACCTAGACTTTTAATTCTAGATGGCCCAAATAAATCCATATGGAGAAGCTCAATAGGTCTCGTAGTTGAAACGATGTTTTTAGATTTAAAAGAGATCCTCGTTAGCTTTCCCATTTGGCAAGCATCACATAGGTGATCCTTGGTAAATTTAATTTTTGGCAGACCTATGACTAGATCTTTTGAAACTACCTTATTTAGAAAATCAAAGTTGACATGTGCTAAACGTCTATGCCATAACCATGAGTCCTCACTCATTGTCATGAGACATTTATCACTCGTCAAAGATACTTCATCTAAATCCAACATATAGACACTGTTTACTCTTAGACCATTAAACATACCCTTCATTTTATCATTATACACAATTTTGCAACAATCTTTTGAAAACGATACATTGTATCCTTTGTCGCATAATTAGCTAATGCTAATGAATTATGTTTAAGGCCCTCGACAAGCAATACATCATAGATAGTAGTGGAAGAGGGGTTACCTACACTACATTTTCCAAGTATTGCACCACGATTTTTGTCTCCATAGGTTACATATCCCTTCTTCTTTGCCACGAAGTCGATGAAGAGAGATATGTCTCCTGTCATATGTCTTGAGCAACCACTATCAAGAACCCATCTTCTCTCGGTGTTCTCAAGATGTTGTACCTATGAAAAACAATTAACAAGAGTAGGTACCCAATGGCTTATTGAGTCCTAAGTTGTGAGTGACAAAATGGTCGCATTTAGGCAACCATTGATAAATGCCTTTAGGAACCAAAAATCTCCTAAAACGACATTTAGCAATGGTGTGGCCTTTCTCGCAACAATACAAGCAAGAAAAGTTAACTTTTGAATTACTTTTGCTATCATGATCTCTTACAAAATATGTGTATTTTTGATATGGGTTAACCATACTCTTTCTAAAATTAGTTTTATCAATGGAAAAATTAATTTTGGGCTCTAGAGCCTTGTTAAGTTTGGTATTTAGGTTTCTAACTTCATTTTCCCAAATGTAACAACTCTTTTTCTTAGATCCTTACAACCTACTTTTTTACTTTCCACTATGGAAGCTTTTAGTGCCTCAAGTTTCTTTTCAGACTCACGAATCTTTTACTCAAGGTGAGCAAATATTTGGTTATTTAAGGCAAGCCTTTTAAAGGCTTCTTTTGTTTCACAATGCAAAGTATTAAAAACAGTTTGTAATTCAAAATGAGACATTTTAGAGGAATTTTCATACTTGGCATGTCATATCTGTTTCTTTTGTTCTTTTGATGGGCGGAAAGACAAAGATTTACGGATTCTTCTTCATCACTTGAGCTTTCATCCTCGGAGGAATCACTATCGATTTCCCAAGTTATATACGCTCTCCTTGGCTTAGATTGCTTCTTATGTGATCTACTTGTTTCCTTTTCTTTGCCCTTTTTGTTCAAGGGACAATCCGGTTTATAGTGTCCGGTCTTTCCGCAAGTATAACATGACCTTCTTGTCTTATTTCCTTTAGTATCATCATTTTTAGAGTACCTTGATTGTTTCCGGAAGTTGACAAGATTTTTCTCGGACTGTTGGATGTCGTTCTTTTTGACATAACAGTTATAACGCTTTACAAACAACCCCATATCCTCACTCTTTTTATCATCTTAATCGTCACTCGAAGTGTAATCACTATGCTCCTTAGTTTGAGACTTTGAGGAAGAAGTCTTGAGAGCAATAAACTTATTTTCAGTATTTTTTATTTTCTCCATCTTTTCCTTCTTTTCATTGCTCTAGGCTTAGAAGCACTTGTTTGTGCTCTTGCAGCTTTCCAAAAAATATTGTGAGATCCAAAATTGTGAGGTCGTTAGCTTCTTTGATGGCGGTTACCTTAGGTTGCCATTCCCTGTTAAGACATCTCAAAATTTTGTTAGTAGCAACATCATTGGCAACTGGCCTACCTAGTGAGTATAATCTATTGATGAGATGAGTGAATCTGTTTTGCATGTCCGCAATGGTTTCCCCTTGCTCCATGTGAAAGAGATCAAACTCTTGTGTTAGTGTATTAGATCTCGCTAGCTTAACATCATTGGTTCCCTCATGGGCAACTTACAATGAGTCCCGCATTGCTTTTGCCATTAAACAATGAGAAACCCTATAATATTCATCAACTCCTAATGAGGAGATCAAAATATTTTTGGCTTTCCAATCATAATTATATTTCTTCTCGTCATCATCAGTCCATTGTGCTTCAGGCTTAGGCACAATCATGTTATTCTCATCGGTCATAGTTATTTCAATTGGACCGTTAAGAATAACATTCCACACCTTTCGATCAATGGGATTAATGTGCCCCCGCATACAGTCTTTCCAGTAACTGTTTCTCCATTAAAAACAGGAGCTCTATTATAGGCCCCTTTAGGTTCGTTAGCCATTTTCTACTAAGTTATACTTGAAGCACGAAGTGAACCGGTGCTCCTGATACCACTTGTTAGACGATGACATGGATCTAGAAGGGGGAGGGGGTTGAATAGATCCCTTATTTAAAAAATGAGTCGGAGCTACCAATAAAATGGTTTTAAAAATTTGTCTAATTTGTGGAAGCGGCCGTGGAAAAATTACCGTCTATAACGAACGGTTACTAGAAAACCGAATATGCGTTTTAGCCGATGGAATCGGATAACGAGTAATGAGAATCACTATGCTAGTCACTCTCTCAATTTGATTTAGCTCACAAAGTGGTATGACTAGTTACAATGCCTTAAAATATTACCACAATAAATGGATAACACACAAGGATTTTCGTTCAGGCAATTTATCAAACACTTGGCGTGCGGAGCACTTCAAATGAGTTCAGCTTTGTGTAATTTGCTCTAATTTCCTTGTACAATCAATGATTGTACTAGAGTCAAAAACAGTCCAACACTTACTCAAAACAGTCCTAAATATGATATAATTGCTTGTACTAAAACCACACAAATATTAAGCAAATTTAAAAGCGTAAGGTAAAAGGCACAAGGATTTGTTGAGGCAGTTCCCCCGCCGTCCTCGCTTCGGGGTACGTCTGCCCTCAATTATAACAATATAATTGAGCTCTTATAATATAAATTTAACCTGTTGTAGAATTGTATATACAAGAATGAAATAGCAATCGAACAAACAAACTCCTTTGTTGTTGTAGAAGCTATCTCCTCTTGTCCCTTGATTTGAGTAGAATAAAGTCCTTCGACAACTTGTGTATGAACCTCTGATTACAACTCTATGTTTAAACAACCTTTCATCTTTAAACCCCAGCCCGACTGATCTCAAACACTCGCGTGTCGAACCCGAACTTCTCCTTCACAATTCGCCGATTAACACTACTAGATTGACGGAACCCACCACTCCTCGATCACCTTCACTTGGCCGAATATATGTTGAGAAGACTCGTCCAAAAACCCCCAAATGCAGAGAATCTTGGAGGACAAAACCCTAGAGGTTTTATTCAAGAAAAACCTGCCAATTCCTCAACCCAAACCGGATTACCCAATCACGGCTTCGAACGTTATCACCTTAGACAATCCATAATGCACAACAAAGATTATTGTGTGTGATTGTTGTGATATGACGTGTAGAAGATGAAGATGATGAGAACTTGAATTGACACCTCTTTCACTTTTCTTGTTTTTGTAATTGACTCAATTGATGTGAAATGAATAGAGCAACTGAATATTTATACCAGCTAAAACTGTTATAACTGATAAAACCAAATTTTAAAAATAATAGACAACACAAAAATTATGCAGCAAACAATGAGCGGTCGACCCATGCAGAGTGTAGGGTCTACCTGAGCTAACCCGAGGCAACATATTGTGCAAAACAAGTAGCTATGCGTCAACCGGAACAAGGCTATGCGTCAACGCAAAGCCTGAATATTTTGACAAATACAAATGACAACAATATGCGTCGACCGGTAGATCGATCATACCATACCCGAGAAAAATGCATTTCTAGGACACTTGCCATGAGTCGACCGGAGCAGAGTTTAGGTCGACTCAAAGACCTGAAATATCAAAAAATGCTTAAATTCATATTTTTGATTATTTTAGATGAAAGTTATGATAGACCAATTGAGCTTGACACGTATGACGCATATTTTGACAGCTCTAAATGCAGTACTCGATATTTTTAGTGCAAGCAAACAAACATGAGAAATAAGGTATGCTCATGCATCATGGTGATAACGCCAAATGACTATTCTCCCATGCGGCTCAGTTTTGACATCATCGAAACACACATATCAAGTATCTGAGGCTTTGCCCTCACAAAATGGAATGAGTCAATACCTAAGCTGAATGAGTCAACAGAAAAACAAATAGATTCAATATATTATAGGCAGTAGCCAATTTATGAAAAAAAATTCAGGATGAGTCGACCCATTCGCTCAATGTATCGACCCATTCCTTTAATGTACCGATACATTGAAGGCGACAGCAAATTCTTGAAAAACACCTTTCAAATTGACTCAACCCATTTGCAGTATGAGTCGATCCATTTGCAGAATGTATCGACTCATTTCTCCTTTGTATCGATCCATTAGAGGCAGATCCAAATTCATTGAAAATCCATTCAGAATGTATCGACCCAAGCATGTTTTTTTTTGTGAAAAAACTCATATTTTAACATGTGATGGCTTATATAATCTAGACTTACATGTTCTATGATGATGATTCATATTTAGACAAATATTGTAAGGTGCAAATACACAAAAATCTAAGCAACCTAGTTTTGAGATCATTCAAAATACATTTAATAGCATATTGCCCTCATAAATGCTTCTTCTTTGAAGAGTCTTATAAACTTCTCTTTCTATCCCTGGTGCAATCTTTCAATCATCCCTTCTTAACCAATCCTTCAATCTCATTTCTTAGTTGGATGCAATCATTTGTGTTATGGTCGTGATATTTATGGAAACAACGGTATATAGACTTGTATGTCAACTTCTTTTAAGTGTTTGCACATTTTTTTCCAAATTTTCTCCCTTGAAGTATTCGAGGGAATGTATGCGTCAAAAATGGATGGGGTTCGCACTTTCCTTCTTCTTTATGTTCTTTGGAGATTCTTATCGACTTCCGTTTCTATCCCTGATGCAATCTTCCAATCGTCTCTTCTTAACCAATCCTTCAATCTCATTTCTTAGTTGGATGCAATTATTTGTGTTATGGTCGTGATATTTATAGAAACAACAGTATATAGACTTTTTGTCAGCTTCTTTTAATTCATTGTTCGCACATTTTTTTTCCAAATTTTCTCCCTTGAAGTATTCGAGGAAATTCATGTGTTAAATATGGATGGGGTTCGCACTTTCCTTCTTCTTTATGTTGACCAACATCTCTCTCTCTCTCTCTCTCTCTCTCTCTCTCTCTCACGGATGGGTCTGGTGTTTCCTATCCTCAATTAATTCCGACGGCTAGAAGTTTTTCTTCATAATTAATGTAAGGATGCACCCTATTCAGTAATTCTTTCAAAATATGGACTTCTTTGAGTCATACTTCTCCTAGAACACGTAGTCCGACGATCACAATCCTCTTTTGAAAATCCAGCCTTTCAAACTATTAGGCTATGTTTGGATATTATAAAATGAACGGAGCTGAGGGGAGTGGAGCATAATAGAATAAAAATATTGTTCTATTGTTTGGATATTTCATTGCGCAATATAGAGATTTTGTCATTCCGCTCAAATCGAAGAGTACAAAAAATGATGGAAAGTAATAGAATGGAATGAAATGAATTTCATCCCACTATGCCAAAACAGACCTTTAGCAGCGCTTTTTTTTACCTTTAGCAGCGCTTTAAAGCGCTGCCTAAAGTGGCGCTGCTAAAGGTAAAGGCAGCGCTTTTTTTGTGGAAAAAGCGCTGCTAAAGACATCACCTTTAGCAGCGCTTTTTTACCCCTTTAGCAGCGCTTTTTAAAGCACTGCCTAATCTCCCCCCTCCCCCCCTTTAGCAGCGCTTTATTAAAGCGCTGTCTTAGACCCCCCCTATAGCAGCGCTTTATGAAAGCGCTGTCTTAGACCCCTCTTTCCCCACCTATAGCAGTTTCTCTGTCCCCTTTAGCAGCGCTTATACATAAAAGCGCTGTCTAATGTGCACGTTTTGAAAAAAAAAATTCCTGATTAATGACATTTTTTATATATTTTTCAATAAAACTGCTTATATTACAATACCTGCTTATATAATTTAGCCCTTTATTTCAGCACTTTGGCTTTATATACACAATTCAACACTTTGGCATTATGTGCACAATTCAACACTTTGGCATTATATGCACAATTCAACATCACAAATTATATACAATTCCACTTTAATATATATAATTCAAAAGCTTCACAATTCAACATCACAAATTATATACAATTCCACTTTAATATATATAATTCAAAAGCTTCATAATACAACATCACAAATTATATACAATTCTCAACTCGAAATTCAACATCACAAATTATACAATTCTACTTTAATTTCTTCCAATCTTTATTGCTGGCCATAATATACCTGTAATTCAGGAAAACTAAAGTATCAAATGAATGACATTCAAATATGTAAATAAGAAATATATATATATACACATAAGAAACGTATAAATAAGAAATAATATGTTATTTTATTGAATGAGACAATATGTAATTTTACAAGTACCTTTAACATCCTTTTATTTTTTTAGTTCGAAGGTGCTTTACTTGTCTCTTAACAACAGGGACGGATGGATTGATCCAAATTCCCTCGCTATGATCATTTCTAATATATGATTCGTCTGCTATAATATTCTCATCTGGATCATCCCTAACATAAGATTCATTCTCAACATCAACCTCCCCCTTTTCTCCAATGTTATCGTTGATTACTTTGTTGGAAAAAAGAACTATAAACCATTTCGTACTTTTCGGATCAGTGACATAGAACACTTGTTTAGCTTGTGTGGCTAGAATAAAAGGCTCATCTTTGTACCCCACCTTATTAAGATCCACTTGCAAAAAACCTGACTTATCCATACGTATGCCACTATTACTTTCAACCCACTTGCATCCAAAGATAGGAATCTGAAACTTCTCATAATCAAACACCCAAATGCGCTCGATTACCCCAAAATACGAGGAAATGTGCATTGATTCGGCAAGCACAGTGACACCACTATTTTGCATTGTACTTTTATCATCTTGCTCCTTGGTATAAAATGTGTATCCATTAATTACGTATGCGCTATAAGAAAACACATGCAAAGTTGGACCATATGCTAAACATCTCAACCTTTCTGTTATTGAAGCGGGATCAGAATAAAACTTTGAATAAATATGCTCTTTGAACCATGCTATAAAACTTCGATTGTGCTCACGTACTATCCAATTTTCATTTCTATTCAGATTTAAACCTCGGAGAACGTCCTTGTGCAATTTAACGTACTGCTCAACCTCAATGTCATTGTGCAGAACATATAAATGCACTTGCTCCCGTTCATCCCTTGAAACTGTCACAACTTTATTTCCAATTAACTGTTTACCTACTACTTTTTCAACAACATCAGATTTTGGGAGGCCAATGGATTGAACGTTGGACAAATATTCAGTACAAAACTCAATAGCTTCTTCAACAATGTATCGTTCAACAATACATCCCTCTGGTCGACTTCGGTTTTTCACATACCCTTTCAATATTTTCATATAACGTTCAACTGGATACATCCATCTCATATATGCAGGTCCACACAGTTGTGTCTCTTTCACGAGATGCACAACTAGATGTACCATTATGTCAAAGAATGACGGAGGAAAATACATTTCAAGCTCACACAAAGTAATAATTATATCTTTTTGCAATGTTGGTAAGATCGCAGGATCGATCACCTTACTACAAATAGATCTGAAAAAGAAACACAATTTTGTTATTGCGCCTCTCACTTTTTCTAGCAAAATAGAACGTATACCTATTGGTAGAAAGTGTTCCATAAGAACATGACAATCATGTGTCTTTAAACTCTTTAACTTTAGGTCTTTCATAGAAACAAGTCTTCTAATATCTGAAGAGTATCCTTCTGGAACTTTAACTTCACTCAGAAACTTACACATTATCTTTTTCTCCTTTCTAGACAAAGTATATGCAGCAGGTGGTAGATAAGTGCGATTTCCTTTCTTCTGGGGTCCTAATTCATTTCTTATTCCCATTGCTACCAAGTCTTTTCTTGCTTTAAGGCCATCCTTAGACTTTCCTTGTATATTGAGTAACGTACCAATAACACTTTCAAATACATTTTTTTCAATATGCATAACATCAAGAAAATGTCGTACATACAACGACTTCCAATACGACAACTCAAACAAAATTGACCTCTTCTTCCACCCACGCGTGGTAAGCGTATGAGCAAAAGGCTTGCCAAACTGAGTACTCACATCTTTCACCTTTGCAAAAATTTGATCGCCGGTCAATGTAGGTGGTGCTCTACGTTGTTCTGAATTTCCATTGAATTCTTGTCTCCACCCACGGTACTGATGATTAGAACTTAAGAATCTACGATGACCAAGAAAGACATTCTTCTGACCAAATTCCAACCGCGTCCAATCTGTGTTTTCTTCACAGATAGGACACGCACATTGACCTTTAATGTTATACCCCGATAGATTTCCGTATGCTGGGAAATCATTAATTGTGCCAAACAACATGGCTCTCAAATTAAAACTTTCTTTCCTATATCCATCATAAACCTCCACACCGTTCTCCCACAAACTTTTTAAGTCTTCGATTAAAGGTGTCAGGTATACGTCTATGTCGTTTCCTGGTTGTTTAGGGCCAGAAATTAACATAGATAACATCATGTACTTACGCTTCATACATAGCCATGGAGGTAGGTTATAAATCATAAGAATTACAGGCCAGGTGGAATGGGAGATACTTTGCAGACCGTGCGGATTCATTCCATCAGTCGATAATGCCAAGCGAAGGTTTCTAGCTTCTTCTCCAAAATCAGGATAATCATTATCAATTTTCATCCACTGTGGTGAATCTGCCGGATGTCGATACTTCCCATCTATAATTCTATCATCTGCATGCCAAGTAAGGTGTTTTGCATCTGTTTCACTACGAAACATGCGTCTGAATCTCGGAATTATAGGAAAATACCATAAGACTTTTGCTGGTGACAACTTTTTCTTATACCGATATACACCGCATTTAGGACACTCGTTTAATGATGCATACTCATTTCGAAACAAAATGCAATCATTTGGACAAGCATGTATCTTATCATAGCTCATACCAATAGAGCATAACATTTTTTTAGCTTCATATGTTCGATTGGGAAGAACATTATCCTCCGGAAGCATCTCTTGAAGTAGGGCTAACAACTCTGTGAAACTTTTATCCGACCATCCATTACCCGCCTTTAAGTTGTACAACTTTAATACCGCAGACAATCTTGTGAAAGTAGTGCAACCTTTATACAACGGCTTCTCTGCATCGCTTACCAACCTCTCAAATATCTTTGGACAATCTTTAAGATCTTCTTCAAGTGCTTCTGCAATATCTTCGACTCGATCACAATCGTATGTATCCCTACCATTGTCCTTTGAAGTAGAGGTCGTATTATTCTGGGGTTCAACATTCTCGTTACTTATCTCACCGTGTAATGTCCAACATGTGTAACTTCGATCAATTCCATGTCTAATTAAATGAGATTCCAACTGAACCGCGTCAATTCGACGCCCATAACAGCAACCTAAGCAAGGACATGTGATCCTACTGGGGTCTTTGGCGTGTTCAACAGCAAACTTAACGAAGTTCGATACCCCATTCTCGTACTCTTTTGACAATCGATTAACAGACATCCAATTTTTATCCATACTATGAAAGTTAGGCAAAAACAGAGAATACCTGTAAAGAAATCACTAACTTCTAAGAAAGTTGTACAGTAGGATGCTTGGAAACAATCACAACCTTGCTCTTCTCAGGTAACCCCTATAACAGACAATATATACATTTTATTAAAATCATATTAATAATTAACCAAAACAAAAAAACTAGATAATCCAACAAAACTAATCATATTAAAAAAAAGTAGATATACTATAATAAACTATTCTACTATTAAAGCATACTTTCATTAATATGATTTTAAACTATTCTAAACTATTTTATAATGCTCAAAATGACATGGACTAAATTAAAGCATACTCTCATAAATGGTGGAAATGGACTAAATTATTCTAAACTATTCTAAACTATTTCATTAATATGATTTTAAACTATTCTAAACTATTAAATCATACTCTCAAAAATGGTGGAATTTCAACAAACACCTTGCATACAAAACTCAAGCCAATATCAAAAGAGTAATGCTCATCAATGGTATCAACAAAAACAAGTCAATAACTCAGAAAGAAGTAGCACTAACATCATCTAATCCAGAAAAATGCAATACTAAGACAATAATCCATAAAAATGCCGTAACAGTCGCGGATTTACCGTAACGGTGGAGGAGAACGAACGGTGAACGGCGGCGAAAGGGAACGGCGAACGGCGGCGAAAACAAATGGAAGACGGCGGCGCAAACGGACGGCGACGAAAGCTTCAACGGAGGGCGAAAATGGAAGATAGGGCAATGGAGAAATGAAGAAACGAAGAAGAAAACGAAAAAACGCGTGTTCTGTTTCGTTTACAATTCTGGAGGGTATATAAAAATTATTATACTAATACCTTTAGCAGCGCTTTTTAAAGGCCTTTAGCAGCGCTTTTAAAAGCGCTTTCATAGGGTGCATTAGCAATGACATATAGCAGTGCTTTATAAAAAAAGCGCTCTCGTAGGGTCCCCTTTTAGCAGCGCTTTTAAAAAGCGCTTTCTAAGAGTCCCCTTTTAGCAGCGCTTTTAAAAAGCGCTCTCTAAGGGTCCCCTTTTAGCAGCGCTTTTTAAAAAAGCGCTGTCTTTGGTAGGTAATTTTTTTCCTTTTTTTTACTGACTATTTAGCAGCGCTTTTTTTAAAAGCGCTGTCTTTGTATGCGCTGCTAAAACCTAATTCTGGCGTAGTGTCCGGTTCCGATCCATTCCATCCTTTTTTTTAATCAATCCAAACAAAGGCTTAAGTTTATACCATTCCATTCTATCAATAAGTTGTTTAAATACATAATCAAATCAATACATTGATAAGAAAAATTAAGTACAATAGGGATATCCACTCAATATACAAACATATGAAGAGCAACAAATAAGAAGAAAAAACATTAATCCATGAACACACATACATATGTCCAATTGCACTTGTTCACATCTGACTAATTATATCGAAGAATCAATATGGATATTTTACAGATGAAATATTATACACACACAATATAAGCAAATGATTTACAGTATTTGTTATGGATCACCAATTAAAGCTGATGGATTCAAAGTGAAGATTATCAGCCAAACCAGAAGCACAAATTTTGGCAACTTCATGTCTCAATTTTCTTGGACCACATACCATGACTCCAACATCTTTGCATTCAAACTCAAACATAATTTCTGCAAAATTAGCAAATTTTTATATATTATTCTCCAATTGAAATAATATATAGTAAAACTCAACTATATTTACCATAATACCCTCCCCCTACTTACTTTTGAGATCAGGTCTTGCACCAAAATGTACATTGGTAGCTTCCACTAAAGATTGATGAGGAATGCTTTCAAGTTCTCTTGTTGGTGTTGAAACTTCTACATTTATTTGCTTATTTTCTAAAGTGTTCTGTCTTTTCCACCAAAGAAAACAAACACTAGAACATACACATATGCATGCACAAATTAGAAACATGTACCACATAACCTTAAATGTCCAATTATAAACTTCACTCGAGTTCTTTTCCATCGGATAAATATAATAACGCGTTAAAATTCCTAAAAGAAGAAGAAACATGATGAAAGATGATGTGATCACGGCACTAAGCCATAACAAGTTATTCGGGCCTAATACAAGTGAGATAGGAGAATCAGAGACGTTTGGTTTAAACCATATTGTTTGAATAGGTTTTTGAGTTTCTGTTGAAGGTTCTTGTTTTTCTCTCGTGATGTAAGCTTCGATTTGTAAATGAAGGTTCGAGATTTGAGTTGTTGAACCGGAAGCAGGAAGCATAAGATCTAACATTGTTAGATCAACATAATTCTTGAAAACACAAACAAGTAGAAGTTTTGGAGTTTGCAATTGTTGCTGTTGGCTTTGAAATATGAGATCTCGGATTATAGATATGAAAGGAGTTATGCCACTTCCACCACTTATCATCACAATCTGTTCATGCCTGTTTTAGAGACAGAAGAATGATGATAAATTATAGCACTATATATGTATCAAGAACCATGCATTTTGCTACGAGAACGAACCGATGAAGGAAATTAACACTAACCTTAGAAATTGTTTAGTATGAGGTCCATAGGGTCCTTCAACTGAGACACTAAGATGATCCAAAGATGAAGAAGAAAGTTCTTGATAAAGCTTGTTTGACCAGCTACCAACATTTTTTATAGTAACACGGAGATGATTAGTTTCCATATTACAACTAGAAGTCACTGTAAAAGGGTGCCATTGCAGCTTGGAAACTTTTGGAACATTTATGAACACCAAGCTTGTGGGGTTATAGTATAAACCTGAAATTTTGTTTGATAAAGTTTGATTCTTAAATTCTTCGAAATAGTATAATAACCGAGTTTATGATTATGACTTACTAGGGTTCTTGGAGAAGTTGAGTTCGAGTGCATCACAAGGCAAAATGCGAGCTGATAATAATGGAGCATTTTGGCGAGATTGTAAGAATCTAAGATGTCTATCAATGAGGAAGAGAAAAATTCCAGGAGCAATCATGCACATGTATTCAACTCCAACATGGATTGCGTAGAATAAGATGTAGAGAATGTAGAGATGGTGAGTGTAGAAGAATACTTCATACGTTTTACGCCTTATGCGTGAAATACTTGTTATCCACATTGCTAGGGCTATTAAGCTTGCAATCTCCCCGGCAACGTTGGAGACATAAGTTTTGCTCCATTCTAACATCTATGACATGAGCAATATGTTTATATGCATGGTTGGAACAAATTAGCACATTAATTTATAATAATGTCTTTTATGGATACAATAAATATATTTCGAAAAAAATAATACACAAAAAAGATTTTCGAGAACAATTATGAAATGGTGATAAGTGTCACTATATAATAATTTTCTCTTCTTCGTTTTTTTAAAAAAGTTGTTGAGCTAGTCTAGGTTAACTTGAGAAACTTTTAATTAGTTTACAAGAAGTTTATCTTTCATCTAGGACAAGGACTAAGATTGTCAAAAATAATATTAAGTCAGCCATGTGGGAAAAATAATATCAGTTATATGGAAATACATTTAATAAAAAAAATTATATGTTCTTAACTAGTGTATATATCACTTATTTAAAAAAAGAAAAAGAAAAAGAAAAATCTTAAAAGCTTTGAAGATAATACTTTCTCCATAAACAAATAAAAGGAAAACTACAAGTTTTATTTAGAAGGCCAAATTATAAGGTTTTGTTTGAAAGTTTAGAGGAGAGAGGAGGGAAGACTTTGAAAAACAAGTTTTTAAAAAGATATAAAGAAAACTTTAATATTTAGAATTTTTTTATTTAAAATGATAAAATAGTGTTTATCATTAATATATATATATATATATATATATATATATATATATATATATATATATATATATATATATATATATATATATATATATATATATATATATATATATATATATATATATATATATATATATATATATATATATATATATATATATATATATATATTACTTTTTAAAAATACTATAACAACAAACAAAAATTATATTTGAATAATTTATCTAAATCCTCTAAAACCTTCATTCAATAAAAATTTTGAGTTTTTAAAATTAAGAATTTTTTAGTGCTATGAATAAAAACAAATTGTTCAAAATCATCTCAACCTAAATCTTTCTATCATTTTAACTCAATTCTATCTATTTTTCAAAGTCCCTCCCTTCCTTCTCCTCCAAACTCACAAGCAAAGCTTAAATTTTTTAAAAATAATTTCATAATATTTTATGTCATCATTTGAAAAAGTATCATTTAACTAAAACTCATCACAAAATAATCTTTCATAAAAAGTAACTAAAAATAATAATAGTTTGAGAAACATAAATATTCATTTTATATTACAATCAAATATTTCTCTTCTGAGTTTGAGAATTTTAGACCTATTTTCTTTCTTGATTAAATAATACTTTGACAAAAAAAATATTTATTTTATATTACAATCAAATAATTCTTTTTTGGAGTTGGAAAATTTTAGACCTATTTTCTTTCTTGATTCTTTGTATAAGCTCGTGGCAGGTGTTGGTCGGTAGGCTGGAAGTGATTAAGGGGAAGTTTATCTCCTCAAAACAATCGATATTTCATTAAAAAAAAAGGTTGTTGGTGGATGGTTCTGTTGCGCTTAATGAAATTTTAGATCTTAAAAAAATGTTTAAGAGAGTATTTTGTATTAAAAATTGATTTTGAGAAGGTCGGTGACTCTATCAATTGGTTTTTCTTAGATTATATACTTTGGATGTTCAGATTTAAAAGTATGTGAAAACCATGTATTAGAAGAGATTGTGTCTTTTTAAGGAGTCTCTCTTTTTTGTTGAACGATTGTCCAACAGAAAAGATTAGTATTCAAAAGGGTTTGTAATAAGGAGAATAATTAGCCCTTTTTCTTTTTCTCCTAGTGGTAGAGGGCCTTAGTGGTTCTTTGAAAAGATTATTTAGGTTGGTGTTTGTGAAGTTTTTAAGGTGGATTTGAATGGGTTAGAGATGTGTCATCTCAAGGAGAACAATTAGTTGGGTTCCATCTGTTTCAAGTATTTAAGACTTTCAGTGGATGCGAATTTGAAGAAGGAAGAGACTTAAAATCTTCTAGTAAAATTAATTTCTAAAATATTAGAATCTTCGAGAAATAAATTTTTGAATTTAGATGGCAGGGTGGTTTCACTGAACTCGGCATTGAAGTCAATCCTCTTCAAATATTTAACGGAGGAACAATAATGTAAAGCTCAATTCCAATTAGAAAGAGACAATAGATTCTTTGCCATATATATTATGGGACCTCAAATGCATAAGAAATCACCTTATCATAAACAAGTGGTAACTATAATTGCACATAAAAATACATACCTCAATCATTTGATTGGTGATGGCCCAATAGATGATAAAACCAACGGTATGAGCAGCAAAAAGAACCATAGATAAATGTCCAAGCCAAATATGGTATTTGATGCTTGACTCAGATGTTAATCCAACCAAACGCAGAATAGAAGACCCTCTTGTCACCGGAAAGAACAAAAATGCCCAACATATGTTTCCTATGTAACCAAGTCTCAAAGACACACTCCTAAACTTTGCTTCCCATCTAATACAAAATCAATCAATACAACCAAATTTTCTTTTATCAAGATCCTTTTTCTTGAAACCAACAACAACAACAAAAAAGGACAAGTTTAGATTATTTACACTTTCTCTCCTGGTTTGTGCATATGAAGGTGACCAAAACTAATATACAAGTAATTGGCAAGAGACCATATCAAAAGTGCAACAAACATGAGTGCAAAAAGAAGCTCCATAGCTGAAACTATTCCAAATGGAGACATCACCAGAAATGGACGTTTCAGAAAACATATACATCTTTTTATAGCACCACCACTGAAACCAAAAAATATATACAATTCTAATCAAAATTAAACAATAATTAAATATTAATTAAAGGAATATTTAGAGGCTAGCTAGGTACCGTTTGGAGGGTAAGTTTTGTGTTATTTTTTCCTGATGAAGATGGAGATAAATAGCACCAAGAGCTCCAATGAACATAATAGGAAATGTAAAAAGCAAGAGATTTACCCCTAAAATAATAAAAAAATTTAAGTAATAATAAATCATAATCTTATAAGAATAAAAATGAAATAATATAGAATGACCTAGTTGATTTACCTTGCTCTCTGAAGTATGTTGAATTGAGCTTGTTTTCTAGGGTGACAGTCCATGTGTTGCGGTAGATCTTTGTTGGCAACAAGATCCAAACAGTTAGTGATCCAAGAAACATCAAAAGTAAAATGATTCTAATTAGGAATATTGTGTGGCTCTTCATGATATTGCACTTTTGTGTGTATAGTGTCTCAACAATGTGTTGTGAATCCTGTAGATTATGAAAGGTGTATATATAGAAAAGTCAGATACCCTATGGCTGGCTATGGTGAAGCTACTAACATTATTATATATATTACTCTCTCCTTCACACATTATCCCACATATTTCAGCATTTCACATATATTTAAAATGTAAGAAAAAAAACAATTATTACATTGCCTTATTAAATATAGAGTTGTCTCTTGACAAAAAAAAAAATAAAAAATAAAAAAAATATTAACAAAAAAAATGAAGTTGTCTCTTCAAAATAGTGAAGGTAAGATTTATCGTTTTTAGTAAAATAATTAATTTTATAGTAATAAAATAGGAAGAAGAGATGTAATATTTTGATAATTTTTTTCTACAATACATTTGTCAATTCAACAAGTACACAGGTACAAAAGGTCATTAAAACAATAAGTAAATAATTTATTATTATTATAAAAAAAAATTTAATATAAAAATTGTTTACTTACAAATAATATAATTTTCTAGATGCATCTAGAAAATAATAATAACTTAATAAATGTGTTAGCAATATTATTAAATTTTTAGATTATTTATTTTTTTAGTATAAAGAATTTATTATTTCTAATAACAGTGAATTCAAATATTTAAAATAAAAAAAAAGTAGACAATTAGTACAATACTTATAAAAAGTATAATGAAATGTTTTTTGTTTTCAATGAAATGATTTTTGTAAAGTATAAAATTCTACAATCTATGATTTAGAAAAATCATAATTAATTTGTTAATTTTTTTATAAATAAAAAATGTTGTATTAAAAGCAAGCATAAAAAGTATTCAACACAAATACAATAAAAAAAAAATTTTTAAACGAGTTTACAAACCAGCCTAACTACTTAAAAAAGATGAATGATTATTTAACCAAACATTTCAATCATTGTAAGCCAACTTCAAGATTTCTTTACAATCTCCTTTGAAGAGAACATCGTTTCTTCTTAACCAAATCAACTAAATAGTTGAAGTCAGAATAAAAACCTCAATTTCTTCTTGATCCTTCCTTTTATTTATGCTTGAAAAGCTAGAAAAATGGTCCTTCAACAAATCACATGAGATTATCCAACTCAATCTTAGCCAACCCTAAATGCCTTGCCAAACATTTGTAGCAACAATGAAACATTTGCAACAACCAACAACAGGACGTAAGAGGAAAATATAAAGATGTGATTCCTCATACCCCAAGTAAAAAAGACACAAGGTTGTTATGCTTAAATATTACTAGGACATTAGTAATCCATAACACCTTTAAGAAATGGATTACAAAAATTTGTTATGTTTAAAGATATTATGGATTGCTAATATTTGTTATGCATAAATGGAGTTTTCATTGCTAATATTTGATTCCACTCTATCAACTTAGTTATATTTATTAGACAAATATTTGTATATGTAGTATTAATATAAACAAAAATGAATAAATGAGGCATATCTAAGAACTATCCGATTTAAAATTAGTACACAAATATTATTGTATCTAAATGAAAACAACAATTAATATACACAAATACTCTCTCCCGCTCCTAACTATAAGTATCCATTAGGATAAATATTGTTCTTAAATGTAAATCCTAAATCACTAGGTTGTTTTTTCACAATATAATCCTAACTAGTATATATAAATTTATTGTTAATTTGTCTTGGAATAAAAAGATCAACCTTAAATATATTTATACACAAAAGGCAAGTAATAAACTAAAACAAAATTTTATATCCAATCAAAAATATGAGTGAATTTGAATTCGCTCTTCTATATTTAATTTATATGCGGTGCTTTAAAGGATATATTATTGTCTGCATGTAAAAATTAAAATTGGAGTTAATAATAAACGAGTTAGGGGAGAATTTAATGTATTTTTGTATCAGTGGCTCTCAGACAAGAAATCATTGGAGCATTTATTATAACTTATTTCGTGTGTTTGTTTCATAGAAAAATGCTTGATGTTCGCGTTGCTGTTATTTTCACAATATAGTACAAAGTTGAGAGAGAGAAAACACTTTCCAAGGGACTAGTACAATTTTCATCAAAGCAGACGTACGCAGTAGGAGTACGTACACTTTCTTCTCATAAAAGAGAAAAAGTAAAAACAAAACACTTCTTTTCAAATTAGGTTTTTTCTTTGATTTTTTGCATATATTTTGAAAATACTGATTACTTATATATTGATTTTAAAAATAACATAAGTGTCATTTAATGAAGCTGTAACACAAGATCAAGAGATGAAGACCCAATAGAATATGAAGAAGAAGAGATTGGACATATACACAGACAAGGACCAAAAGGAACATAGATAAGCTCAAGTGGATGAAGAATTTTGTGATAGCATCCAAGCCACGTTAAGGCTACTGTACTGATATGCTTTCATAGCTCAGGAAAGGAATTACTAGTTGCACTCTTTGTTGTATTGGTCTGGCTCTTCATTAATAATGCAAGCAAGAATTATCAAAGTTAGAGATATTAGTGTAGCAGTAGCTTTACTTTCTGCACTAATTTCTTAATGAGAACATGGATACCTCATCAAATTAGTTACGGAACAACAACTCAAATTTTATCCTATTAGGTGGAATTGGTTAAATTGATCAATTTTTGTCATAATATTTTATTTAAGATTGTGTAGTATAAGATTAGAAATAAAAATATTAGAAAGAGTATTGAGGTAGTATCAATGTAGAAAAAATAGTGGAAAATAAACAATTTGGTAGTTTTAGGATGTTGTGATGATTAACGATACCTTTCAACAAAGATTGAGAAACATAGTTCTTGGGTGAACATTCAAAACGATTAGAACAAAGAGAAAAAGAAGAAAGGATAAAGAAGAAAGAAGAAGAAGGATTTAGGCAAATTGTTTACTATTCACTTTTTCATTAGGGTTTACAAATGATTACAAATGAATAACACAATTCACCTCACTCAACAACCTGAGTGATCTAGACTATTTATAGACTAACTAGCTAACTTACAATACAAACTAACTAAACAATTGGATCTATAACACAATGCTCAATTCGACTACAATATGTAACCCTTCAACATCAGCATGCGAACCATCTTCGACTTCATGCTAGTCTCATATCGAAACAAATGAAAGCTATCTCTCGACAGAGTTAGAGTTCGATTCAAAATCTCACAAATCTCCACCTTGGATCTAACTCTACAAACAGAGAATAAACTAGATTTTATCATGCATCTTTATCAACTGCATACGATGGAAAAACTTGCAACTTGCCAATGTCTTGGTGATCATATCAGCAACATTGTCATCAATCAAAACTTCAGCTCCTGAACTTCACCACGCTCAATTATCTCTCTGATGAAGTGCAACCTCACATCGATGTGCTTGCTTCGCTCATGATAGGCTGAGTTCTTCAATATATGTATTGCACTTTGACTATCACATTTAACAATGATACTTCGACCTTAAAGTTTCAGCTCCTTTGCAGAACCTTCAAGCCATAATGCTTCTTTCACAACTTCAGTGAGGACAATATATTCTGCTTTAGTGGTTGATAAGACAACAACCTTCTAAAGCGTTTCTTCCAACTGATTATTGTGTCGAACATAATGAACACATATCCAGAAATAGACTTTTTGGGATCCATACAACCTGTATAATCAGAGTCGAAAAATCCTTCGATTTCGACTTTGCTATCATCACCACAAGCTCCACCATAAATCAAAACTCAACTCAGAGACCCATTTATGTACCTGAGAATCCACTTTAAAGTTTGCTAGTGCGTCTTCCCAGAATTGGCCATATACCTACTTACAAGGCTCACTCCATACGCTATCCCTGGCCTCGTACAGACCATATCATACATTAAAGAACTCATTATACTAGCATATGGAATGCTACTCATATAGATTCTTTCAGCTTCAGTACTCGAACTTTGAGTAGTACTAAGCTTAAACTGAGGACTTGTTGGAGTCACAACAGGCTTTGAATTCGACATACCAAACCTGTTGAGAAGTTTCTGTAGGTATGTATTTTGATATAAACATAACTTTGAATGTTTTCTATCTCTTTGGATGTCAATCCCAAGAAGGCAGCTCTCAGATCCTTCATTTGAAACTCCTTACTGAGTTTAACCTTCACCTCCATTACATTCTCAACACTGTTTGTAATACCCCAAATTTTACCCTTTCTTTTTTATTTTTATTTTAAATTCTTATTAACTTAATAAATTAACCTTTTTTTTAAATCTTGTTTTTTTAACTAATAATAATTTAATTAACCTTTTTTATAACTTTACTAATGTTTTTTATTAACTTTTTTTTTTCTATTTAGTTTATTTATTTAAGTCATTTTAAGCTCTTCTTACTAACTTTTAGGATTTAGATTAAAATTTAACTTTTTTTTCTTTTCTTTAAAGAAGTAAATTTTTATAACCTTTTTTAAATTAATTTCTAACACTTTTTTTTAATCAAATTCTAATACTTTTTTTAAATAAAAATCTAATACTTTTTTTTAAAATTAAATCTTTTTTTCTAACTTTTTAAAATTAAATATTTTTTCTAACTTTTTTTAAAACTAAATCTTTTTTTTCTAACTTTTTTAAAGTTAAATATTTTTTTCTAACTTCTTTTTAAAATTAAATCTTTTTTCTAACTTTTATAAAGTTAAATCTTTTTTTTCTAACTTTTTTAAAAAAATTAAATCTTTTTTCTAACTTTTATAAAATTAAATCTTTTTTTTCTCTAATTTCTTTTTAAAATTAAATCTTTTTTTTCTAACTATTTTAAAAATTAAATCTAACCTTTTTTTATAAATTAAATCTATCCTTTTTTTTAAAATTAAATCTAAATCTTTTTTTGACACCTTTATTTTTCAAATTAAAATTCTAAATTCTTTTTAAAATTAAATTCTAACGCCCTTTTCTTTTTCTTTTTTTTTTTAAATTTTAAATTCCTTTTAAAATTAAATTCTAACAGTTTTTAAAATAATTCTAACATTTTTTAAAACCAACATTCAAATATTTTTTTTATATTTTTATTCTAACTCATTTTTTTTTAAAACTCTAATTTTTTATTTAACTTGAAACTCTAATCTTCTTTGCTAACTTTTTAAATTTAAATCTCAACACTTTTTTAATCTAATCCAATCTTAATGAATTCCAGATAGAGTTAAATCAAATCAATCAGATCAATCATCATCATAAGAAAATCAGATCTAAATATCAACATCACCATCATTGAATCAAATCTGAAATCATCATAAAAATTCATTCAAATCAAATCAGAGATTGAAAAAGATTGAGATATTCAAATTAAATCTGAGATTAAAAAAAAGATTTAAAAATCAAGTATAAAAGGGACGAAAATCATAACAAGAAGGAGAGAACTTTTTTCGTAAAATCCAAGCAAACTCCGTCAAAAATCCTCCAGCCTCAGGACAAAGCATCATCGGCCATCATCATTCCGTAAGGATCAAAAAATATAATTACAATTTTTGTGTTGCTTTTCATGTTTTTCAGGAAAAAGAGATGAAGAAGACAAATCGGCGGTCATGCAAAAGAAGAAGAAGATAACATCCGTGAGAGGCAAACAAGAAGGAGAGGAACACACGCAAACTCAGAGAGCAGAGAGAAGAAGAGTGATGACCGGCCCAACCCTCTTTTTTATTATTTATTGTTTTTCCATTTGTTATTTTATTTTGTTTATCTTTTTTTAAAAAAATCAAGAAGACCCTTTCTTTTTTATAATCAAAAACCTTTTTCAAATTAATTAAAACTCTTTTTAAATAAAATAATCAAATGTTTTTTCAAATAATAAAACTTTTTTATAACTTTAAAGTAAAACGTGTTTTTAACTAACATTAAGATTTTTTAAATTAAACCAATTGTTTTTTTTAATGATTAAATCTTTTTTTCAAAATATTATCACTAAAACTCCTTTTTTAGAATAATTAACCAAACTTTCACTTTTTTATTAATAATTTTTTTTAAAACTCAAAACTCTTTTAATTAAAATTAATCTCTCTTTTAAATCCTTGGTTAAAAAGACCATAAAAGTCCTCCAAAATTCATACGGTTTGTTTCTCGTTCAATTTTGATTTCGTTTTCGTCTAACCCCACATACTGACATTTTTGTTTGTTTTGTTTCTTGCAGCTATTATGTTCAATTGATTTTATTTTCAGTTTAAATATTCAATTATCATATTTGTAACTGCTTATGGGATGTAATTTTGCGAGACAATTGTCGCATTTATCTTTCCGCACTTTATGTTCTGCCATTGTATGTTTACCGCGTCTTTACCAATAATCTCACTCCTCCGAAGGAATTAGGTCTAGCCGTTTGACCGCCGTGTCAATAGTCCTCAACTTCAAACCCTTACAACCTCACAAACCCTAATTTTCACAAATGCCTCGCCGCAGGCAAAATTACAATTTTACCCCTAGCATTAGGTCAAAGAGCCGCCGCGCTCATTTTAGGGTTTCCCGCCGTGGAATCCCTAACCTAACCTAACCCTAATTCACTTAACAATTTACAACGTAGATATTGGAGTTTCTACACTCCGCGTAAGCGTGTCCCTAAGATACGTTTATTCCCCATTGAAACCTTGGCCACAGTCAAGACGTTTCTAACCTCCCTTTTGAGGGGAACTACGATTACTCTGATTCCACTCCCGTAAGGATACGTAGGCACAAGATGCGATGTCTTGCCGAGTAAACTTAGAATTAACCCCTTAGGTCTCCTTTCTCACTTTTAATCCTTTGTACATATACCTTAAGCAAATGAATAAAGCAAATAGTAAACATCTGAACAAAAGGTTCCTGTAGAGTACTACAGAAGTTTAGGGTGCTAATACCTTCCCTAAATTTAACCAACCCCCGAACCCTAGATCTTTCCCCGCATTGTGTTTACGATGCAAAATAGGTTTTCCCTCTTTTGACCTTTTCCTTCGGATAAATCAAAGAGCGGTTGTGAATTGAATTGCGATTCAAACTCATTAATAGTTTGATATCCTATTTCCACCGCAACAGAAAATGGCGACTTCACTGGGGACTCCTTTAACTTTTGAAGGTTATCCCTAACTTGTTCATATTTATTACTATCTGTGACATTATTCATTTGCATGTATATATTTGTGCTTTGATTGTGGGACTGTTCCTTGTGCTGTGAGATAGGTCCTACACCCGGATCTAGTGTACCTTAGGTAAATGGCAATAGACCAAGGAAACTGTACGACGTATATCGATACGGTTGATCTGGTGGCCATGGTTAATGCGACTTCTTGGTTGGTGCTTATATTCCTTAAGTCAAGTTGAGGATAATATTGAGGCTGCCATATGTTGTCAACGCACTAACTGACTTTTAGAACCCTAGTTAACTCATCTTGGCCTTTAGAAAGTAGTGAGGTAACCGGCTTTGGTGCAGACTAAAGTTGGTTGACACTCGATACTACGCTCATTGAGATCTTAAACTTGGAGGGTTTTGGTTGGCAAGTAAGTTGCCTTCTGAACAACCACCCTTGTGAAGGATCAATGATATTGAGATCCCTTAGAACCCGGTTACTTTTGTAGGACAGGATGAACCATCTAACTTCAGGGGAGGGTATTTACCTTTGAACCTCATGCAAGCCTTTAACCTAGGACTTTGTGTGTTTTCATGCATTGCATCCATAAAGCATCTCATCGCATTGTATTTCATGGAGGTCAAACATCATTTATGGATATCGCGGGATACCATAAATAAAAAAAATATAAAATGAAAAAACAAGGAAAAGATTTCCTTGGTACCCCACGGCATTAGTAAATGTTTTGAATTCCATGAAATCTTCATTTACATTCACATTTTAGCATCATACTTTTGCATTACATGTGTCTCCCGATTTCTCACACTCGGTTCTCTCACCTTCCAGTTTCGTCACCCTGAGTTCTCGGCACCAATACAACACCAGAGCTCAAACTCGGAAAAGAATGGAGGATCAGGCAAAAGAGATTGATCGCCTTAGCAATGAACTCGAAGACCTTCGAGGGGGTATGGGGCGTATGATGGAATTGTTACATGTCATTAATGCTAAGATGGATACCCAGCCCACTGTTGTTTCTGAGATTACCGGCGTTACTGTGGACCCTCCACCAAGTGTGACCGTAGCAAGGGACCCACCTTATGGTCTTGCTCCGGGTTTTGTGCCTCCTCAAGCCACTGTTCCGATTAATCAACCTGTTCAGCAAGCCGTGCCCTTGTTTTCTGAAGTTTCTAGGGGGGCTCCTATCTTTGCACCACCTGTTGTACACACTCGTGCGCAACCGTACTTCAATGAGACAGCTTTTGATAATCTTGATGAGAATGTTGAGGGTTATGAGAAACATGATAAGCTTCGTGAGGAAGTAAACACTATCGTCCAGAGATTGAAAAAGGTAGAGGGTGATCAAATTTTTGGGACTGCTGCAAGGGATGTTTGTTTGGTTTCAGGTTTGGTTATTCCCCCAAAGTTCAAAACTCCGAACTTCGATCGTTATGAAGGTGCCACCTGTCCTAAGAGTCATCTGATCATGTATTATCGCAAAATGGCTGCCCATGTTGAGAATGATAAACTGATGATTCATTGCTTCCAAGATAGTTTGAAGGGTGCTTCCTCCAAGTGGTATTTAACTTTAGACCAGTCTCGCATTAAGAGTTTCCAGGATTTATCTGACGCTTTCATCAAACACTACGAGTACAATATGGATCTGGCTCCTGACAGAAGACAGTTGTTGAGTATGTCGCAAAAGAATTCTGAGTCATTCAAAGAGTATGCTCAAAGGTGGAGAGAAACTGCTTCGCAGGTAGAACCTCCTTTGACCGAGAAAGAGTTAGCTGATTGGTTTGTCGACACAGTCCGTCCAGAATTTTACGAGAGAATGGTGGGTAGTGTGACTTCAAATTTCTCCGACATCGTTGCTGTGGGTGTCAAGATTGAATTGGGTATGAAGAGTGGTAAAATGACAAATAATCATGGTACTTCTAAGGATCAGCCGAAGAAACCTCCGTATAGCTCCCAGAAAAAGAAGGAGAGTGAGACTAATGCTATATCCTCTGGTAGACCAAGGGAACGCTTTTATCGGCATCCGCAAGGTTATGCTCAACCTCAAGGGTACCCAGTCCAATATGCTCAACAACCCTATGTGGCAGCTATTACTCCTTCTTTCAATCAACAGGTTCCCATGTATCAACCTATGCAACAACCTCCTGTTTATCCGCCTCCTGTCAACTATCTACAGGCGCCCAATACTCCTGCTCCTCAACAGCCAAAGAGTCCGGCTCCTCGCCAGAATATGCCGAATAGAAGAACGTATAAGCCTTGTCCGCCGATTCCGATGACTTTTACCGAGTTGTATCCCTCTTTGGTCAAGCAGGGTCTAATCACTACTCGGGCTTTGGGTCCGCCTCCTAATCCTCTACCCGCCAATTACAACGCCGCCGCTCACTGTTTATTTCATGAGGGTGCGCCTGGCCATGATCTGGAGAATTGTTATGCTCTCAAAAATATTGTCAGGGACCTATTGGAAAAGAAGATTTTGTCATTTGAAGATCCTCAACCAAATGTTAAGAAGAACCCTTTTCCTAACCATGAGAGTGTCAATGCCATTGGTGCTGATTCGGAAGAAGGTTATGCCCTTGATGTTGAACAGATTAAGACTCCTCTCAAAATGTTCCATTCGAAACTGTTTGAAGCTGGTTTAGTAGATACTTCCCACGTTGCATGTGTAAGTTGTGAAGCCAGTACTAAGGGTTGTGTGTTGGTTCAGAATGATGTTCAGAGGTTAATTAATGAGGGTGTTTTACAAGTGACAAGCCAAGCCAAGAAGGATGAGGTCGCTGTGGTTGAGCCTGTCTTCCATCAGCCTGAATCAAAGGGTAAGGTACCAGTGTTTAATTTATCAGGGGCAGGCTCCGCCAATCCCGTGTTCGATATACCAAAGCCGTTTATCCCTGAAGTGAATCAGCCTAAGCCTATAGTTATTCGAAGACCGAGTCCGTTTCCTTTCAGTGATCCTAAAGCTGTGCCTTGGAAATATGACGTGACTATGATTGACAAGGAGTCTGGGAAGGTTATTCCAAATGAAGAGGTTAAGGGCACGGTGACCAATATCGCAGAGGCAAGCAGGATGACTCGCAGTGGCCGTGTGTACACTCCCCATTCTAGTAAGGATCCACCTAAGGAGACCACTAATATCCCTGTGCCTGCCAAAGACAAAGGTAAGGGAGCCATCACGAATGATGAAGATGCCGAATTTTTGAGGATCATCAAGAAAAGTGACTATAAAGTTATCGATCAACTTCATCAGACTCCTTCCAAGATTTCGATTTTATCTCTGTTGATGAGTTCACCCGCTCATAGGATGGCCTTGCAGAAAGTTTTGACTCAAGCACATGTGGATCAGGATATCAGCACCAATCGGTTTGATAGTGTGATCGCCAATTTGACCGCATGTAACACCCTTAGTTTCAGCAACGAAGAGTTACCAAAGGAGGGTCTGAACCATAATCGCGCTTTACATATATCGGTGAAATGTCAGGAGGACAATTTAGCGAGAGTGCTAGTGGACACCGGTTCTTCTTTGAACGTTCTACCTAAGAGGGTCCTTGATAAGTTGGTTTTCAAAGAGACTGTGTTGAAACCTACTCCTTTGGTCGTCAAGGCTTTCGATGGTTCTCGCCGGTCGGTAATGGGGGAGGTTGAGCTTCCTATCCTGATTGGTCCGCAAGTCTTTAATATCACGTTTCAAGTCATGGACATTAATCCCAACTACAGTTGTTTACCTGGAAGGCCGTGGATCCATGCCGCTGGGGCAGTGACCTCGACTTTACATCAGAAGATGAAGTTCGTGATCGATGGAAAGTTGGTTATTATACACGGTGAGGAAGATCTGATGGTCAGTAACCTGTCTTCTTTCCGTTACATCGAGGCCGATGAGAATGCTTTAGAAATCTCCTTTCAAGCACTTGAGATCGCCAATGTTGTTCTGCTAGAAGTCGAAGAGACAGTGGGTCAGGGTAATCCATCTTTTGCATCTCTGAAGAGTACCAAATCAACAATTGACAGGGGCATTCCTGAAGGTTGGGGAGAGGTAATTGATGTCAAGACCAAGACTGATCGCTCTGGGTTGGGTTACAAACCAACTCAGAATGGAGCTGCCACGACTGTCGAAGGGCGTCCGAAGGTTATCCAAGAAGTATTTGTCAGCGGAGGTTTCCAAGTTAATGCCATCAGCGACTGTGAAGAAAATGAAGAGCTGAGCAACCTGATGTTTAAGGGTGATGCAGTTTTGAACAACTGGGAGGCCGTAGAGATCCCTGTTATTTTTCCCTTGTCAAAGTAATTGTTTTTTTAAGTGTCATTTACATTTTCAAATAAAAATATGTAGCTCTGCCCAAGGCTATAGGGTCGTTTTGTCGGGCCACCTTTCATTCATAAAAAGATATTAATAAAAGTATTTTGTTCGATTCCACTTTGTTCATCTGCGTTTTTTGTTTTCACTTTTAAAAATGAAATTGGCAACCTTTCTTCCGAAAAATAATAATAAAAAAAAAAACAGCATTTCATTCTTACAAATCTTCGAGCATTTTAATTAAGTAAGCCTTCCATCATGCAGAGACATCATAAACCTTGTTGGATCCAATGACTTTGCTGACACTCCTGACTGGGATGCACCCATCAATCAAGCTGAGGACGAGGGTGAAGAAGATCTTGAAGTACCCGCGGAACTGACAAGATTGATTGAGTACGAGTACACAGAGCTTCAACCGCATAAAGAGCAAGTGGACCCAATTAATCTCGGTACCGATGAGAGCAAGAAAGAGGTCAAGATTGGTGCAATGCTTGGGACGGAGATTAGGCCGAGGTTGATTGAGTTGTTAAAAGAGTATATTGATGTGTTTGCGTGGTCGTATCAAGATATGCCGGGCCTAGACACGGATATTGTTGTTCACAAGTTGCCGCTTAGGCCAGATTGTCCGCCTATCAAACAAAAGCTTCGAAGAACGAGACCCGACATGGCTTTGAAGATTCGAGATGAGGTTAAAAAGCAGTTGGATGCAGGATTCTTGGCAGTCGCAAAATATCCAGATTGGGTTGCCAACATTGTGCCAGTACCTAAGAAGGACGGTAAGGTTAGGATGTGTGTGGATTACAGGGACCTGAACAAAGCAAGTCCGAAAGACGATTTCCCTCTGCCACATATTGATACACTGGTAGACAATACAGCCAGTTTTGCGTTGTTCTCATTTATGGATGGTTTCTCCGGCTATAATCAGATCAAGATGGATCCCGATGATCGAGAGAAGACTACTTTCATTACTCCTTGGGGAACTTTCTGCTACAAAGTCATGCCCTTCGGTTTAAAGAATGCAGGGGCAACTTACCAACGTGCCATGACCACTCTTTTTCATGATATGATGCACAAAGAAATTGAGGTGTATGTGGACGATATGATAGCCAAATCTCAGAGTGAAGAGGAGCATTTAGACCATTTGGTGAAGCTGTTTGAACGACTCAGGAAATATCAGTTGAAATTGAATCCTGCAAAATGTACCTTCGGTGTCAGATCCGGAAAATTGCTTGGTTTCATTGTTAGCCAGCGAGGGATTGAGGTGGATCCTGACAAAGTCCGAGCCATTCAAGATATGCCGGCTCCGCGAACCGAGGCGCAAGTTAGGGGTTTTCTGGGACGTCTGAATTACATTTCCAGGTTTATCTTTAATATGACCGCTACTTGTGAGCCGATATTCAAGTTGCTTTGCAAGGGGCAGACAGTTGAGTGGAACCCTGATTGTCAGAAAGCGTTTGAGAAGATTAAGGGTTATTTGCAAGATCCCCCTATTCTGATCCCGCCCGTACCTGGAAGACCGTTGTTTATGTACCTTACTGTTCTCGAGAAGTCTATGGGTTGTGTGCTTGGACAACATGATGAGACTGGGAAAAAGGAACATGCAATTTATTACCTGAGCAAGAAGTTTACCGATTGCGAAAACAGATACTCACCATTAGAGAAAACTTGTTGTGCATTGGCATGGGCCGCTAAGCGCCTTCGGCAGTATATGGTCTGTCATACCACGTTATTGATTTCTAAAATGGATCCGATCAAGTATATTTTTGAAAAACCTGCTCAAACCGGGAGGCTAGCCCGTTGGCACATGTTGTTATCCGAATATGACATCCAGTATATACCCCAGAAAGCGATTAAGGGTAGTATCTTATCTGATTACCTTGCAGACCAGCCAGTTGAAGATTATGAACCTCTTAAGCTCGATTTTCCTGATGAGGATATATTATTGATTAAAAGAGATTGTGAAGAGCCCGATCCGAGTGAAGGTCCAGAACCAGGTCTTTGGTGGAAGATGATGTTTGATGGTTCCTCGAATTTCAATGGGCATGGTATAGGCGCCGTTTTGATGAATCCAAAGGGTGGATTTACTCCATTTACAGCAAGGTTGGATTTTGAGTGTACTAACAACGTCGCAGAGTATGAAGCGTGTATCCTCGGCCTCGAAGCAGCGATTCACCTCCGAATCAAACTTCTTAAAGTAAGTGGTGACTCAGCCTTGGTTATCTACCAGGTACAAGGCAAATGGGAAACGAAGAATGAGAAGTTAATCCCTTATAAAGACTACATTTTTGAGCTGATCAAGCATTTCGACGAGATAGAGTTCGAGCATGTTCCTAGATCCGAGAATCACGTAGCTGATGCTTTAGCCATGTTAGCATCCATGTGGAAAGTTAAATTCGTTAATGAAGCACCTCTTATCCATATTGAGCGCAAGGTTGAGCCCGCTTATTGTCAGATGGTCGAAGAAGTTGAGGTGGATGAAAAGCCTTGGTTTCATGATATCAAGAACTACCTCGTCAAACAGGAATATCCCGATAGTGCTACTGGTCTGGACAAAAAGACATTGAGAAGATTGGCGTCCAAATTCTTTATCAGTAATGGTGTGTTATACAAGAGAAATCACGACATGGTCCTGCTCAGATGTGTTGATAAACGGGAAGCGGACATGTTACTACAGGAAATTCATGAGGGAACCTTCGGAACCCATGCCAATGGTTATGCTATGTCCAAGAAGATGTTAAGGGCTGGGTATTACTGGTTAACCATGGAAGCCGACTGCATCCAATACGCTAGGAAATGCCATAAGTGCCAAATCTACGCTGATAAAATGCATGTACCTCCATCACCGTTGAATGTTTTGTCTTCACCCTGGCCATTCTCTATGTGGGGCATTGACATGATTGGGGCAATTGAGCCGAAAGCTTCTAATGGACATCGTTTTATCCTCGTTGCTATAGATTATTTCACCAAGTGGGTAGAGGCTGCCTCCTACACCAACGTGACCAAGCAAGTGGTTGCCCGCTTCATCAGGAAGGAAATCATCTGCCGTTATGGAATCCCAAGCCGGATAATAACAGACAATGGCACCAATCTGAATAACAAGACTATGAAAGAGCTGTGTGATAGTTTCAAGATCACTCACCATAACTCTTCTCCGTACCGTCCTAAGATGAATGGGGCCGTTGAAGCTGCGAATAAGAATATCAAGAAGATCCTGCAAAAGATGGTTGTGACTTACAAAGATTGGCATGAGATGTTACCGTTTGCTTTGCATGGATACAGAACCTCAGTGAGAACTTCGACAGGGGCAACACCTTTCTCATTGGTGTATGGAATGGACGCCGTGCTCCCCATCGAAGTAGAGATACCTTCGCTAAGAGTGTTAATGGAGGCTGAACTTGAGGAAGCTGAGTGGGTTCAAGACAGATTGGATCAGTTGAATCTCATTGACGAGAAGCGTTTGACAGCCATGTGCCATGGGCAATTATATCAGAAACGGATGAAAAGAGCGTTTAATAAGAAGATTCGTATCCGTGAGTTCCGTCAAGGAGAGCTCGTACTCAAAAAGATCTTACCAGTACATAAAGATATGCGTGGAAAGTGGAGGCCCAATTATGAGGGCCCATTCGTTGTAAAGACTGTCTTCTCCGGAGGGTCTCTAATACTTACGACAATGGACGGTGAAGAACTAGCACATCCCGTGAATTCTGATGCAGTCCGAAAATATTATGCCTAAAAACCCGCTAAGTCGAAAACCTGCAGAAGGCGACTTAGGCAAAAGTAAGGGTGAAAAAGAAAAAAGAAATAATAACAAAAGCTCGCTAAGTTGAAAACCCGAAAGGGCGGCTTAGGCAAAAAAGAGCGTCCCGGTGGATTGAAAACCCGAAAGGGCGGTCCAGGCAAAAGTTAGGGACAAAGGCATTTCATTGCATCAGAAGACACTGATTATCTCGAACACACTTTCCGCATGAGAGCCATGTTTCAGTTCCTCCATCCTTGCCCAAAGCAGGATTCTGGATTAGTCTTAGTTATTAGTGTCAGTAGGTGTTATTGGATTCAATGTAACCTTTTTCCCATGTTGCCAATTTCAAAATGTAATCATCTGTGGAGCTATGCCTTCAGCAAGCAGCCACCCTTTAATAAAAGATACCATCTCGTTACTTACATTCCTTGGTGCATTGCTCTTTATTTTCTATTGTTATGCAAAATGCGTTTATTCTTAAAATTTGAAAATGAAAGGTGCATTGTAGATTTTTCAAAACTGTTTTTCAAAAAACAAACAAATTTGAAATGTAATAAATTACTTTGACTAGTGGAAATTCCGACAGGATCTCTTCATTCCCCGGAAATATCATTATTGCAGAAACACTTTCAAACCATTGCCCAGTGATAGTCCCCAGAGAGACTATAAGCTGACAACCTTTTCTTGGGTAACTCAAAAGTGTCCCTCAGGTTTTCTTCTCCCCATGTGAAGACGTGATACTGTACACCACAAGCAGATTACCTTCTCCCCAGAGAATTCCAAACTTTAAAAACAGACTTGGTTCTACCATTGATCTTTCTTACCCATGATTGACGTATTGGTTGCAGAGAACGCAGGGTATTTCCGTCGAGATGTTTATTTCATCTCTCGTCCCGTCTCTAGTCTGTTTCGTCAGTATACGCAAGGGCATAAGCATCACATGCCTATTTCATTTCATATTCATTACATACTCATTACATACTCATTTCATAACATCTTGCATAGTTACATACATAGACATCAACATACATTCATATTAACATATCCATTAACATACGCGATAACATGCACAGGTTCATCGTGTCTCCATCATTGGTCGTTACCACCGAGTAATTGGGGTTTGTCCATTCTCTCCAAATAGATTGTCAGCCCTAAGCATAAAATGCTTACTTGTTTCCAGTTTCCCCACAGAGCTCGATCCTCGTGGATGACGGTTACTTCAGCTATCTTTCCTCGCCAGGATTAGATATTTACCCTTCGAGATCATTCCCTCGATGGAGTTTTGATTTCCAGTCTTCTTTCTAGCTCGATCCTAGATTGAATCTCAGTCTTGTCGGTCGTCAATCCCAACCCGACGTGCATTTATTTTGCACCATCTAAAATTTTCACCATACATTGGCAGATACGCGACTATCTCGCTTGAGAAGTTTATCACTGTACCCGGACGTGCATTTATTTTGCACTATCTTTCAAGAAAATCAACTACAATCCTTTACAGATACACGCCAGTTCGCGCCTGGAAAATATATCAGTACAACACTTTACAATCCTACATGTTACAACCTTTTACACTTTACATTTTACAGCATCAACATACGACATTTCTCACCTAAGAAGTCGATCATATCCTCGTTATGACTCGCAGCAAATGGCCATCTCCATGGAGCAGTTGGGCTTCCATTTACCTGCCGTCTTGAGGTTTGAACCAAATCGTATTCAGGAGAGCACGATCTTGAGTTACGGGGAGGTTTGAGCAGTTTCATATTCAGGAGAGCACGATTCTGAAGTTATGAAGAAGTTCGTTTATCCTTTAGTAAAAGAAGGAGCGGAATCATATTCAGGAGAGCACGATTCTGAGTTATGAGGAAGTTCGATTACCCAGTTTCATATTCAGGAAAGCACGATTCTGAAGTATGGAAAAATTCATTTACAACCAAATCATATTCAGGAGAGCACGATTCTGAAATATGAAGAAATTCAGTCATCCAGTTTCATATTCAGGAGAGCACGATTCTGAAATATGAGTATATTCAGTCATCCAGTTTCATATTCAGGAGAGCACGATCCTGAAGTATGAGGAAGTTCAGTTTACCCTTTTCATGTTCAGGAGAACATAATCTTGAAGCATGAAGAAGTTTATTTATCCTTCCGTAAGAGAAGAATCAGAATCGTATTCCAGGCGCCGACCTTAAATGCGAGAAGATTTATTTATCAGATAAGCAGCAGCCTCTTTATTTGAGTGCTTATCCATTTTTTGCACATAAGTCCCTTCCAACGATAAGTGACAGTTCTCCCTCGAGAAGCTTATCAGGGCAATTCCCATCAAAGTCCATTTATTTTGGCATACAGTCGGTCTTTACCCTGTATATTTGCTACGGAGTTCCGAAAAGTCCGTTTGATCCTGTCACGAGGGGTAGTTTACAGAAGCTTGGATGTTATTCCTTGCTCAATGCTCCAACATTCTGTAATCGATCTTACAATCGTACGTGATCCAGTTTTATTTTTAGATTCCCCAGTGGAGGCCGTCTCATAGGTACCATCTCCATTCGAGGATCTCGTTCCTTTTCTAAAAGTGACAATTGGTCATTCGCACCAGTTGACTATCATTTTTAGAATTCCCCAGTGATGTACTGTGTCTCAGCGTGTCATTTTCCCCAGTGTGTTTCTTCTCGTGGCGTCTGTCTCGGTGTCGTCATGTTTCGTCAGCATTTTCGCATTCATTATTCCAGCATACGCATCATATCATAGTCATGGCATCATCTGCATTAAGTCGTTCCAGTTTTGTCCATAGCATTGCATATCGTCGCATATAAGGGCAAAATTTTCGGTTATCTATATTTAAATCTCTCCACCACGATTCCACGAGTCTCTGTCACTCAAATCGTCCGGTGTAGCCATTTAAATAGGGGCAACTGTAATACCCCAAATTTTACCCTTTCTTTTTTATTTTTATTTTAAATTCTTATTAACTTAATAAATTAACCTTTTTTTTAAATCTTGTTTTTTTAACTAATAATAATTTAATTAACCTTTTTTATAACTTTACTAATGTTTTTTATTAACTTTTTTTTTTTCTATTTAGTTTATTTATTTAAGTCATTTTAAGCTCTTCTTACTAACTTTTAGGATTTAGATTAAAATTTAACTTTTTTTTCTTTTCTTTAAAGAAGTAAATTTTTATAACCTTTTTTAAATTAATTTCTAACACTTTTTTTTAATCAAATTCTAATACTTTTTTTAAATAAAAATCTAATACTTTTTTTTAAAATTAAATCTTTTTTTCTAACTTTTTAAAATTAAATATTTTTTTCTAACTTTTTTTAAAACTAAATCTTTTTTTTCTAACTTTTTTAAAGTTAAATATTTTTTTCTAACTTCTTTTTAAAATTAAATCTTTTTTCTAACTTTTATAAAGTTAAATCTTTTTTTTCTAACTTTTTTAAAAAAATTAAATCTTTTTTCTAACTTTTATAAAATTAAATCTTTTTTTTCTCTAATTTCTTTTTAAAATTAAATCTTTTTTTCTAACTATTTTAAAAATTAAATCTAACCTTTTTTTATAAATTAAATCTATCCTTTTTTTTAAAATTAAATCTAAATCTTTTTTTGACACCTTTATTTTTCAAATTAAAATTCTAAATTCTTTTTAAAATTAAATTCTAACGCCCTTTTCTTTTTCTTTTTTTTTTAAATTTTAAATTCCTTTTAAAATTAAATTCTAACAGTTTTTAAAATAATTCTAACATTTTTTAAAACCAACATTCAAATATTTTTTTTTTTTATTTTTATTCTAACTCATTTTTTTTAAAACTCTAATTTTTTATTTAACTTGAAACTCTAATCTTCTTTGCTAACTTTTTAAATTTAAATCTCAACACTTTTTTAATCTAATCCAATCTTAATGAATTCCAGATAGAGTTAAATCAAATCAATCAGATCAATCATCATCATAAGAAAATCAGATCTAAATATCAACATCACCGTCATTGAATCAAATCTGAAATCATCATAAAAATTCATTCAAATCAAATCAGAGATTGAAAAAGATTGAGATATTCAAATTAAATCTGAGATTAAAAAAAAGATTTAAAAATCAAGTATAAAAGGGACGAAAATCATAACAAGAAGGAGAGAACTTTTTTCGTAAAATCCAAGCAAACTCCGTCAAAAATCCTCCAGCCTCAGGACAAAGCATCATCGGCCATCATCATTCCGTAAGGATCAAAAAATATAATTACAATTTTTGTGTTGCTTTTCATGTTTTTCAGGAAAAAGAGATGAAGAAGACAAATCGGCGGTCATGCAAAAGAAGAAGAAGATAACATCCGTGAGAGGCAAACAAGAAGGAGAGGAACACACGCAAACTCAGAGAGCAGAGAGAAGAAGAGTGATGACCGGCCCAACCCTCTTTTTTATTATTTATTGTTTTTCCATTTGTTATTTTATTTTGTTTATCTTTTTTTTAAAAAAATCAAGAAGACCCTTTCTTTTTTATAATCAAAAACCTTTTTCAAATTAATTAAAACTCTTTTTAAATAAAATAATCAAATGTTTTTTCAAATAATAAAATTTTTTTATAACTTTAAAGTAAAACGTGTTTTTAACTAACATTAAGATTTTTTAAATTAAACCAATTGTTTTTTTTAATGATTAAATCTTTTTTTCAAAATATTATCACTAAAACTCCTTTTTTAGAATAATTAACCAAACTTTCACTTTTTTATTAATAATTTTTTTTAAAACTCAAAACTCTTTTAATTAAAATTAATCTCTCTTTTAAATCCTTGGTTAAAAAGACCATAAAAGTCCTCCAAAATTCATACGGTTTGTTTCTCGTTCAATTTTGATTTCGTTTTCGTCTAACCCCACATACTGACATTTTTGTTTGTTTTGTTTCTTGCAGCTATTATGTTCAATTGATTTTATTTTCAGTTTAAATATTCAATTATCATATTTGTAACTGCTTATGGGATGTAATTTTGCGAGACAATTGTCGCATTTATCTTTCCGCACTTTATGTTCTGCCATTGTATGTTTACCGCGTCTTTACCAATAATCTCACTCCTCCGAAGGAATTAGGTCTAGCCGTTTGACCGCCGTGTCAATAGTCCTCAACTTCAAACCCTTACAACCTCACAAACCCTAATTTTCACAAATGCCTCGCCGCAGGCAAAATTACAATTTTACCCCTAGCATTAGGTCAAAGAGCCGCCGCGCTCATTTTAGGGTTTCCCGCCGTGGAATCCCTAACCTAACCTAACCCTAATTCACTTAACAATTTACAACGTAGATATTGGAGTTTCTACACTCCGCGTAAGCGTGTCCCTAAGATACGTTTATTCCCCATTGAAACCTTGGCCACAGTCAAGACGTTTCTAACCTCCCTTTTGAGGGGAACTACGATTACTCTGATTCCACTCCCGTAAGGATACGTAGGCACAAGATGCGATGTCTTGCCGAGTAAACTTAGAATTAACCCCTTAGGTCTCCTTTCTCACATTTAATCCTTTGTACATATACCTTAAGCAAATGAATAAAGCAAATAGTAAACATCTGAACAAAAGGTTCCTGTAGAGTACTACAGAAGTTTAGGGTGCTAATACCTTCCCTAAATTTAACCAACCCCCGAACCCTAGATCTTTCCCCGCATTGTGTTTACGATGCAAAATAGGTTTTCCCTCTTTTGACCTTTTCCTTCGGATAAATCAAAGAGCGGTTGTGAATTGAATTGCGATTCAAACTCATTAATAGTTTGATATCCTATTTCCACCGCAACACTGTTGTTGGCTTCATACCCTAATTTTTTACCCCTAAGATACCACTTCATCCATATCATTTATATAACATATATGTGCGTGTTTTATGCATCACTAACCCATAACAAGTACAAAGATGTGTGTGTGCTTGTTTGCTTTACAAGTTAGGCGGTCCCTTAAGGGTTCAAACAAATGAATGGTCAAAGGATATGCATCATATTCAACATCTTAAGTCCCCTATTCATATATAAAATCAAGAGTTTTCATCCATCAATAATTAAGTGCAAGATTGCATCATGAGAAGCTCATAAAGCCTCAAGATCCCCAGTAGCCCAAAATTAGGGTTTTGACCTAATACAGTCCCTAAGTTGACTTTTTGAGCTAGACATGATCCAAAACCTCAAGATATGTTTCAAGGACCTCAAATTCCTCATATTAATCCACTCATATGATTGCATTATGTGGAGGAAAATCGCCACATATCACACAAGTCTGTAAGACATTGGTAAATGCAGGTTTCGGTGATGACAAATTCTCAGGATAGACTGGAAAGTATGAATTCCAGATCCACTAAACCAGATGCAACGTATCACCCACCATATCCTTCTTTCGCTTATCTTAAAAATTTATGAAATGAATATACTTTGTGTTGACAAAATGCAATCATGACTAAAGGCATGAAAAACTTCAAACTAATGAATTTTTGCAGGCTTGCAGGACATGGGTCGACCATAGGGTCGGCGTAGTCATAAAAAAAAAAGTCCAAATCAGTCAGCGCACAAAGCATGCGTCGACCATAGGGTCAGCGCGTAAGGGCATGGGTCGACCATAGGGTCGGCGCACAAAGGAAATGAATTTCAACGGGTCAGCGCACGCCGACTGTATGGTCGACGCACACTGATGGAATTTCCAGAAATCCAAAACAGCACAGGCCATGCGTCGACGCACAGACCTGTTATGGTCGACCGTTCGCGCGGGAAATCTGTTTTAAAGTACTTCCCTCTCATATATGAAATACTGTTATGTCCTGAATTATGTTGGCACTATATATACTTGCTTAAACACTTGTGTCTACTAACATTTGATATTCTTTTGATTCGTGTTCAAAAACAAGAAAGAGTGAAATAGGTGTCCAAGATTCATCATCTTCATCTTCAACATCTCACAACATTTCAATTACACACAATCATTTTTGAAATGCATTTGTGAGAGATTCAAGGTGATAAGGTTTGAGGCTTAGATTGGAGAATCAAGCTCGGGTTGAAGATTGCGACAGGTTCTTTCTTGAATAAAACCATTGGGGTTTTGCCCTCCAAGATTGGTTCGAATTTTGGGGTTTTTGGACGAGATTCTTCATCAACGATCAATCGAGCGAAGGTGATTGTGAAGAGGTGGTTTTCACAAGTCTAGTAGCGGATTCAGTGATTTTGAAAGGAAGATCTCGGGTTTGATTTGGTGCTGTTAAGATCAGCCGGAGCCAAAGGTTTGAACAACAACGTGTTCTTCAATAAGGTGGCTGGAGTCGGAGGTCCATCAACACAAATTGAAGAACTTGATTCAGCTTGAATAAAGGGGCAAGGAGTGAAGGCAACTTTCAACACATTGAGATTTTTGTTGTATATTTGCTGCTCAATCCTTGTATAAACTGTTCATTCAAACAGGCCATATCTATACAATATATCTCAATTCTAGTTTTAGAATTGAGGGCAGACGTACCCCGAAGCGAGGACGACGGGGAACTGTCTCACCAAATTACTTGTCTTCTCTATTTTCAGCATTTACGTTATAGCTCAAATAAGTAATTTTTGTGTAAGCTCTATTGTCAAAATTGTGATATCAATTGAGTAAGAGATTAAAACTTTGTTTTTAACTCTAAAGTACAACAATACATTGTACTAGGCTGGTTGAAATCACTTACTCAACATAAACATCACTTGGAGTTTTTTTGCACACCAAGTGTTTGACATATTGCTTGAACCAAAATTATCTTACTTGTGTATCTAGTTTTGGTTTGATTTTGAATCATTGGAACTAGGAATCCTTACAACTGAAGTAAATAATTGATAAGCGTAGTTTGGGTTGTGATTCTATTTTTCTAAATTGTCATTAATCCAAAGGCTTACGTATATCCGGTTTTCCAATAATCATTCGTTTTAGACTATATTTTTCCTCGGCCGCTTCCGCACTTAAAACATTTTTAAAACCAATTTTAAATTGGTAGCGCCGACTCAAATTTTAATTGGGGATCTATTCAACCCCCCCTTCTAGATCCGTGCCATAGTCTAACAAGTGGTATCTAGAGCTCCGGTTATTCGGTGCTTCAAATACAACGAGATAGAAAATGGCAAACGAACCTAAAGGGGCGTACAATAGGGCTCCTGTTTTCAACGGTGAAAATTATAGTTATTGGAAAGACTGTATGCGTGTGCATATAAACTCCATAGACAGAAAAATATGGAACGTTATCCTTAATGGTCCAATAGAAATTACTATGACCAATGTGGATAACGTAATTGTGCCAAAGCCTGAAGCACAATGGACCGATGACGATGAGAAAAAAATACAATTATGATTGGAAAGCTAAAAACATCTTAATCTCCTCATTAGGTGTAGATGAATACTATCGTGTATCCCATTGTCCTACCGCTAAGGCCATGTGGGATTCACTACAAATAGCCCATGAGGGGACAAACGATGTTAAGTTGGCTAGAATCAATACATTAACTCAAGAGTTCGATCTCTTTTTCATGGAGCAAGGGGAAACCATTGCTGACATGCAAAAGAGATTTACTCATCTCATCAATCGTTTACATTCATTAGGTAGGCATGTTTCCAGTGATATTGCTACTAATAAGATCTTAAGATGTCTAAACAGGGAATGGCAGCCTAAAGTGACCGCCATCAAAGAAGCACATGATCTTACCTTATTAGATTTAACAACATTGTTTGGCAAATTACAAGAGCATGAACAGGTACTCTTGAGCTTAGACCAACGCGAAAAGATGGAAAAGAAAGACAAAATGAAGGTGAGTGAAAAGAAATCGATAGCTCTCAAGACTTCCTCCTCGAAGTCTCAAGCAAAAGAGCAAAATGATTATTCCTCGAGCGACGAAGAAGAAGAGGACACAAGCGAAGATATGGGGTTGTTTGTTAAACGATATAACCGTTACGTGAGAAAGAACAACATCCAACATTCCGAGAAGAACTTGGTAAACTTCCGGAAACAATCGAGACACTCCAAGGATGATGACTCAAAAGGTAAAAAGACTAGAGGGACGTGCTACAAGTGTGGAAAGCCCGGTCACTACAAACCGGACTGTCCAATGAATAAAAAGGGAAAGGACAAGGAATCATCAAAATCACACAAGAAATCATCAAAGCCTAGGAGAGCGTACATAGCATGGGAAAGTGACATCGACTCTTCCTCCTCTGATGAAAGTTCTAGTGATGAAGAAGAGTCCGTGAATCTATGCCTCTCTGCCAATCAGAAAAATAAGAAAAAACAGGTACGTCACTCTAAATATGATAAGTCCTCAAATATGTCGCATTCAGAATTACAAACCGCATTTCACGCCTTACATAATGAATCAGTTGAAGCCTTCAAGAAACTTGCTTCTAATAACAAAATCTTCACGTATTTAGATCATAAAGTTAAAGAGTCTGAAAAGAAATTAGAGGACCTTAAGGCTTCCATTGTGAAAGGCAATGAATCGGATTGTAAAGACAATAGAAATCCTTTCAACTTCGGGTGTGGCACTTATCATATTTGGCAAGGTGAGGTTAGAAACCTCAAGGCCAAATTAAACAAGGCACTTGAGCCTAAAGTTACATTTGCTATTGATAAAAAGGATTTTAGAAAAAGTATGATTAACCCATACCAAAAATATGCATATGTAATTAAGGATCAAGCAAGTGAAAGTGTCTCTAAAGTTGATTTTGCTTGCTTATATTGTTGCAAGAAAGGCCACTCCATTGGTAAATGCCGGTTTAGGAGATTTCTGGTTCCTAAAGGCATCTACCAATGGTTGCCCAAACGCAACCATTTTGTCGCTAACCTATTAGGACCCAATATGCCATTGGGTACCTCCTTGTGCTAATTATGTGTTGACAGGTGAAATGTGTCGAGACCACCGAGAGAAGATGGGTTCTCGATAGTGGGTGCTCAAGACACATGTCTGGAGACATATCCTTATTCATATACTTTGTGGCTAAGAAGAAAGGGTATGTAACTTATGGTGATAACAACCGCGGAGCAATACTAGGTAAAGGTAGTGTAGGTAATCCCGCCTCTACTATGATTTCTGACGTATTGCTTGTCGAAAACCTTAAACATAACCTGCTTAGCATTAGCCAATTGTGCGACAAAGGATACAATGTATCCTTTTCAAAAGATTGTTGCAAAATTGTGCATGGAAATGATAAGAAGAATATGTTTAATGGTTTTAGAGTAAACAATGTATATATGCTTGACTTAAATGAAGTATCATTAACAAGCGACAAATGCCTCATAACTATGAGTGAAGACTCATGGCTATGGCATAGGCGTTTAGCGCATGTTAATTTTGACTTACTCAATAAGGTAGTCTCAAAAGACCTAGTCTTAGGACTTCCCAAAATAAAGTTCACCAAGGATCACCTTTGTGATGCTTGTCAAAAAGGGAAGCAAACGAGGATCTCATTTAAATCCAAAAAGATAATTTCAACAACGAGACCTCTTGAACTTCTACACATGGACTTGTTTGGGCCGTCTAGGATCAAAAGTCTAGGAGGAAACTATTACGGGTTCGTAATAGTGGGCGACTTTTCTAGGTTTTGTTGGACCATCTTCTTAGTAAGTAAAAGTGATACATTCGCCGCTTTTGAAAAGTTTGCTAAGCTTTCCCAAAATAAGTTAAATACAAACATAGTGTCCATTAGGAGATACCATGGAGGTGAGTTTGAAAATCACTTATTTGAAGAATATTGCGGTAACCATGGTATTGATCATAACTTCTCCGCTCCACGCACTCCTCAACAAAACGGGGTTGTGGAGCGCAAAAACCGTATTTTAGAAGAATTGGGAAGAACAATGATTAACGAAAGTGGTTTACCTAAATATTTTTGGGTCGACGCCATTAGTATGGCGTGCTATATTTTGAATAGGGTACTTATTCGCTCCATTCTAAACAAAACACCGTACGAACTTCTAAAAGGGCGAAAGCCTAATGTTTCTCACTTGCACGTGTTTGGATGTAAATGCTTTGTATTAAACAATGGAAAGGAAAACTTGGGCAAATTTGATTCCAAAGCCGATGAAGGTATCTTTCTCGGATACTTTCACTCGAGTAAAGCATATAGAATATATAATAAACGATTACTTGCTGTAGAAGAGTCTGTGCATGTTACCTTTGATGAGTCCTACCCGAGAAATGTCGGAAAGGATAGTGTTGTTCATGGTGCAGGTACATCCACTGAAGACATACTCAAAAGTGGCAAGACGGGGATTGATCAACCTGACAAAGCCAAAATTGAGGAGGATAAGGATGCACACCGTGATGCAACAGAGGAAGTTCATCCGCCTTCAAACGACGATCTTCCTCAAGAATGGAAGTCATCTAAAGACCATCGAATTGAAAACATTATTGGAGACATCACAAAGGGTGTAACAACTCGAGCTAAGCTAAGTAATTTCTGTTATTACTTCGCTTTCGTGTCACAGATGGAACCTAAAAACCCTAAGGAAGCCCTACTCGATGAACATTGGTATTTGTCAATGCAGGAGGAACTGAATCAGTTTACTAGAAATGAGGTTTGGGATCTTGTCCCTCCTCCACGAGGTCATCGGGTAATTGGCACCCGATGGGTGTTTAGAAATAAACTGGACGAGAACGGAGTAATAACTCGCAACAAAGCGTGTTTAGTCGCGCAAGGGTATAACCAAGAGGAAGGCATCGACTATGAGGAAACTTATACGCCGGTTGCCCGACTCGAGGCTATACGCCTTCTACTTGCTTTCGCTTGTGCGAAAGATTTTAAGTTATTTCAAATGGACGTCAAAAGTGCGTTCCTTAACGGGTTCATAAATGAAGAAGTCTATGTTGCTCAACCACCTGGTTTTGAGTCTCATGAGTATCCTGATCATGTCTATAAACTGAAAAGAGCTTTGTACGGTCTCAAACAAGCTCCTAGAGCTTGGTATGAGAGACTAAGAAAATTCTTACTTGATCAAGGCTACTCAAGAGGAAAGGTTGATACTACTCTCTTCATTAAACGTCAAGGAAAACACTTAATTCTTGTACAAATTTATGTTGACGATATCATATTTGGATCCACTAACATGAATCTCGTAAGAGAGTTTGCTAAGCTTATGCAGGGTGAATTCGAGATGAGTATGATGGGTGAACTCACATATTTTCTCGGGTTACAAATCAATCAACTAAAGGAAGGAACATTCGTGAGCCAAACAAAATATTGTTTGGATCTTCTCAAGAGATTTGACATGGCAAATGCAAAAGCCATAGACACCCCTATGCCAACATGTGCAAATATGAGCAAAGATGAAAGTGGCAAAGATGTTGAGGTAAAAAGGTACAGAGGTATGATTGGCTCACTTCTCTATCTCACTGCTTCGCGTCCCGACATTATGTTTAGCGTGTGTATGTGCGCCATATACCAATCATGTCCTAAGGAATCCCACCTAAAATCTGTCAAACGCATGCTTCGATACCTATCTGGTACTCCGAAGTATGGATTGTGGTATTCTAAGGGTAATGATTGGTCATTAGTAGGCTTCTCTGATTCTGATTTTGCCGGTTGCAAATCGGATAGGAAAAGCACCAGTGGTACATGTCACTTATTTTCAAACTCCTTGGTTAGTTGGCACAACAAGAAATAAGTGTCTGTTGCTCTGTCAACCGCCGAAGCGGAATACGTAGCCGCCGGTAGTTGTTGTGCGCAAGTCTTATGGCTTAAACAACAACTATTGGACTTCAATTTGAAACTAGAACGTATTCCAATATTTTGTGACAACACCAGTGCTATAAATCTTACCAAGAATCCGGTGTTACACTCGCGTACCAAACACATAGAAATTCGACACCATTTTCTTAGGGACCATGTAGAGAAGGGTGACGTTGTCTTTGAACACGTCGATACTAAAAACCAACTAGCGGACATTTTCACAAAGCAGCTAGCCAATGAGCCCTTCTTTCATATCCGTCGAGAACTTGGTATTCTCGATATTTCTGATCGGGTTTAACAATTACTACGTTCAAATTTAATATATTTGCAACTATATTTTTGTACCACTAACAATCGTTTTGAGTTTGTTGCAAGTGTAAATCTGTGGTTAACAAGAGTGGTCGGTATAGAGGTGATATTGCTCCTTTCTCCTTCTGTTTCTTCTCTCTCTCTCTTAGCATTCATGACTTGAAAATAATTATATCGTTCTACAATCATGGTACCTATATATGTATATGACTGTTGCTGGTTGATACTATGTGTGTTGAATGTATGTCATATTGTGAAAAGATGAATAGGCATGATAAATAGGCAAGTGTGACATTCTGCATAACATAAAATTGAAAATTTTGAGTTTTTTGAAGGTTTGAGTCGACCTAAACAGGACAATGGTCGAAGATGCTGTAAACTTTCAAAATTATCAAAAATTGTACAGTATGCGTCGACGCATGCAGGGCTATGGTCGACGGCTCGCTTGAAAACCCAGAAATTTTCTCCTTTTGAAAAACGTTCCAAATTCCCTCTCCCCTACATTAAATGTGCAGACAACTCTTATGATGTTTTGATATGACATTCATCTTGTAAATTGCATCTAGACACCTAATATGTCTCCTTGTCTCCTCCCTCTTCCCAAAAACCCTAACACCTCCCTCTATTAAAGACCTAAGTATTCTTCTTCTCCAACATTATTCCCAAATCATTCTCTTCAAAGTTCATCTTCAAACTCCACCAAAACTCATCATCAATGGCTTCTTCTCTCCGCAAAACTACCGGTAAGAGATCAAGAGCTTCTTCATCCTCTGCTTCAGTTCCGGTTACTGCTGTTTCACTTGTTCATCCTCCTGTTGTTGAAAACTTCAACAAAAGTCTCAGCAAAAGGGCCATAGTTCCACAACATGCCTTCTACCATGCAACAAGTGAGCGCTTACGTCTCACTCGGATTCTGTCCCTGTTGGACTTTCAAGGGTTCGTCAATTTCCTGGAATGTAATACAAAGTACAGTGAGGATTTGGTCAGAGTGTTTTACACAAATATGCGAGGTAACTTTCAAGATCAACACTTTCACACCTCTGTAGGAAATAGACTGGTTAATATCAATTCTGAAGTATGGAACAAATATTTTGATATGACTGTTGATGCTGATGCACCACCTCTTCATGAGGTAACTGACACTCGTACGGTGTCGGGTTATGAATTTAAGAGGGCTCTGAATGGAATGCTCAAACGACCCTATCCAGAGGCAATTGTCAATAGCGATGCTTTTCCTCGATCGGTCACAGCCGGGAAACTCAATACAGGGGAGCGCATCCTTCAGTGGATCGTCGCTCGTATACTACGACCGAAAAAGGGTGGCCTGTCGCGTGTCGAATAAGCTGAGGTACATCTTATCTATATACTGCAAAATAGGATCAAAATAAATTGGCCTTACTATATTGCTAGCAGGATGTTTGCTCTGAGAGACTCAAGTAGAGGCACTGCTTTAGCCTATGGATCGTTCATCTCGGAAATTCTTGCTGCTGCGAATGTTGTGTATCCAACATTTCCATGTGTATCAGTTCCCTCAGATAAAGAATTTAGCACCAAAACCCTTGCAATGATAGGGTATTTTTGGTGTGCTGAACGACGTTCATACAAATTTGTCCGCCGGGCCAATATTCCTCCGGTGCCTCGTAACGACTCTGATGAAGAAGACAGTGAAGAGCAGGGTGAAGAAGAAAGCGAAGAATAAGGTGAAGAAGAAAGTGACGAGGAAGGTGAAGAAGACGATGCAGAAGACAACACAGATGCAGAGATACAAGAACCTATCTATGGGACTCAAGATTATCATCAATCTCCAGTCCAAGATACGGCTACAAATACCGATTGGGTCCAGTACTCATATCCATCAGAAGAACAAGAAAGCGATTCTACAAATCAAGGATGGGGCGATTGGCAATATACAGGCTGGACTACCTTGGGTAGATTCTATGACCCATATCACGGCTACCCTCAAGACTATCAACCCTCTCAGCACTCATCACCTCCTCCGCCTTTGGATAACTCTAAAGTCATTACTATGATGCAGTCAATGCAGTTAGAGCAACAAAACTTCATGAGGCGTCAAGACACTCAGATGGAGCAGATTAGAGCTGAGCTCCATGCCCAAAATGAAAGGTTCAATTCATTTTCTACTCGGATGGACGCCCGTATTGACTCTCTGGTTGAATCACATGAGCGGAAAGATTGGGAAATCACCAACTCTCTTAGTCATCTCAACATGTCTGTCGAAGCCTTTTTGGACTTCTCGGATCCTTACCACAATCCAGATGCTGCATACCGAGGGAGAGGACGAGGACGGGGTCGTGGTTATTAGATTCATAGTTGCATATTTCATATTTGCTTATCTATTCTCGTCTGTGTACTGTTCATTTTTTTTGTATTATGTGTGTCTGAACTTTCATTACATGTTTTCGCCATTATCTATTAATTCACGATATTTTTGTTCATTATCATGCTTGTGTGTGAAGTTTGGTAATTAACTATCACCTATTGTATGTTCTCTGTTAATTGATGCATTCCTCTTCTCTTTTGATGGTGTCAAAGGGGGAGAAAACAATGTAGCAAGCAAACACCAAAGCCAAGTCAGGATATTAACAGTTCAGGATATTAACAACATTTGATGGCTGTTTGTACTACAGCCTTATAGTGCAAAAGAAAGGGGGAGCTTGTATATACTCGTGTGTATACATTGCATATTTGGTGTTTTAGTTGTATACAGGTTGTCATCATCAAAAAGGGGGAGATTGTGGAGGCAAATCGCCACATATCACACAAGTCTGTAAGACATTGGTAAATGCAGGTTTCGATGATGACAAATTCCCAGGATAGACTGGAAAGTATGAAATCCAGATCCACTAAACCAGATGCAACGTATCACCCACCATATCCTTCTTTCGCTTATCTTAAAAATTTCTGAAATGAATATACTTTGTGTTGACAAAATGCAATCATGACTAAAGGCATGAAAAACTTCAAACTAATGAATTTTTGCAGGCTTGCAGGACATGGGTCGACCATAGGGTCGGCGTAGTCATAAAAAAAAAGTCCAAATCAGTCAGCGCACAAAGCATGCGTCGACCATAGGGTCAGCGCATGAAGGAATAACATTCCAGCAGGTCAGCGCGTAAGGGCATGGGTTGACCATAGGGTCGGCGCACAAAGGAAATGAATTTCAACGGGTCAGCGCACGCCGACTGTATGGTCGACGCACACTGATGGAATTTCCAAAAATCCAAAACAGCACAGGCCATGCGTCGACGCACAGACCTGTTATGGTCGACCGTTCGCGCGGAAAATCTGTTTTAAAATACTTCCCTCTCATATTTGAAATACTGTTATGTCCTGAATTATGTTGGCACTATATATACTTGCTTAAACACTTGTGTCTACTAACATTTGATATTCTTTTGATTCATGTGTTCAAAAACAAGAAAGAGTGAAATAGGTGTCCAAGATTCATCATCTTCATCTTCAACATCTCACAACATTTCAATTACATACAATCATTTTTGAAATGCATTTGTGAGAGATTCAAGGTGATAAGGTTCGAGGCTTAGATTGGAGAATCAAACTCGGGTTGAAGATTGCGACAGATTCTTTCTTGAATAAAACCATTGGGGTTTTTCCCTCCAAGATTGGTTCGAATTTTGGGGTTTTTGGACGAGATTCTTCATTAACGATCAATCGAGCGAAGGTGATTGTGAAGAGGTGGTCTTCACAAGTCTAGTAGCGGATTCGGTGATTTTGAAGGGAAGATCTCGGGTTCGATTTGGTGCTGTTGAGATCAGCCGGAGCCAAAGGGTTGAACAACAACGTGTTCTTCAATAAGGTGGCTGGAGTCGGAAGTCCATCAACACAAATCGAAGAACTTGATTCAGCTTGAATCAAGGGGCAAGGAGTGAAGGCAACTTTCAACACATTGAGATTTTTGTTGTATATTTGTTGCTCAATCCTTGTATAAACTGTTCATTCAAACAGGTGATATCTATACAATATATCTTAATTCTAGTTTTAGAATTGAGGGCAGACGTACCCCGAAGCGAGGACGACGGGGGAACTGCCTCACCAAATTACTTGTCTTCTCTATTTTCAGCATTTACGTTATAGCTCAAATAAGTAATTTTTGTGTAAGCTTTATTGTCAAAATTGTGATATCAATTGAGTAAGAGATTAAAACTTTGTTTTTAACTCTAAAGTACAACAATACATTGTACTAGGCTGGTTGAAATCACTTACTCAACATAAACATCACTTGGAGTGTTTTTGCACACCAAGTGTTTCACATATTGCTTGAACCAAAATTATCTTACTTGTGTATCTAGTTTTGGTTTGATTTTGAATCATTGGAACTAGGAATCTTTACAACAGAAGTAACTAATTGATAAGCGTAGTTTGGGTTGTGATTCTATTTTTGCAAATTGTCATTAATCCAAAGGCTTACGTATATCCGGTTTTCCAATAACCGTTCGTTTTAGACTATATTTTTCCTTGGCCGCTTCCGCACTTAAAACATTTTTAAAACCAATTTTAAATTGGTAGCGCCGACTCAAATTTTAATTGGGGATCTATTCAACCCCCCCTTCTATATCCGTGCCATACTCTAACACATTGGTCCAAAGAACTTGATTCATAAGCAATACAAGGACTCAAATTCATCTGGACCACAAACTAGGGTTTCTGATGAAAAGTCAACTGCACCTTTGAATTTTGACCAAGAGTTGATCTCAAACCTTGGTATATGATTTAAGAAACTAAAAAAAAACCTTTAGAGTTTATTCATAGTGTTCAATTATCCCTACGGGTTTGATTTCATAAAAGATCACTAAATTCAAAGTTCATGTGATACAAAAGTCAACTGTGGTCAAAACAAAGTTTGACTTTTAAGATTTTTGGTCAAGTATGATTTCTTCAAGTCAAGAATAAGGTTAATATATGATTTGGATCATGATTAATTAATATAAATCAAGAAAAGTGAGGTTACTTGCAAAAAGGGCAACCATGATGAAGTGGAAGTTTTTCTAAGTTATGAGAAAATCCTAATTTGGTGCTAAGTTGCCAAGGCCATAACTTCCAATCCAAGTAATCATTTTCTTTGATTCAAAGATCAAATTGAAGAGATTTTTATCACTACAACTTTCTCAATGAGGGTGGATTCCCAAAAGATGCATAGATTTTAAGATATAAGGCCATGAAGTTACGATTTCAATACATTTTGAACTTTGACACTTAGAAAATTTTGGACAGAATCTGTCTCGTGTAGCCAACTTTAGGACCATTTTTCTCCATGATCCACAGTGATTCAAGGCAAACCTTGAACATCATACTTGAAGTACATTATACCAGCTTTCTAAAATGATCAAGAACATCAAAATCCTTTATTTGAGCAAGATGTTATGAATGTTACAATAAGGCTTGATCAAGCTAATTTTCATGACAGAATGGCCAAACCTACTTGTGCCACACGACTTGGATAAGTAGTACAAACCTGAAATCTCCAAAATATCAACTCCAAAATTAACATGCATCATGTGCTCTGCAAAACATAACTGAAATTTCAAAGACTCATTACTTGGCATGTGAAAATGATAATTTCAAAAGTGAGAAGTGATGTTTTGTCCCCTAGAATTAAAATGCTATAGTAAATTTGCCAAAAACCACTCCAATCTATCAAGACTTGATCAAAATACCAAGGGATAAGATGCAATGTGAGAGGACCAGACTCAAAAGATCAGAATTGGTAGCCATGTGAGAATGTAAGTTATGTACCTTGGCATTCAAGTAATAGCTACATGACATCATCTATTGGATAACGGCTTGCACCCTAATCCTCTCAAATCCAAAATATCTGATACATTTCTCCTATAAATAGAGGTCATTGTGCTTCATTCTAGACACACCAAAACATTTCCAATGCTTGTTTTCTCACAACTTCTCCTCCTTGCTAAATTTAAAGTTCTCAAAGAGTGAAAACTTGGAATTCTCAAACCAGTCCATTTCCACTCAATTCAACCATCCAAACACTTCATGTAATCATCATAGAAGTGATCCATAACCTCAAATCACTTCTGTAACACTAGAATCACTAAGTCATATCCCTTTTGCTCTATTTTGCTTCAAAGCTACATATTGGATAGGCCAAAGAGTTCCAGAAGGTCTCCAACCCATATCAATATTGGAACACATTCCTTGGAGGTCAAGGAAGCTGTCTGAATCATCAAATCAATCATGTAACACCTCCAACGGAGAATTCGATTCTCACTTGCAAGGTAAGTTTCCTCAAAACCTGAAATCTATGATTCATGCATCAAATTTAATCATTCAAGTTACAGACATGTTTGGCATGATGTAAGAATCATTTTCCCTTAATCAATTAATTCATATCTTGTACATATGAGATTTCATTTTAAATTATCATTTTAGAGTTCATATGGTTTTCAAATCATTTTCTCTTGATACGCTAAATTTAAATTAAATTGAATAATTCCATTCAATTCCTCATCAAATTTCCATCAACTTTGTTTTTACATCGTGCCATTTGGATACGTATTATGAGAGTTGGCATTTGAGGAAGATGAAAATGATGAAGCTGAAGATGAACACGACCATGGCGCCAATTTTGAAAATAAAAATGATTTTTACTATATAACTAAATGGGTAGAAGTTAATACACATATGTATTACCACCCCAGTGGTTGAGGCGTGTGTTTGGGAGACTTATGTCTGTGAGGTCTGGGGTTCGAATCCCCCCCACCCCAGACCTTTTGATTTTATTTTTTAAACATTTCCAAAAGGAAGTTTCATATATTGTTTTCATCATCCATTCCTTATTAACCTATATCATGTGGATCAAATGGTTATCTTTTAAACCCATCACCCCAAGGGCGCATGTTCAAACACCCATGGGGCCTTTCCTAATTTTTAAACACTATTTTTTTTCAATTTTCCTCACAACTTCTCACAATTATTTCACATAGCAAATTTGATCTTTTTGAGCCAGGTTTTTTTACACTTCTCATTTATCTTGTATATTTTGAGAATCCATTTGAAAATCCAAAAAAAAAAATATTTTTGCGATTTTTCATAAGTGAAAAACCATGACTTTTTAAGGTGTTTTTCATACCTTTTCATGATTTGTTTTGTTTTGTTTCTTGACCTAATGGTACATACATGTCTTTATGGTCATCTTACACTTTGTGTAAATCTTGTTCAAAACACATAGCTTGTTTTTTTTGACTTATACTTCACACATACCTTGTTTAGGTATTGTTTTCTTTTGAAAAACACTTTGGTTATTCATTTGAAACCTTAAGGTTTTGTTCAAAATAACTTCTTTCTTCTTTTTGAAAACCTCCTTGATGCATGACTTGGACTTCCACTTAAGTTTGGATTCCCCAAAGCCTTTGATTCAATCATGGTTGAATGTCTTGCTCATATGCTTATGAACTTTCATTAGGGTTTTGATCACCCTTCATTATTTATTTGATCTTTGATCCCCTCGAGTACTATATGCTTGATTGAATTTCTTTGTGATTACTCCCATTTGTTAAATCTTTGCTCACATGTTCAAGTATTTCCTTCATAAACTATTGATATGATAAATGTATCTCTTTGATTGGTGCACATTCACATGTTGATACATCCTGCTTGTGAGGACAAAGCCTCAGATACTTGATATGCGTGTTTCGATGATGTCAAAACCCAGCCGCATGGAAGAATAGTCATTTGGCGTTATCACCATGATGCATAAGCATACCTTATTTCTCATGTTTATTTGCTTGCCCTAAATATCTCGAGTACTGCATTTAGTGCTGTCAAAATATGCGTCATACGAGTCAAACTCAATTGGTATATCATAGCTTTCATCTAAAAGAATCAAAAATATTAATTTATGCATTTTTTGAAGTTTCAGGTCTTTGAGTCGACCTAAACTCTGCTCCGGTCGACTCATGGCAAGTGACCTAGAAATGCATTTTCCTCGGGTTAGGTATGGTCGACCTACCGGTTGACGCTTACTGTTTTCATTTGCATTTGTCTAAAAATTCAGGCTTTGTGTCGATGCATGCCTTATTCCGGTCGACGAATAGCTGTGTGTTTTGCACAATATGTTGCCTCGGGTTAGCTCAGGTCGACCCTGCATTCTGCATGGGTCGACCGCTCGCTGTTTGCTGCATATTTTTTTAGTTGTCTATTATTTTTGAAAGTTGGTTTTATCAGTTAAAACAGTTTTGTCTGGTATAAATATTCAGTTTCTCTATTTATTTCATATCAATTGAATCAATTACAAAAACAAGAAAAGTGAAAGAGGTGTCAATTCAAGTTCTCATCATCTACATCTTCTACATTTCATACCACAACAATCACACACAATAATATTTGTTGTGCATTATGGATTGTCTAAGGTGATAACGTTCGAAGCCGTGATTGGGTAATCTGGTTCGGGTTGAGGAATTGACAGGTTTTTCTTGAATAAAACATATAGGGTTTTTCCCTCCAAGATTCTCTGAATTTGGGGGTTTTTGGACGAGTCTTCTCAACACAAATTCGCCCCGTGATTTTATACAAAAAGTTTTGAAAAGATTTATTCAAGGTGAAACTCTAATTATCTTTTAATCAAAGATACTTTTCAAAAGAAAATGGATTTCATCATGGTATGAAAAGTGTGTAAATCTAGTTATGAATGTTATGAATACTCAACAAGATTTTAATCAAGACATATTATTCATATGAAAACTTAAGTTTGATTAGGTTTAGAAATATTTGAAATAAAATCAACTTTTTAGGTATAAAAACACTAAAATACACTTCCATTTTATCTAATAAAAAGTGATTAAAAATATCTTTTTTTTTGGAATTTTTTCATGTATTAAAATAATAGAGTGCATGAATGACACGTGTGAAAAATATTGGGTCAAAAAGAATTAATTTGATAAGAGAAATAATTGTTTGAATTTTGAAAAATAAAATAAGAAAAATATGAAAAGTGGTAAAAGGAAATGACTTGGGTGGGGTTTGGACCCACACCATCACAAATCACAACAACAAAACAAGCCCTTGCCAACTGAGCCAATGCGGGTTGGTATCAACTAAACACATCCATCATATAATATATTAAAAATGCGTGGTAAAATTCAAAATTTCGTGTCAGACTTCATGTTCTTCCTCGAGCCAACTTCTGAATTTTCAAACCTATGATATCTCTCTCAATACGCAACCATTTTGCACGATGTAAACAACAAATTTGTGTGTTTTTAGACAAAGAATTGAATGGCTCTTTTTGATTTTATTTATTTATAGTGTTGCACGAGTTGTTAAGCATGAACAAAGAAACCCTAGAATCTGCAAAAACTATCATGAAATCCTATACACGTAATATAAATTACATTGATTGAGGGTAAATGATCTATGAGCTACCAAAAACACAATTTTAACTTGAAATAACATTTATGATGCATGAATCATAGAGTTTGAAAATTTCAGACTTACCTTGCAAGAGGAAGTTGAATCCTCAGTTGAAGGTGTTACAAATGTGATTTGATGATCTAGACATCTTCCTTGGACCTCAAGGATTATGTTGAGATGCTTAGAACAAGTTGAAACCTCCTAGATTGCTTGACTCGAATCTCACAGCAACTTAATCAATGTGAGACATGATCTTGATGAATTTGATGTTATAGAAAGTGTTTAAGTGTTTAGATCACTTCTACATGATGTATGTGAAGTGTTTGAATCAATAGTTTGAGTGGAAAAGCTCTGGTTTTGAAAAATCGATTTCTCACTCTTTTGGAATTTGAATTTTGATAAGAGTAGAGATTTGTGAGAAAACAAGTATTGTAGTTGTTTTAGTGTGTTTTGAATGATCAAATGTGGTCTCTATTTATAGGGGAGCAATTTTGTTTTGGGAGGAATAATGATGGTTGAAGTATGAGCTCAACGTTTAATGGTTTTGGCAATGCATCATTACTTCTTATCCAAGGTACATTATCTTCTTTCGTTAGCCTAGCTTTGCTTTTGACCAATTCCACATTTTATAGATGGTTTTATTGTTGTTTAAGAGAGCATCTTGACTGGTGAGAGTGGTTTCTTTGACAATGCACTATTCCACATAAATGCACCTTGAATTCAAGGCTTTCTTCCATTTTCAAAGAGAATCTTCATGATCAAATGGCTCTATCTTGCAGATTCATCATGGCTAACAAAGATTTATGTTGAATTCAGTGCACATTATTCTTGTGTAATCACTCCAAGTTGGACTCAAAATTGTGTGGTCAAGAAAATTCCAAATCTACCTTGCAAAAACGGTTGCATCAAGGCCTATTGTGAAGTTCATATATCTTTGCACAAATGGAATTAGATTGTGCTTTTGGACACTTTGAAAAGCTGAGATTTGCTCTTTAACTTTGATGTTTAGGGTGTGCCTTGGATCATTGTGAATCATGGTGAAAAATGGCCTCAAAGTTGGCTAAAACACAAAATAGATTTTGTCCAAAGTTTTCTAAGTGTCAAGGTTCAAAAAGTCTTGAAACCCTAACTTCACGACTTCATATCTCAAAATCTATGCATTTCTTGAGAATCCACCCTAAGTGAAAAAGTTGTAGTATGTAACAAACTCTTCAATTTTATCTTTGGATCAAAGAAAATGGTTGCTTGGTTTAGAAGTTATGCCTTTGCAAAGTTTGCACCAAATTAGGTTTTTTTACATAACTTAGAAAATTTTCATTTCTTCATGGTTGCCCTCTTTACAAGTAACCTCTCTTTTCTTGATTTTTCTTGATCAATCATGATTTAAATCACATATTATCATTATTATTGACATGAGGAAGGCATATTTGATCAAAAACTCCAAAAGTCAAACTTGATTTTGACCACAGTTGACTTTTTGTATCAGATGAATTTTGAACTTTGTGATCCTTTATGAAATCAAATCCTTGGGCTAAATTAAATATCATGGATGGAATCCAAAGTTTTTTTTTAAATGTATTGAATCATGTCCCAAGGTTTGAGATCATGTCTTGGTCAAAAGTCAAAGGTACAATTGACTTTTCATCAAAAACCCTAGTTTGTGGTCTAGATGAATTTGAATCTTTACATTTCTTATGAATCAAGTACTTTGGATCAATCCAATCATATGAATGGACTAATATGAGGCATTTTAGGTCCTTGAAATATATTTTGAGGTATTGGCTCATGCTTTGCTCCAAAAGTCAACTTAGGGACTGAATTAGGTCAAAACCCTAATTTTGGTGCACTGATGATCTTGATGCTTGATTATGGATGAATGGAAAATATTGATCTTTATGGATGAATAAGGGACTTGAGATGTTCAATATCATGCCCATTCTTGATTGATCCTTTTCCTGAGTTTCTTTTGAGGCTTGAAACCATAATTTGTAATCAACTTAAACTAACAACAATCTTTGTATCTCTAAATGGGTTAGTGATGCATAAAATTATACACATGCATGATGCTAATGAAATGAAAATGATGTGGGATCTTAGGGTCAAAAGTTAGGGTATGACAGATGCCTGTATTTGAGGTTCTCCTATCTAGAGAGGTGAAGATTGATATCTTAGTTTCAACCAGATAGGAGAGACTTAAATACAACAAAAAATGCACAAATTTTGGATCCTAAGATGCCATAAATGACGTGATACTTGTGAATGCAAGACATGAGACTTGTGAGGATGACACCATAGAAGGCTAATAATAATTCAAATCGCTAGGGATTAAAGAATTATTCACTGAGGAAAGAAATTAAGACTAAGGATGTAGTTTTCTAGGAAACAAGGAAGTATCTTTCTTGATTGGGGAGATGATAATTCCATAAGGGGGACACGACTATGATTCTGTCAATTTGAATGGTAACAGGCTCCTACCTTCGGAACATGCTTCCTCATCTTTTTTAACTAATTAATCCTACTTATAAAGGGTAAAACTTCCACGCGTTTCTAGTCACACTAGTGGAAAAAAGACTTCTTAAGTCGGTTAAAAATGACTTGTTAAGTCGGGTCCAAGCCCGACTTAAGAATTACCGACATAAGAAGTTTTGACTTCTTAAGTCGGTTGTGGACCTGACTTAAGAAACAACTTCTTAGGTCGGTTAGGCAGAACCCGACTTAATAAGTCTAGCCTGCAGAAACCATTTATACCCGACCTAAGAACTTACTTTCTTAAGTCAGGTATAACTAACCGACCTAAGAAGTTTTTTTTTTTGAATAATCACACAAATCAGATGCAGTTTTCCCATTTAACAATTTATCCCCAAATCTGACTATCCAACTCAATCAACAAATTATACCCAAAATTATCAGAAAATTAACTCTTCTTTTCATTATCACAAAATTATGTAGAACCAAGTATATTAACACAAGTATATATCAGAAAATTATCACAAAATTATCAGAAAACAGCAGCAGAACTAACTCTTATTTTCATTATCACAATATTATGTAGAACCATGTTAAGCAGATAACAAGTCAATATTAAGCATATATAAAGCCATTAATACTGATGTAACTTGTTTCTACTGTAAAACCTACAACTTGTTCCAAAGATTAGCCTAATACAAGTATAGACACCAATTCTAACAGATAGTGAGGGAAAGCCAAATACAATCACATAAATATAGAAGCAGCTGCACTTTTTGCCTTAATTAAATCAGGTCCTTCGCATATTTGCTTATACAATTCCATCATTCAGAACAGAAAGAAGCATTTGTTCTTATACTCCCTACTGCATCGTTCGCCACTTGACTTGCTTCCTCATTCAATTTCTGTTCAAAGAAAACAATATCAGTATTCACAATTTCACAACATAAAGCTAAATCAAAATTGCTTCTAGAGATCATGCTTGTATTGTAACAGGCAGAAAATAAAACGGATGCCTTGCTCTATTTTCTTATTATTGAGAGAAAAAAAATGCATACGATTTTCATCAAAGAATATTAAAAAAATACTAAAACAAATTTTACAAGATCCTTCTATAATCTGTGGTTTTTCATAAAAAAAATAAAAGTTTTTTCTTTTGCGCCAAGCACCAAGAGGCTGGCTTCGACCTTCTGTTCTATAAACAAAGATGAATTTTTCTCATTCTGTGACTTATTTCAACTTTTTAACAGGCTTCCTTTTTAATTTCGGCAGAGATTCCATATCGCCAACCTAAGGAGAGCTGGATTTCTCTGAAGCATTATCATCAATGGCTAAATCGGATACCTCATTGACTAAATATGTTTCTTGTTCGCCATCTAATGAAGCTACGGGCGATGACTCTAGGCTGCTGTTTTCTTTAGAATGCTGCAGACTCCAGTACATGATGCTAGCAGATAAAGTAAGTATCATCTTCTGGTTTACCTGTCAAGGTTAAATGCAAAATAAGCTATCAAATTTCTCAGCCTATTTAGAACAGTTTAAAAGTATGCTATAATCTGAGGTAAGCATCAACATACTATGGGATCCACAAGACTTCGTGGGATCCATATGAATTTTTATCAATAAAAGAAAGTGTCTTAAGTGTGTTGCTAGCAGTGTTATCAAATATCCGCAATTGCAGCACTATGGCAGATATACGTGGCGGTTTTTGGGCTAGCCGCCATGGTAAATATTGACCGATATTGCAGGTTTTTCCGCCATAACCCGTTATAACAGCGCCACAAAGCGTCCGGTATGGCGGGATTTTGGCTATCCGCCATGGACCGTCATCCACAATGGACAACACTGTTTACTAGCAGACTTCAACTGAACAAAAACAGTGAAGTTGATTTTTCATAGAACACGGCAAAATTACATATACTATTGTTGACATTAGTATATGTTGAATTCAACTTCTTGTCATCATCTGTGATTTGTCCAACAGATATACATTTGAACATTTCAATTGTTGTTTGTAAGATGATACATTCACATCACATCAATGTTAAACTAAGTAGTTTCAAGTTGAATGCAAACCAACATACCAGTTTCTCCTTTAGTAACTAGACTCCAATTGACCACTCTTGGCTCAACAGCGCTCAAGAAATATTGAAGGTGAGTTGGAATCAGAATCAACTTACATTGCATAAGGTGAAAGTGGTTTTGACTTTGGTTCATGAAGGTGCTGCTGTCCATCATCCTTTGGTGTATCTTCCACAGAAAGTTGAGCTGGTCCATTGCTTGATACTAACGGATCTATCTTGGATGGTGATGTAGTTGGTACACTCGGAGATAATGAACTAGGAGGCTTTAAATCAAGATATCTATAAACACAAGAAAAAGTTCAAATCTAATCTGTGATGTTTGTACTGATATATGATGATATCACCATAAAATTAGAGTGGCTTACGCTGCGTAAGGAGATAAATACTCCTTCCCTTTTGAGGAAGATGTTGTTTGAGAAACGCCATCTATTTCTTGAATGCTACTTGGAGTATCTGAAGAAATAGGTGTTGGAACTGCATCACTGATGTTTATCTGTTTCTTCTCACTAGGCTTGGTTGGAGAAGGAGATGATGGTGGCTTTAAATCATCATAACTGAAAATGCATATACCAAATCAGTTGTTTTGCAACTGGTCCACATTAAAATATTTACTGTCAACAAAAATTAGCAATCTCGCTTACGCGGTATAAGGAGACAGTGGTTGTTCCATTTTCGCCACTGATTTTGGTTGTGCTGTTTCTTTTATAGGGGCAGTACTAGGTACTTCTGCTACAACATTTACAGAGGGACCTGTATTACTGGCGCAGTTGTCTCGGCAATGACCTCTACTATTTTACAGTACGAAAGATCAGGATTCTTGGCCATGGTTGCCATGAGTTCAACAACCTGCATTGAGAGAGTTATCAACTTCCATATATCTATAGAAATAGAAATAGATATAGAAATAGAACTATAGAAATAGAACTAATCAATCAGTTCAACTTCTTTACTACGCAAACACGAAAATATAACTACTGCTCGAGAAAGGTTTCAGAATTCAGACTAACTTGAGAATAGCTGCAGGAAAACCAATTTTGTTTGTTCCCAATGAAGTAACCAATATGAAGTGATTTACTTTGGCAACACTTGCTGTAGCACCATGACAGAATAAACACACAAAAAAATTGTTTTCAACATTTAGGCCTAAAACAAATAGCATTTAACATAATTGGTCGTATAGATCACTAATAATGGAGGCGAGATTAGAGTCTTTAGTCTGCAAGGTTATATCCAAATTCTCAAATATTAAAATTACAGAAAAAGAAGAAAAAAAATCTGGTTTGAAATTTTCATATATATCACACACCTTTTCAAGATCCGTGTCTTGGTGATTCTTAAATTTCACGCATGATGGAAATGCAAATCTGTACAAAACTTCATCTAAGAAATCAGGAAATTTAGTTTTAAAATAGAGAGACTAATCGCGTCAACTGAAATTTTTCAATGATTGTGAACCTGTTTTTTATGTTAGCCTCCCTGTGACCACACACTGGAGTGTCTGCAGTAAGGGCAATTGCCTCGAAATCAGCATTTTCAGCTCTTCTCACTAGTTGAGTAACTAGATTTCTGTCCTTAAACACCTGAGAGAAGAAAAGATAGTTAAAACCAACGTGAGCAAGCTGAAGAAACTAATATATCACACATATGCAAGAATAAGAACTGCAACACAATATGATCCATACCGAACCATGAACGAGAATCAAACAGATCCTGATTTGAACAAAAATCCTTTAAAGCAATAACCAAGAATAGCATAAAAAAAGAAAAAGCAACAAAAGTGGAACCAACTGATTTATTGATGTTGTTGCGTGCGAGTTCAGGCTGAAAACGTCACCGGAGTTGCTTGACGATGGTTAGACAATACTTGTTGAGTTTGAAGTTGTCAGAACCTGCGCTAAATTAGTACAAGACTGAACTTGTTATGGTGTAGATCTGCAGTGCTTCAGTTCCCCGTAATTGAAATGAAGACTCATTGTGAATCCAATCATAGCAGCAGTAACTGCTTTGTTCCATGGTAGGCACAGACATAGCTGATACGTCTTGGACACCTTCAACCTACAAGCATGTGTAGTCCAATAAAGTTATTGCCTTTAATAAATAAGAACCACTACCATGTGTAAACTGATTTTAAAATTCAATAACTTACCTGTTGGGGATATTGTGCATAGCCAACATATCCAGCATATGCATACAATGAAGGATCCTGAGCAGCGCCATATGCATAAGCTTCATAATCCTGCTGTCCATACCCGTAGTATGCACTCCAGTGACTTTGATCCACCTGTTGTCCCCAGCCACCAGGTAATTCCTACAACCATGAACCATTTCGGGCCAACAATTTGTTAGAGAAAATATAACACTCTAAACATGAGCTACTTACTGAACAAAAAGGGGTTCATAAGGAGTACTACAATACCTCCACCCTCAGCAGAAGGGTTAGCACCAATATCAACATCGACAGCTCCTTGAACAACCCACTTTCCTTCGACTTCCCACAGTAAGCCATTCTCAATTTCCTTATAGGGGAATGAGTCAGATAGGAGTTCATCACCTACATATTCATATACAAAGTAAAGTTCATAAATAATGTTTGAAAATATAATCATAAAATAACTCTCGTCAACTGTGATAACCGTCTCCACATAACCATCTTGATCATGATTCATGAAATACTCAAATACCACAGAAACTTATGTCTACACTAAATCACTTCCCATCTCTGATTCTCTCAATCTCATCAACCTTCTAGAATATTCTCTTCCTCCAAACATGGATCGACGTTCTGCTATGATCGCTCTCATTGAACTAGCAGCAACAACATTACATAGTCTATCAAAAATTTCACGCAACCAAAACAACACAAGTAATGTGAGATTTTAGCATAATGCAACATTATTTTAAAAGAAAAGAGAGTTCATATTGAACCATATTGATTATGAGTTTAACACAAATTTAACTAGCAAACAAACAGATTGTGAAAAGTTTAAAGTAATTGATTCTCAACAAAACAAAACCAACCAAGTGATATTCATTACAGATGCTTACGCAGAGAGTTTCAAAATTTTACCGACATGAACAACTCCGCAAAATGATGTTGTGCAGGGACCAAAAACTCTTGTAAGCTTTCGTATTCTGGTTTCGGAGTTATTTTGTACATCGATTACCACCATATAAGGATCATTAGTCAAAGAATTCCATTCCTTCGAGTTGCTGATGCAGTATAGTATCGCATAACAGAATCACTCACCATGTCGAATGGTAACAATGTACCACCTCTAATCAAACCAATGCTCCAAAACTGAGTCACTGTTATTTTCGCGAGCTGCTGAGTTCTAACTAGCCAGTACAAACTCTTGAACGCTGAGCCCCCTTTTTTAATATTGTCTGCAAGTCGCGAGAAGGATAACAAAGTATGGTGTATCGACGAGGGTTTTGAGGTTAAGATTTGTTGATGAAGAAGAAGACACGGTAGTATTGCGGCGGAAACAAAGGTTTGAGGGGTTTCAATGGTGGACTGAGGATTTACGGTGAAAATAAAGGATAGGGTTTCTCGGTGATGGAAAGTTGACGGAGGAAGACGAAATCGGAGGGTTTACGGTGGAGGGTAGTTGGACGATGGTGATGGTATTTCACGGTGAGGGAAAGATGGTGATGGTATTTCACGGTGAAAGGTTTTTTTTTTTAGTATTTCACGATGAGGGTTTACGGTGATGGTATTTTTGAAGGAGAGTGACGGCTAGGCAGAAGAGAAAGGAGAAAAGAGTGAGTAACCTAAATCTGAAAACAAAGAGGAAGAGAATATTTTTTAATATTATTGTTTTATTTCACTAACTTGTTTCAAGATGGAATCGAACCTGCGTTTTGTTAGAAATATATAAAACTTCTTAGGTCAGGTGGCTGACACCTGACTTAAAAACTAGTTTTTAAGTCAATTAATAAACACATACATGTGACTTAAGAAATTTAATATAAATTATATATTTTTTTAATCTTTTTTAGATCGGTTTTAAATACACCTGACTTAACTAAGTTGCCAATATTTACGAAATTGCCACCGCATCACTTCTTAAGTCAGGTGGCAGGTGAACTGACTTAAAAACCTCTACTATAAAGTATTTTTTCTACTAGTGTCATGAGCCATGAAACTGGTCTTCGTTTCTGAAATAAACTTCCCCTCGATCTTGGTTTTTAGCCATGGAACTGGTCTTCGTTTCTAAAATAAACTTCCCCTCAATATTGGTTTTCAACCATGGAACTGGTCTTTGTTTATGAAATAAACTTCCTCTCAATCCTTGTTTTCAACCATGGAACTAGTCTTCGTTTCTTCTTATCAAGTATTTCTCTTGAAAAGGTTGACATAACAGGCTCTGGAAAAGTGATCATTTATTGGATCGATAACTTCACCGGGAATCTTTGAGAAGATGTGGACTAGTTATCTTGCGGGACATATTCCTCAAATAAAGAGACACAATCTGTGATTAGCCAAACTTCTCACTGAGATTTACTAGGGAGATATCCATTTGACAAAAATGGACTTCATCATACTTCTCTTCAAGACTTCTTCAGAGAGATGCCATAGGATGAGTGACAATCTGATGACAGACTTTCTGAGGAATACCATTGTCTGATATGTAGAGGTTTGAAAACTTCTCTGCTGAGATGCCATTTTCTAAAACGATTCCATCATACTTCCCTTCTAGACTTCTTTGGAGAGATGTCATGTGATAGAGGATAATTTTGAGGTGCTGATGACTTTATTGAAAGAGGGACAAACTTTTCAGGAATAGATTGCCATTTGTCGATCCACTGGGAATTTTTGGGACAAAAACAAGCTTCTTAAAAGACTTCCAGTTGTTTGTCAGGTGTAGATTCCAAAGAGGGATAAACTTATCTTTAACGAGGATAGACAAACTGCTCAAAAGGAGACTGTCGCTTGTTGATTAGTAGAGACTTTTTGGGGATGTTATATCCTTTTATTTCAAGAGGTTTTGCCGAGAGGCTTCCACTGGGGATTTACTTTTATATTGGAAAGCAAAGTGCGACTCCGCTGGGAAGAGTGGGGTTTAATAGGTGCAAAAAATAAATTTCTTCTCATTATTTAGAGGTTCAAGTTATAAAAAATGGTCAAGGACCGGATTCAATCTAGGAATAGACTGGAGAGAGACCAAGACATTTCCTAATGAGGAATGAACTCGAACTGGGAATTTATCCTATCCATGTGTGGAGAGGAGGACTGAAGCAAAAACTTCCACGAGGATCAAATTTAGTAGGGAGTTGGAAAGGATATAAATTTTTCACTTAAGGTTGACAACCCTATTGGAGAGAGGGAACTTACTACTTGGGAAAAAATATGACCAAAGTGAGTGAACCATGTCAAGAGATGTATATGAATATGAATCATGAATTCAACTATGCATGATGTATGAATGAGTGTTGTAGCACCCCAAAATTTGCCTTTCCGTTTTAGCAGCATCTGGCTTTTGTTTCTTTGCATTTTCGCATTTTTACATTTGCATAGCATTCGTTCTTGAGAAAGGGGGTCAAGGTTTTCCCGTGGCTCAGTTTTCATCTCAATGCATGAACCTGAACAACGAGCATCAGAGGCTCTGGCATTTATTTTGCCCAGTGGTTAGGCGACCGATTTTATTTTATGTTGCAGGGTATTTTCAGCTCAGAAAGCAGCATTCAGGCTATCTCAAGCATTTTCATGGTTATGATATTCAAGAGCAAGTTTCAGAAGCTGAACAGAGCTCAGAACGGCTGAAAACGGACAAATATGCAGATTTCCCTCCAAAAGGCGCCAAATTCAAAATTTTGAAAGTTTTAATTGATTAACCAAATGTGTTAATCGATTAACCATATCAAAATCAAGCCAGATTTGAATTTTTAACAGTGTTAATCGATTAACCCAAATTGTTAATCGATTAACCAGTGCAGGTTTTGCCTCTGCACGTGAATTTTAAAAGGGGGTCACTTTGGGGTCCAATTTTGATCACTTGGAAGTTCAATTTTACACTTGGGAAGGATCTAGAATCATCTTGAATTTTGGTTAATTTCATTTTCCCTCCAAATTTCCATTCCTCATTCCAAACCAAATTTCACAAACCACATTCCAAACCTCTCATTTGGATCCAAACCTAAGGGGTATTTAATTGGTTTACTCCAAACCTCACACATCTAAGCTTCATAATTTCATTCATTTTTAGAATTCATCTCAATTCTCTCAATTTTCTCTCAACTTCCAAAACCCTCACCAAAGCTCTTTTCACCTTGAAATCCTTGATTCTTAATTGGAATCATTGATTTCTAAGAGCTAAAACTTCATCCTTTATCATCATCATCTCCATTTTTCCATTTGCTTTTCGTGCAAGCTTGGATCTGAATTTTGAAGTGGATATAAAAGCGATTATTTGGAGTAATTTGGCTTGATTTTGGTTGATTATCACTTCTATTACAAGAATTGGCTTGGATCTTGAAGTATTCCAGATTTCTTGTTTAGATCTACACGTTCAAAGTTAATCAAAATTAACCGAAGCAATTCTCCACTTCGAAGGTTGGAATTCTAGATCCATTGCATTTTTGAGCTTATTTTGCATAATCATGTTGATCTTCATTTTTGATTGATTTGGTGGATTCTTGATTCATGTGAATTGTGATGGTGCTATTTAGAGGTGTTTACATCTTGGTTAGATCACTGTTTGCTGGTTTAATTTCGTGCACAATTGTTTATGTGATCATGTGGAGGTTTGCTTAAGTGATAAGTTGCTGAAAAGTGCTTTTCTGTTGCTGTTTTCTGCTGTTGGAGTAGTGTTAATCGATTAACGTCTGGTGTTAATCGATTAACCAGATCAAATTTTCAATTCTGCAAGCATTTTTCAGTGGTTAATCGATTAACTCCTGCTGTTAATCGATTAACACTGCTCCAGCAACCCTGTTTTTGCTGTTTTTTATGCTTGTTTCGGTACCGTTTCACTTCGAATCATCATGGATCAGTGTGATGCATTAGGAGTGAGATGTTTTGGATATATGCCACTGTTCTCGATTGTTTAATCATGATTGCTTCGGCGCGCATGTTTGGTTTCCACTTGAGGGCATACTTTCGTAGTGGCCATTCAAAGTAATGAGGTGCTTGCATGTTCATGTTTACTTGCCTTCTTGCATTTCTTTGCTTTGTGTGCATTCTTTTTGCAGCTTCTTTATTGCATTAATAAAGGTCGAGATGTGCTTGTGGAGGTTTTTACCCCACACTTTTTCCTCCCTTTGCTTGTGTGTTGCATTGCATATGCATCCTTGCATCTTTCATATTATTTTATGCTTCTTCTTTAGTCTTCCTTTACCATGTTCCCTTAGGACTTCTAATCTTTCTTATTCAAGATGGATTATGATAGACATTAGGTTCAAACCATGCATGCTAACATTAGGGTAGATTTTCCCCTCTTTAATCCAAACTTTAGGTCCACTTTGCATTACAACATTAGGACCGAGTTTCCCTTAGACCTTCCGTGCGTCTCTCTTCTCATCTCAAAACATGCTAATTCATCTAATAAATATGATGAACATTGTGCGTTACGAGCCTTAAGCACATGGGGAATGATGAGTGAGGGGTCTCCTCTCGCTTGTCTAGAGTGTTTAGCGTACGTCCCATTTGGGGGTGATATGCGACACATTCGTTCCTATGTCATAGTCTTTAGTGCAACGTGAATCACAAACCGAATTAATTCACTTCACTAAAAACACAAAAAAAAAATTCAAACTTTTTTCCTTCGGGATTAATTGAAAACCTTTTTCATAAAAAAGAGTGTTGTTAAGCTTTGGTTCTACCGCAAACAGGCGTCGTCCCTAACTGCTAGAACGAAGGTTTAACCCTACTCGGTTAAAACACTTAATCAACCTGTGGTTTTGTGTCGCCCGAACTACGTTTGCTCTGATTTCTCATACCAGATGAGAATTCATAGGCACAAGACGCGATGTCTTGGAGAACAACCTTCCCCCCTTTCATCCGTAGTTAGCTGAACTACGTTGACTCTGACTTTCCCATTGCACGAGGGAATACGTAGGCACAGAGCGGCGATGCTCTGCCGAGTCTCTTTTCTTTTCTTTTGTCCCTGAGACCTGTAGCGTAGATAGATTAAACAGACCCTTAGATAGACAACAAGCGTGGATCCCGTCGAGTACGACGAACGTGAGGGGTGCGAACACCTTCCCCTTGCGTAACCGACTCCCGAATCCGAGATATGGTTGCGATGACCTTGTCTTTTCCCTTTCATTAGGTTTTCTTCGCTCGTTTCCTTTCCCTCTTTTGGGATAAATAACGAACGGTGGTGACTCTTCTGTTTTCCGCCGGGTGTTTTTTGCAGTTGCGACAAGTGTTATGTTTATGCTGACAAAGTGTTATGTTTATGCACAAAGTTCAGGACTTAATTGATTCAAAGGCAGTTGAGTTCACGCCGGGCGGCGTAAGCGTACCAAGCGATCCTATCCCATTCGTTGCAAAAAAGGTGGATGTACCTATTCGCTCCCCTGAAACTGCATCAGGTCAGGGATATGTCTTGCAATCTGTAATCTCAGAATCTCCATGCCCACAGTTGTTTCCTGTTCCTAGGCCAAGTCTGAGGATGAAAGTACCTGAACAAAGGAAGTCCCCGATACCGCAGACTCAATCTCCAGATGTTTCAAATGCTCAAAGTCAACAATCTTATGGATCTTTGTATCAGATATCATTTTCTCGCCAGAGTCAACAGTCATGTCGTCATCAGCCGCATCAGCACGTCCGACAAAGACTAAAGAAGCCAGAGAGGCATTTCACTCGGTTGCCAATGTCGCACAGTCAGATGTTGCTAGATCTGATCAGAGGTGGTTTGATAGTGCCAAAGAGGATTAACCCAGAGATTCCTCCGTATCCGCCAGGTTTTAATGTCAACGCCCATTATGAGTACCATGCTAGGGCACATGGGCATTCAACCGAGGATTGTAAGGTGCTTAAAAGCAAGATTCAGACTCTGCTAGACTCCAATAGGTTTTCAATCACACCTCAGGGAATCCAGATCAACAATCTTCCTTCGTCCAACTATCTGGGGTCAGTGGTTAATGTTGTGGAAAAATTTACCGATGGCAGAGGTTCGGAAGAGCATCAGATTGACATAGACGAGCAATTCTGAAGGTGGCTGATTTAGCAGCAAACCAAGATTTGAAAGCCCGGTTCCCGGAAGCTGGCAATCTTTTTTTATCATGTCATTTATTTGCATTTGTAGTTTCTTTTCTGTTTAAGTGCAAATCGCATTTGTAAAACTTGTTTGTTTTTTATTGATAATGATAATGAAATGAATATGCAGGTTTTTAATTAAATCCATTTGTGTTCACTCAATGTTTTTATTGATGTCAAACGCTTATTTAAGTGGAATCTGGGGAGGATGACGAAATTGAAAGACACGCAAGCTTTAGATTGTATGCTTTTGAATGAAACTTGCTGATGATGTACATGCATTTTTTCAAATTCCTAAACACCGGAGATATAAGGAAGGTAATCCTTTGTCAACCCCTTTGAGCCTAGCAGTAGGAGTTTCCTTCTGAAAAAACGAAAAAACCCTCAATCTTAACCTGGGGCAGGGTAGGTGTCAGTTAATTTGATCGAACGTCCAAATTGCAAAAGGAGTGTTCCCGTTCGAGGATCAATCACACCTCTATAGGTCGTACCAAAAAAAGCACAATGGTTATCCATTACCGACCAAGGAGTGAAACAGTCACAATCCTTTCAACGAGTCTGACAAGCCGGTGTCACACGATTTGTTCAAGAAAAAAGAGAGAAAAAGGAAAGAATCAAAAGAAGAAGTCTGCTAAGTCAATAACTTGAGAACAAGCGACTTAGGAAAAAATTAGGGCATCCCGCTGGACTTTGAAATAAAAAGAAGCTCAAAAGAGCCAGTCCAGGAAAAAGTTAGGGAAAAAGCAGAAAAGTGAAAAGGATTACAAAAGAAAAATCCCCGAACAAATAAGTCGTGTGACTCCGGGCACCAAAAGAGGAAAAGCGAGTGACTGTCACTCCCAAAAACTTGTGGTTTCCTGAACCATCACTCCTGTCACTCAACCTTTGAAAGGTGAGCGCTAGTGTTGAATTAACTGAACGTAGGATTGGAGAAAATGAAAGAGAATGGGTGGGTTAAAATATGCTTTGAGCCTTATATCCTTTTTTCAAACTGTGAACCTGACCAAGTTACAACCTGCAAAAGTCCTAATTGAAGCATGGTTGTTTTGAAAGCATACTTCGGTAAAGATCGCATCAAAACTGACTCCTAAAAGGATTCCTCTTATCAGGTTGGTGCTAAGGTTGACATTCTGATAAGTGATTCGTTCACTATATGTCACAATTTTTCCAGTGAATAGACTTGGATTTCAAAACTGTCATATGCATTGCATTAGTATATCTTTTGTGCAGAACAATCTGTTTTACTTGCGAATAAGCACTTGACATCAGGAAAGTTTCCATAGTGGAAAGTTTGATCTTGATAAAATGCAGAATGCCTGAATACTCCGTTGAGCCGGGGCAAGCTATATCAAAGGATCATATCATGGGAGTCGACCATCTTAAAGTCAATTGATCTGGGGCAATCAAGTCGAGATTCATTAAACCTCTTGAAGATTAGCCAAGGGTACTGCTCCATAAATCAGTTAGTCAGGGGCAAGGTTGTTGCACGGCTGGGGCAGACCACCCCGAAATCCCAAGAGCTATTCTTATCTAGAGGGAAATTAACTTGAACTACCTCTTCAAGGTTCAAAGTGCTGAAGCCGTTCATGTCAACCCATCATGGTACACAAATTTCAAGTCTTCTCGTGAGGAAGTTTTTGTAGAGATCCCACAGGATGGGGAAAATTGAAAATGAAGGAACTATTCGTCCCCACATTTCTAGAGCTTAACAGAGTTACTCAACCAGGTTTAGTCGACCTTCAGGTTCAGGACGAATGTCAGGAAGTCGGACAAAGCATTTCCTAATATTGGTTGTACCCAACCTTCCACAGAAAGCCAAAAGCCCAACCATACTTAGCACAATCATTCCCCGTAAATCAGAAGTACTGTCACCAACGGGGGTGTGTAGTGTAGCTCCAACAGAAGAAAGCTTTGTCTCCCTACAAAGGCTAATCTCCAATAGGGGGGATTTGTTCGCAGCATGTTCCCAGCAAAGTAGGTTGAAGGATATTCCCTTGGCAGCAGGGTAAATTGCAATTCAGTATTATTCTCCTGCAGAGGCAACGTCTTTGACGCACTTTCCCCAACGGAGTCGACGTTCTGTTGTCTTTCCAGTAATATCGGTATTCAGGGTTTCTTCCTCGAGCAGAGTTCAGTGTTGATTCCCTCGATATAACAGTGTTTGATCCATTCCCTAGTAGAGTGAAGTTCTCAGTAGAAGTCTCTGATATTCCCAAGTAGGGCAGTTTGTTACTTGTACGTCCACAAATGGCGGATTCCCTTTCGAGCAGAGTGGAGCGGTCAGTGTTGTTTTTGTTTCCCCACTGAGTGGAATGTTTGGTGTTTTCCCCAGCAGGGTGGAGTTTTTCTGGAAGGCCATCCAAGGCGGTTCCCCGGCCGAGCCTTTCGTTCCCTAGAAGAGTTTATCCTGGGGAGCCGTCAAGGATGTTTCCCTCAATAGAGTTTGATTTCATCCTCGGCAGAGTTGGTCGCTTCTCTCCAGCATTTATTTTGCTGGAGTGGTGCCTTAGCATTTGCATTGTTGCATAGCATTCTACCAAATGCGTAACATTTCCATTTTATATGGAGCATTATGTCATTTTCAAACATATGCATCTGAAGCATAAGCCAGGTTTGGTGCCAGAGATTGTTTGATTCAAGAGATTTTCATGTTATCCCTGATTGGTGTGGATCTTTGGGTTGGTCATTTTATTGGATTATTCCCAGTTAGACGTTTGGTTAAATGTCTTCTTTCTTCAGTTGAGTCGTTTGGTTAAACATCGTCATTCTCCCCAGGTGAGTCGCTTGTAAGCGCCTTCTTCCCTGGTCAAGCCTGTTGTTCAGATGTCTCTTTTCCCTAACAGAGTTGTTTGGTGAACTGATGTTCCTTGATAGAGTCGTGTGTTTGAACCTCTCTTTCCTTTTCGAGACTTTCATTGCCAAGTATGAGTCGGTTGATTCTGTTGCTTGCCTATTCTGGGTGCGTTATCCCAACTTTTGGTTGGTAATCACCGGCGTAGTCCAAATTATGGTGATTGGTATTCCAACTTTTGGTTGGTAGTTCTAGGGTGGTTTATCCCAACTTTTGGTTGGTAACCTCTGGTTCCCCCTTATAGAATCTTTGTTCCAACTTTTGGTTGGTAATCTTGGATGATTGTCCCAACTTTTGGTTGGTAGTCAGCTTTGTTCAACGCCTCCTGCGATCCTAACTTTTGGTTAGTAGCTTTTTATTCCAACTCTTGGTTGGTAGTTCTGGATGATCATCCCAACTTTTGGTTGATAGTCTTCTGTGGTGGAGTCAGCTTCGTTTAGCGTCCCCGGCGATCCTAACTTTTGGTTAGTAGCTTGTGTTTCGACTTTTGGTCGATGAGGATTTTTCCTGGCAATCCTAACTCTTGGTTAGTAGCTCTTGTTCCGACTTTTGGTCGATGAGGATTTTTCCTAGCATCCTAACTTTTGGTTAGTAGCTTTGTTTCCCAACTTTTGGTTGGATGTTATCCCCTGCAGTTTGTTATCCCAACTTTTGGTTGGTAGTATGTCGCTTGATTGTTTGTTATTCCAACTTTTGGTTGGTAGTCTTCCATTCCTGGAATTGTTAATCCAACTTTTGGTTGGTAGTCCTCCTCTATTCCTCAGCGGAGTTGTTATCCCAACTTTTGGTTGATAATTCTGGGATGCGTTATTCCAACTTTTGGTTGGTAGCCTTGCTTGTTATTCCAACTTTTGGTTGTTAAGATTTAGTTGATGATATCCCAACTTTTGGTTGGTAGTCTTTGATTCCCCAGTAAGGTCGCCATATCCAGCTTGGTCGTCTTTGTTGATGTTATCCCAACTCTTGGTTGGTAATCTTCGTTTCCTGGTTGACGATTCCAACTTTTGGTTGGTAGTCTTTGTTTTGGGTGTATGATTCCAATTTTTATTGGTAGTTTTCAACTATTGGGGGTTGATACTTTTTTCCGCAGAGTTCGCCTTTGGTCAGCGTTCTGGTGATTCTAACTTTTGGTTAGTAACCTTGTCCTTCAGCTTTTGGGTTGGAGGTTATCCCTTGTGAATTTGTAGTGATTCCGACTTTTGGTTGGTAGATTGTGGTAGATCGTGTCCCATCTGGTGATTTCAACTTTTGGTTGATAGCTTGGGTTCAACTTCGATCGGTGTTGTGGTGATTCCAACTCTTGGTTGGTAGTGTTTGGTTTTTTCCCTGGAGAGTAACCTTTATCCCATCTTTTGGATGGTATTGTTCGATTATTATCTTTTGATGGATGTTTATCCCGTGCAGAGTCGTCTGGTTAGTCTACTCTTTTCCTAGTGAAGTCGTCACAAGGCTGCTTGGTTATTTTTTTCTTTTGTTCCCCAGCAGGGTCGTTATCCCAACTGTTGGTTGGTATCTTGTGGGAGACTTATTCCAACATTTGGTTGGTATCCTATGGTTGTATCCCGACTTTTGGTTGGTATCTGGTGGGAGAGTTATCTGTGGGGATTCCAACTCTTGGTTGGTATCTTTGGTTGTATCCCAACTTTTGGTTGGTATCCAGAGTTTGTTATCTCAACTTTTGGTTGGTATCCTTCAGTTGTTATCCCAACTCTTGGTTGGTATCTGTTGGTTGTTTCATCCCAACTCTTGGTTGGTATTCCTTGGTTCGTTATCCCAACTTTTGGTTGGTATCCTTCAGTTGTTATCCCAACTCTTGGTTGGTATCTGTTGGTTGTTTCATCCCAACTCTTGGTTGGTATCTAAGGTTTGTTATCCCAACTCTTGGTTGGTATTCCTTGGCTCATTATTCCAACTTTTGGTTGGTACCCTTCAGTTGTTATCCCAACTCTTGGTTGGTATCTGTTGGTCATTTCATTCTAACTCTTAGTTGGTATCTTTGGTTGTATCCCAACTTTTGGTTGGTATCCAGAGTTTGTTATCCCAACTCTTGGTTGGTATCCAGGGTTTGTTATCCCAACTCTTGGTTGGTATTCCTTGGTTCGTTATTCCAACTTTTGGTTGGTACCCTTCAGTTGTTATCCCAACTCTTGGTTGGTATTTGTTGGTTGTTTCATCCCAACTCTTGGTTGGTATCCAGGGTTTGTTATCCCAACTCTTGGTTGGTATCCTTTGACTTTTATTCCAACTTTTGGTTGGTATCCAAGGTTTTTTATTCCAACTCTTGGTTGGTATCCTTTGGGCGTTATTCCCAACTTTTGGTTGGTATCCTTGGTTTGTTATCCCAACTCTTGGTTGGTATCCTTTGGTTGTCTATCCCAACTCTTGGTTGGTATCCTTTGGGCGTTATACTCAACTCTTGGTTGGTATCTGGTGTTCGTTATCCCAACTCTTGGTTGGTATCCTTTGATTGTTATCCCAACTCTTGGTTGATATTTTTTGGATGATGTTCAGATCATATTGGATCGTTATCCCCAGCGTGTCGTATTCCAACTCTTGGTTGGTATTCGCTGTTTGGCATCCCCACAGGGTGCAAATTTCCGGGTTCTTTTGTATTCAATCACCTTATACCTTGAATGTTTGAAAGCGAATGCTTTTCCTCCCTTCAGGTCCAAGTTGTTTGAATAGGGGCAGCTGTAGCACCCCAAAATTTGCCTTTCCATTTTAGCAACATCTGGCTTTTGTTTCTTTCCTTTTTTGCATTTCTGCATTTTCATAGCATTCTTTCTTGAGACAGGGGATCAAGGTTTTCCAGTGGCTCAGTTTTAATCTCAGTGCACGAACCTGAACAGCGAGCATCAGAGTCTCTGGATTTATTTTGCCCAGCGGTCGAACGACCGATTTTATTTTATTTTGCAGGGTATTTTTAGCTCAGAAAGCAACATTCAGGATATCTCAAGCATTTTCATGGTTATGATATTCAAGAGCAAGTTTCAGAAGTTGAACAGAGCTCAGAACGGCTGAAAACAGGCAAATGTGCATATTTCCCTCCAAAAGGCGCCAAATTCAAAATTTTGAAAGTGTTAATTGATTAACCAAATGTGTTAATCGATTAACCAAATCAAAATCAAGCCAGATTTGAATTTTTAACAGTGTTAATCGATTAACCCAAATTGTTAATCGATTAACCAGTGCAGGTTTTGCCTCTGCACGTGAATTTTAAAAGGGGGTCACTTTGGGGTCCAATTTTGATCACTTGGAAGTTCAATTTTACACTTGGGAAGGATCTAGAATCATCTTGAATTTTGGTTAATTTCATTTTCCCTCCAAATCTCCATTCCTCATTCCAAACCAAATTTCACAAACCACATTCCAAACCTCTCATTTGGATCCAAACCTAAGGGGTATTTAATTGGTTTACTCCTAACCTCACACATCTAAGCTTCATAATTTCATTCATTTTCAGAATTCATCTCAATTCTCTCAATTTTCTCTCAACTTCCAAAACCCTCACCAAAGCTCTTTTCACCTTGAAGTCCTTGATTCTTCATTGGAATCATTGATTTCTAAGAGCTAAACCTTCATCCTTTATCATCATCATCTCCATTTTTCTATTTGCTTTTCGTGCAAGCTTGGATCTGAATTTTAAAGTGGATATAGAAGTGATTATTTGGAGTAATTTGGCTTGATTTTGGTTGATCATCACTTCTATTATAAGAATTGGCTTGGATCTTGAAGTATTCCAGATTTCTTGTTTAGATCTACACGTTCAAAGTGAATCAAAATTAACCGAAGCAGTTTTCTGCTTCGAAGGTTGGAATTCTAGATCCATTGCATTTTTGAGCTTATTTTGTATAATCATGTTGATCTTCATTTTTTATTGATTTGGTGGATTCTTGATTCATGTGAATTGTGATGGTATTTTTTAGAGGTGTTTACATCTTGGTTAGATCACTGTTTGCTGGTTTAATTTCGTGCACAATTGTTTATGTGATCATGTAGAGGTTTGCTTAAGTGATAAGTTGCTGAAAAGTGCTTTTTTGTTGCTGTTTTTTGATGTTGGAGCAGTGTTAATCGATTAACCAGATCAAATTTTCAATTCTGCAAGCATTTTTCAGTGGTTAATCGATTAACTCATGTTGTTAATCGATTAACACTGCTCCAGCAGGCCTGTTTTTGCTGTTTTTCATGCTTGTTTCGGTACCGTTTCACTTCGAATCATCATGGATCAGTGTGATGCATTAGGAGTGAGATGTTTTGGATATATGCCACTGTTCTCGATTGTTTAATCATGATTGCTTCGGCGCGCATGTTTGGTTTCCACTTGAGGGCATACTTTTGTAGTTGTCATTCAAAGTAATGAGGTGCTTGCATGTTCATGTTTGCTTGCCTTCTTGCATTTCTTTGCTTTGTGTGCATTCTTTTTGCAGCTTCTTTCTTGCATTAATAAAGGTCGAGATGTGCTTGTGGAGGTTTTTACCCCACACTTTTTCCTCCCTTTGCTTGTGTGTTGCATTGCATATGCATCCTTGCATCTTTCATATTATTTTATGCTTCTTCTTTAGTCTTCCTTTACCATGTTCCCTTAGGACTTCTAATCTTTCTTATTCAAGATGGATTATGATAGACATTAGTGTTAGAACACATATTGGTTCTTAATATATCTCAATGTTTTGATGATAACATTAATGAAATTTTGTATAAGAAAATATATACTCTAATTTTGTTCAAGTGTTTTTGTTTCAGATATCAAATAAATATTCATCTGAAGACAAAGAATTCCTCTGAACATTATTTAAAGCAAAGCTCTGAACATTATAATGCAAAGCTCTGAGCGTAGGAATTGCAGATTCAGAAGACTCTGAAGCGCTTGTTGAAGAAGACTCTGAAGCGCTAGCTGAAGACTCTGAAGCACAAGCTGCAGAAAACTCTGAAGCGCTTGCTGAAGAAGACTCTGAAGCAGAAGACTCTGAAGCACTACCTACAGAAGCCTCTGAGTGTAGAGTATAAAAACTCAGAATATTCAGAAGACTCTGAGAACTAAACGCTGCAAGTAAAAAGGCTCTGAATCAAGTCAACTCTGATCATAATTCACGCTAAGCACTTTGCTGCAAGACTCTGAAAGAGTGACTCTGATAAGAAGAACAAGGAACAACATCAGAGGATCTGATGCAAGATTATTTTCATATATGTTCATTTGAAAAAGGAAGTGTTCAAGAAAGAGACGTTGCTAAACCCAAGGCCTACCAACGGTACTATTTCTCATTCGTGCATGACACAGGATTTCAGGCAAATAGGGAATGTCAAATCAAGTCGAAAAGTATTTTTCCTTCCTGTCTACATCCTACAGTACTTTCTTCTACACACTATTGAGAAAGTGGTGTATATAAAGAAGTCTTCATCAACATTTCAACATAACAATTGCTACAACATTTTGATACAAGATCTTGAAAAGAATTCAAAGAAGCAATCAAAGAAAACATTCAAATAACTTTCTACATAAAACACTTAGTTTTATTTGTTCTTCATTTTGTATAAATCACAGTTGTGATAATAGCTTTTTAGAAGCAACTTAAACACATTTGTAATTTACTCTTGTAAAAGTTCCTTGAGAGACCAAGTTGTGGTCAGGATTCTTGAGAAGACTAAGACAGTTGTCTTAGTGGAAATCACTATAATCAAGTTTTGATTTAGTGGATTAAGTCCTCGTTTGAGAGAGGCGAAATCACCTTGGCCGGGTGTTTTGGAGTATTTTGAGTTCAAACGTACTAGGATAAAAATAACGTGTTATTTTCTATTGTCATAATTGTTTTTAAAAACCCCTTATTCAACCCCCTCACCCCCTTCTAAGTGTTTTCCTACCTTCAGTTGGTACCAGAGCTCCGACTCTGAAGTGCTATCACTTAACAGTGACAGAGAAAGATCCAGTTGTGAAAACTCTTAATCTATTATTCTTGATATTATGGCTGAAACTTCAACTTCAACTTCATACAACAAATATGACGATAAAGATAGAATCAGCACAAAGCCTCTAATGGTTGATGGAGAAAATTTTGATTATTGGAAGGATAGAATAAGAAGTTTCTTTCTAGGCTATGATGCTGATCTATGGGATTTGGTCATTGATGGATACATTCACCCCAATGATGGTGAGGGAAAAAGATTGACAGAAAGTCAATGACTGATCAACAGAAGAGAGATTTCAGAAATCACCACAAAGCTAGAACCATTCTGTTAAATGATATATCGCATACTGAGTATGAGAAAATCACAAATAGAGAAACAACATTTGACATGTTTGAGTCATTAAAGATGACACATGAAGGAAACTCTCAGGTGAAGGAGACAAAGGCTCTTGCGCTTATCCAGAAGTATGAAGCCTTCAAGATGGAGGATGAAGAATCTGTGGAAACCATGTTTTCAAGATTCCAGATTCTGACAGCTGGTTTGAAGGTCCTTGACAAAGGATACTCCACTTCTGATCATGTGAAGAAGATCATCAGAAGTCTGCCAAAGAAGTGGAGACCAATGGTCACAGCGCTGAAGCTATCAAAGGATCTTAACAAGATCACTTTGGAGGAACTCATCAGTTCCTTAAGGAGTCATGAGATAGAGCTGGAAGAAGACGAGCCTCATAAGAAAGGTAAGTTTATTGCTTTAAAATCCAATAAAAAAATCTGACACGAAAGCTTTTCAGGTACTTGAGGAAAGCTCTGGAGAATCTTCCTCGGATGAAGATGAATTGTCTTTGCTTTCCAGAAGGATAAATCAACTCTGGAAGCATAAGCAAAAGAAGTTCAAAAATTTCAAAAGATCAGAGCAACATGGAGAATCTGCTGGACACAAAAGATTTGGCAAGAAAGAAGTTGTGTGCTCTGAGTGTAAGGAGCCAGAACACTACAAAAGTGAATGTCCCAAACTTTAGAAAGAGAAACCCAAAAAGAAGTTTGAGAAAAAGAAGAAAGTCCTGATGGCCACATGGGATGACTCTGAAGCCTCATCAGAGTCAGAGGACGAATGTGCAAATGTTGCACTGATGGCTGACACAGAAGACCGTGAAGAAACATCTGAATCTGGATCTGAATCAGATTCAGAAGAGGTATTTTCTGAACTTACCAGAGCTGAGCTAGTTGAAAGCTTATCTGAGATGGTTGAAAACTATAGTAAAATCAGACTCAAATACAAGAAGCTTAAGAGCTATCTTGCATCTGAGACTGATCAGATGAATTCAGAAATTGCTGAGCTTAAAGCAAATAATTTTCAATAAAAACTTATTTAGAAAAATCTCAACAAAAATATGATTCAGATACTACGTCTTGCTCCAAAAACATTTTAGAAGAGTATGACTATAGTTTTCAGAAGTTCCTGTCCAAAGGCCTAGATAGAAGCAAAATGGCTTCCATGATCTATGGTGTTAGCAAGAATAACAGAAAAGGAGTTGGATATGAATCACCTTCTGGGAAAGATTTAAATCCAAAACCTGTTGATAAGTTGATCATCAACTACACTCCTCTGTACACTCATTTTAAATATGGTCACCTAAATGACATAGAGCACACATGCACAGATCAGATTACTAAAAGCTTTATTAAACCAAAACCTCATCAGAACAAAAAAAATTTTAAGGAAAAGAAGTTCAGATAAAACTTCAAACCAACTAACCCCAGAGGACCCAAAAAGATATGGGTACCTAAGGATAAAATAATCTATGTTGCAGATGTCCTTAACAGCAAAGTTAAGACACCAGTCATGGTACCTGGACTCTGGCTGCTCATGACACATGACGGGAAGAAGGTCTATGTTCCAAAGCCTAGAACTTAGATCTGGAGGAGACATGAAGTTTGGAGGAAACCAAAAGGGCAAAATCATTGGCTCTAGAACAATTGGTAATGGTAACCTCTCTTCTATCTCTAATGTTCTGCTTGTTGAAGGATTAACACATAATCTATTGTCCATAAGTCAATTAAGTGACAATGGTTATGATATAATCTTTAATCAAAAATGTTGTAAAGCTGTTAGTCAAAAAGATGGTCCAATCCTCTTTAATGGGAAAAGGAAGAACAACATTTATAAGATAAATCTTTTAGAGCTGAAAAATCAAAATGTAAAATGCCTTATGTCTGTTAATGATGAGAAATGGGTCTGGCATAGAAGATTGGGTCATGTTAGCATGAGACGTATATCTCAGATTAACAAGCTCAATCTGGTCAGAGGACTTCATAAGTTGAATTTCAACTCAGATGCTCTTTGTGAAGCATGTTAGAAAGGAAAAGTTTCAAAATCTTCTTTCAAATCTAAAAATGTTGTTTCTACCTTTAGACCATTAGAGCTGCTTCATATTGATCTGTTTGGACCAGTGAAAACTGCATCCATCAGACGCAAGAAGTATGGATTCGTCATAGTTGATGACTACAGCAGATGGACATGGGTAAAATTCCTGAAACACAAGGATGAGTCTCATTCTGTATTCTTTGACTTCTGCAATCAAGTCCAAACTGAAAAGAATTTTAATATTATCAAAGTCAGAAGTGATCATGGTGGTGAATTTGAAAATGGCATTGCACATGATTTCTCTTGTCCTAGAACTCTTCAACAAAATGGAGTTGTAGAACGAAAGAATAGAACATTGCAAGAAATGGCTAGAACCATGATCAACGAGACTAATATGGCAAAACATTTTTGGGCAGAGGCAATTAATACAGCATGTTATACAGCATGTCTGTAAGACCTCTTCTGGAGAAGACTCCTTATGAATTGTGGAGGAATAGAAAGCCTAACATTTCTTATTTCCATCCTTTTGGATGTGTTTGTTTTATTTTGAATACTAAAGATAATCTGAACAAGTTTGACTCTAAAGCATATAAGTGTTTTATGATTGGATATTCTGAATGCTCAAAAGGCTACAGAGTATACAATACTGAGACACAGATTGTAGAGGAATCAATTCATGTCAGATTTGATGATAAGCTTGGCAATCAAAAGCTAAAGGAGTTTGAAATTTCTGCAGATAGAGAAGTCCTTCTCACAGACTCTGAAGAATCAGAGGCATATAGAGTTAAAGGAAAAGAACCAGAAGCTACTTCAGATGCTACTCCCTTAGCTGCTCAGCTGGACAATTTAACCATTTCCGAAGAAACCCCTCTGAAAGGATCCTCCAGAATCAAAGCTTCTCACCCAGAGGAAATGATTATTGGAAAGAAGGATGATCCCATCAGAACAAGATCCTTTCTTAAATCATCTGGAACATCATTGTTTGTTTTAGTATCACTTATTGAACCTACCTCTGTGGATGAAGCTCTGCAAGATAATGATTGGCTACTTGCTATGCAAGAGGAGTTAAATCAATTCACAAGGAATGATGTTTGGGATCTGGTTCCAAGACCAAAAAGATTCAATATCATTGGAACGAAATGGGTTTACAGAAACAAGATGAATGAGCAAGGAGAAGTCATCAGAAACAAGGCTAGACTGGTTGCTCAAGGCTACAATCAACAAGAAGGAATTGATTACACAGAGACTTATGCTTCTGTGGCAAGGTTAGAATCTATTCGCTTACTTATTTCTTTTGCTGCACAGAATAACATCACTCTGTATCAGATGGATGTTAAAAGTGCTTTCTTAAATGGTTTAATTGAAGAAGAAGTCTATGTTCATCAACCCCCTGGTTTTGAAAATGAAAAATTTCCAAAACATGTTTTTAAACTAAAGAAATCACTCTATGGCTTAAAACAAGCTCCCAGAGCTTGGTATGAGAGGTTGAGTAATTTTCTTCTAGAAAATAATTTTATCAGAGGAAAGGTTGATACAAATCTCTTTCATAAATCAATTAAGAAAGACATTTTAATCTGTCAGATTTATGTTGATGATATTATTTTTGGAACAACAAATATTATGCTTGGAAAGGAGTTTGCTCAATCTATGCAGGCAGAATTTGAAATGAGCATGATGGGAGAACTCATATTCTTTCTGAGAATTCAAGTCAATCAAACTTCAGAAGGCACTTACATACATCAGACAAAGTATGTGAAGGAGCTTCTGAAGAAGTTCAACATGACAGAGAGCAAGTCAGCAAAGACTCCAATGCATCCAACAAGCACTCTGGGAAAAGAAGAGGTAAGTAAAAAGGTAGATCAGAAGCTCTACAGAGGTATGATTGGCTCTCTTCTATACTTGACTGCTTCTAGGCCTGATATTCTTTTCAGTGTTTGTCTGTGTGCTAGATTCCAATCAGATCCTAGAGAATCTCACTTAACAGTTGTTAAGAGGATTCTGAGGTATCTGAAAGGTACTACTAATGTGGGTTTGTGTTACAGAAGATCTGATGATTTTAAATTAGTTGGCTTATGTGATGCTGATTATGGTGGAGACAGAGTTGAACGTAAAAGTACTTCTGGAAGCTGTCAGTTTCTGGGAGGCAATCTGATCTCATGGTACAGCAAGAAGCAACCCACAATAGCACTCTCAACTACAGAAGCAGAATATATTGCTGCTGCTGGTTGTAGTACACAAATGCTCTGGATGAAGAGTCAGCTAGAAGACTATCAGATATATGAGGGTAACATTTCTATCTTCTGTGATAACACTTCTGCTATTTGCCTTTCTAAAATCCCTATTTTACATTCTAAGGCAAAGCATATAGAAATTAAACATCATTTCATTAGAGACTATATTCAGAAGGGAATTTTAAGCTTAAATTTTGTTGATACAGACCATCAATGGGCTGATATTTTTACAAAACCCTTGCTAAAGATAGATTTAAATTTATTCTGAAGAATATTAGTATGGATTTCTGTCCAGAATAAAAGTATTATTCAGAAGCAAATTTATTCATATGAAAAATGATTAGTTTCTATACTCTGAAGTGCTTCATCTAATTTCAATTGTTACCTTATTTATTTTGTGAAACTCTGAACTAACAAGCTCGAGAGGATCTGAGTGTTGGTTAACTTTTCATATTCTAAAAAGCTTCAGAGGCAAAACAACATCAAACACGTGTTACATCAAATTTGAAAAGGTGGGAGTGTACAAAGTGAGACGTCGTTTGAGGTACTGTTTGAATCATTGTAATTCTCGTTTTCCCTCCACTTTTGTCAAATCTCATTATTTGCTGAAATCATTTTCTTTTTTTAATTAATATGATTAACTGCTAAGTGTTGATTGTGTTTTTCTTGTGCCCTAATTTTGTCTCTATATATTCCACGATCTCACACGATTTCACACTTTCACTCTCTTTCACACTTTTTATGCATTTTGGCCTTCTCCATTGCTTTCTCTTCTCTGCTAAATCTAAAAGAAGATCAGTTAATCTCAAAATTTCGTCAATGGCAACTTCATCTTCTTCATCTCAAAAGTTAGAATCAACAATGGCTGGAGCATCAACGTCTGAAAAGGGAAATGAAACCTACAAAGCACTAGAACGAACTCTTCTAACACCAGTGGATGATCTAGAAGTTCTTTGTGAGTTCATGGTGAACTTTGAATGCATGGCGAAGAACGGTTTTAATCTTCGTTCAACTGTATCGTCTCAAGGTTGGGTGAAGTATTTTGATAGGCTGTTTGGTCCAGTTTATCATCACTTAGTTAAAGAATTCTGGATTCACGCAAAGGTGTGCCCCAAGTTCATAATTTCATATGTTTTGGGTAAGGAAATCATCATCACTGAGGATTTGATTAGAAAGTTGATTGGGTATGAAGAAGTGGATGGTGTTACTCATCTTTCTGCAGGAAGGGTAGACATGGATGAAGTCCACAGAGAAGTTTTCTCTTCTGGGCAACCTTCAAGCAAAATCAAGGATCTGAAGTTGCATTGTAAAATCTGGGCAAAATTATTCTGGGATGTATTCATCACAGAAAATCAAGCAAATCTCCAAATTACATCAACGCAGAACAACTGTACTTTCTGTATTGTTTGGGAAAAATATTAAGGTGGATCTGCCACATTTTTTATTTTCTCATATGTGGAACCACGTTAAAATGTCCAGAGAAGAGATCAGAACAAAACATCAGAAGATTAGAAATTGGATCCCAATGGGAAGATTGATTTTTGATATACTTACAGAAAATGGATTAGTTGCACATCTGACAGAGGCAAGTCAGACAAAAGAATTGGAAACCACTCTGGGAAAGCCTCTGGATGGGAAAAGTTTGCAAAGGATGAGGCTAGTGGATGAACTTCAATCGGAACCAGTCAAGATTGACTCTGTTGCTGTGTACAGAAGAAGAGTTCCAGTGGTGGACTTACCACTATTTACTGCTGAGGAGCCCAGATAAGCTCTGCTCTACTATATTAAATCATGTCTGGCAGATGGAACTCCCATACCAGCAGATTTGATAAAGAGAGCATCTGAACCTGCTCTAGAAATAATTGAGAAGAAGAGAAGGAAGAAGAGAAAGGTTTCAGAAGAATATTCTGCACGCCCCAAAAGGAAAGCCTCTGAAGATGGTTCTTCTGTGAAGGCTAAGCGTCTTAAGAAATCAGGTAACACTTCTGCTATTCCTGTTCTAGAAACTATAACAGAAATTCATGCATCTAAACCCTCTCCTCCTCCCTATGACCCAATTCCCACTCCTTCTCCTCCTCACACTACTTCTAAACATATTTCTTCTGAAAAATGTTCATGACTCTGAACCACAAATACCACAACCATTTGAACCACAAACTTCTGAACCACAAATATCTGAACCTCAACCATCTGAACCACAACCAGATGAACCAAACCCCTCTGAACCAAACCATTCTGAACCTAATCCCTCTGACCCTGATCATGACATCCTTGATATCCAACCCCTCATGACAGTACACCCTATATCATCTAGATCATCTGACTCGTCAGATTCTTCTGATTCATCTGACTCTGACTTTTCAGATATTACCTCACCAACACATAACACCCCAAACCATCATGATGATATTCCTACTCCCATTCCCACTCCCACTTAAATTCCCTCTCTTACTCCAATTCCCATTCCTACTTCCCTTACCATTCTTACTCCCCTACCTCCTCTTTCCTCAGAACAACCTTCATCTTCTGAACCTACACCTTTTGTTGACCCTAAGGAAACCTTCTTAGAGGCTATCCTTAAACCCACACCTAGATCAGATGTTGGGACACTGTTATATGGTTTCGAAATAGAAATGAAGATGTGGTTGTCTATTGCTAGGGAAAGATGTCTGAATAGAGTGAATCCTCGTGATTCTGAAGTGTTTTGGACTACTTTCAGAAGAAGGTTCAACTCTGTGGCTGAAAACCTTTAAGCTGCTTGTTTTGCAGATGCTAAAGAGAATTTTTCTGAAGCTTTAAAATTTGCTCTTCTGGGTGTAAGCAAAACTCCTACTCAGTTTCTGGAAAACACACCTGAAAAGGTTGTGAGTTCAGCATCTGAAGAAACTGCTGCACTTCAGATTAGTATAATTCCTCAGCTTGAAGAAACTTTCACAGAGGTTGCTATCTCTGAAGAGACTCCTGTATCTGATGAGCCTTCAAATATGGATTTATACACATCATCTGCTTCAGTGGTCATTCCATAATCAACAGTTTTGAAGACAGACTCTGAAGAAGTTAAAATTTCTAAAGACATGAAGGAAAAACTTGCTCAGCAAGAGGCTGCTACTTCTGAGATTAAAACCTGGATGGTTAAGCAAGAGAAGACAATAGAAGAGATCAAGACTTGGATGGCTAAGCAAGATGAATCTACTTCCGAGATAAAGAATTGGATGGATTAATAAGAAGCAAAAACTTCTGAGATAACTGAGGTTCTGAAGATTATAGCCTCTCGTCCTTCTTAGTCGTTTTTCTTGTCTGTGCACATCTATGTTTTTTTGCTTGTTTCTGTTATCTTCTGAATGAATACACCTGATTTCTTTTCTTCTGATTATCTGATTATCTGTTATAATTGTTTTCTTGCTCTGGTATTTTTGTATTAAATGATTTTTTTCTCTGAAATCACTTTTTGATATGACAAAAAGGGGGAGAAAATGGAAATTTTGATTATTCATATAAACAGATACAAAATCGTAACTCATACATGATAAAAATACAACTAATGTTGAATTAAGTGTTTCAGAGCTAAAAACTTCTCATCTGATAACATCCTTAGAAGTAACTCTGAACAAACTCTGAGAAAGTCTACAAAGCTAACTTTGACTCTGGAAAGAATACTAATGCTGAAAGGGAAGTATTTATTTTTTCTAAGTATTCATTTCAGGGGGAGATATTTTTTTTCTTGTTTTGAACAAAATTTCGTATAGTTTTTGTCATCATCAAAAAGGGGGAGATTGTTAGAACACAAATTGGTTCTTAATAAATCTCAATGTTTTGATGATAACATTAATGAAATTTTGTATAAGAAAATATATACTCTAATTTTGTTCAAGTGTTTTTGTTTCAGATATCAAATAAATATTCATTTGAAGACAAAGAATTCCTCTAAACATTATAACGCAAAGCTCTGAGCGTAGGAAGTGCAGATTCAGAAGACTCTGAAGCACTTGCTGAAGAAGACTCTGAAGCGCTAGTTGAAGAATCTGAAGCACAAGCTGCAGAAAACTCTGAAGCGCTTGCTGAAGAAGACTCTGAAGCAGAAGACTCTGAAGCACTACCTACAGAAAAATCTGAGCGCAGAGTATAAAGACTCGGAATATTCAGAAGACTCTGAGAACTAAATGCTGTAAGTACATAGGCTCTGAATCAAGTAAACTCTGATCATAATTCACGCTAAGCACTTTGCTGCAAGACTCTGAAAGAGTGACTCTGATAAGAAGAACAAGGAACAACATCAGATGATCTGATGCAAGATTATTTTCATATATGTTCATTTGAAAAAGGAAGTGTTCAAGAAAGAGACGTTGCTAAACCCAAGGTCTACCAACGGTACTATTTCTCATTCGTGCATGACACATGATTTCAGGCAAAAAGGGAATGTCAAATCAAGACGAAAAGTATTTGTCCCTCCTGTCTACATCCTACAGTACTTTCTTCTGCACACTATTAAGAAAGTGATGTATATAAAGAAGTCTTCATCAACACTTCAACACAACAATTGCTACAACATTTTGATACAAGATCTTGAAAAGAATTCAAAGAAGCAATCAAAGAAAACATTCAAACAACTTTCTACATAAAACACTTAGTTTTATTTGTTCTTCATTTTGTGTAAATCACACTTGTGATAATAGCTTTTTAGAAGCAACTTAAACACATTTGTAATTTACTCTTGTAAAAGTTCCTTGAGAGACCAAGTTGTGGTCAGGATTCTTGAGAAGACTAAGACAGTTGTCTTAGTGGAAATCACTGTAATCAAGTTTTGATTTAGTGGATTAAATCCTCGTTTGAGAGAGGCGAAATCACCTTGGTCGGGTTCACTGGAGTAGTTTGAGTTCAAACGAACCAGGATAAAAATAACGTGTTATTTTCTATTGGCATAATTGTTTTTGAAAACCCCTTAATAAACCCCCCATTCTAAGTGTTTTCCTACCTTGAATTAGGTTCAAACCATGCATGCTAACATTAGGGTAGATGTTCCCCTCTTTAATCCAAACTTTAGGTCCACTTTGCATGATAACATTAGGATCGAGTTTCCCTTAGACCTTTCGTGCGTCTCTCTTCTCATCTCGAAACATGCTAATTCATCTAATAAATATTATGAACGTTGTGCGCTAAGAGCCTTAAGCACATGGGGAATGATGAGTGAGGGGTCTCCTCTCGCTTGTCTAGAGTGTTTAGCGTACGTCCCGTTTGGGGGCGATATGCGACGCATTCGTTCCTATGTCATAGTCTTTAGTGCAACGTGAATCACAAACTGAATTAATTCTCTTCACTAAAAACACAAAACAAAACATCAAACTTTTTTCCTTCGGGATTAATTGAAAACCTTTTTCATAAAAAAGAGTGTTGTTAAGCTTTGGTTCTACCGCAAACAGGCGTCGTCTCTAACTGCTAGAACGAAGGTTTAACCCTACTCGGTTAAAACACTTAATCAACCTGTGGTTTTGTGTCACCCGAACTATGTTTGCTCTAATTTCTCATACCAGATGAGAATATGTAGGCACAAGACGCGATGTCTTGGCGAACAACCTTCCCCCCTTTCATCCGTAGTTAGCCGAACTACGTTGACTCTGACTTTCCAATTGCATGAGGGAATACGTAGGCACAGAGCGGCGATGCTCTACTGAGTCTCTTTTCTTTTCTTTTGTCCCTGAGACCTGTAGCATAGATAGATTAAACACACCCTTAGATAGACAACAAGCATGGATCCCGTCGAGTACGACGGACGTGAGGGGTGCTAACACCTTCCCCTTGCGTAACCGACTCCCAAACCCGAGATATGGTTGCGATGACCTTGTCTTTTCCCTTTCGTTAGGTTTTCTTCGCACATTTCCTTTCCCTCTTTTGGGATAAATAAAGAACAGTGGCGACTCTTCTGTTTTCCTACCGGGTATTTTTTGCAGTTGCGACAAGTGTTATGTTTATGCTGACAAAACAGATGCGAGACAAGAACTGGTGGTAAAAATAAAACAAAACCGGATACTCGGCCAATCTTGCATACTAGAGATTTTGAAAGCACTCTATTGGGGAAAGGGACTAAATCTTACCTTGATTTCGTATTTTGAGGTTTGATCGTTCTTAGAATAGTTGTTGATATTCCCTTTTATGTTCTAAAATTTAAAGGAAGTTGACGTCTTTATTTTGAAAGAAAAAGTAAATATAATTTTTTTTTTGTTTCAAGAATGAATACCAATAAATAAAAATGTTATTTTGCAAAGCAGAATAAAATTAGAATTGCAATCAAATGGGCAAAAGGCTCAAGTTTTCATTGATAGAATGGTAATAAGTCAAAAGCATGATTCCATGGAGCATTACAAAGTTAGGAAATGGTAATTTAAAGGGAAAGGGCTACATTTAAAGATAATGACCATTATCCTTTTAACAACTTTTAATTTTAAGTATTCTTGAGATTTTGTTTAAGGTGACTTGATTGAGGATTCTCTGATAGATGACGTTGCTTTAGATGGTCCAATCTTGTTGGATGCAGTTACTTGCCATAAATCCTTAACTTCTGCATAGATTTCCTTTTCAGGTTCTCAATCTACCGAGATAACTATTTTCTATTTATGTCTCTAATTTTTTCCTGGACCGTCCTTTCGGGGTTTCAATCCACTTAGACGCTTTTTTTTCTATGCTGCCCTTTCGGGTTTTCAACTTAGCGAGTTATTCTTTTGTTTATTTTTAGGCGAAGTATTTCTTGACTGCATCAAGATTTGTAGGACGGGTGAACTCTTCACCATCTATAGTGGTAAGCATTAAGGCACCGCCTGAGAAGGTTTTCTTAACAACATAGGGGCCATCATAATTTGGAGTCCATTTTCCCTTGGAGTCGGTGAGGAAAGATAAAATCTTTTTTAGTATGAGGTCGTCTTCTCTGAATACTCGAGGTTGAACCTTTTTGTAAAAATATTTCTTCATCCTCTATTGGTATAACTGACCATGGCTTAAAGACGTCATCCTATTTTCTTCGATTAGATTCAATTCATCATATCTGATTTGACACCATTCAACTTCTATTAGCTTGGCTTCCATCGGGACTCTTATTGATGGGATTTCAACTTCTACAGGGAGCACAACTTTCATGCTGTATACCAAAGAGAAAGGGGTTTCCCTTGTTGAGGTGTGGACGGATGTGCGATATCTATGAAGAGCAAACGGGAGCATCTCGTGCCAATCCTTGTAAGTCATGACCATCTTTTGAATGATCTTTTTAATATTTTTGTTAGCTTCTTCTACCGCTTTAGTCATCTTAGGTCGGTAGGGAGACGAATTATGATGTTCAATTTTGAATTCAACACATAATTCCTTCATCATTTTGTTGTTCAAGTTCAATCCATTATCAGTAATAATCTATCTTGGGACACCGCAGTGACAGATGAGATTGTTCTTAATAAACCAGATACCACTTGTCTGGTTACGTTGGCGTATGATGATGCTTCGACCCATTTGGTGAAATAATCAATAGAAACTAAGATGAAGCAATGTCCATTTGAAGCCTTTGGCTAGATCATGCTGATCATATCATTCCCCCATATACAAAAGAGCCATGTAGAGGATAGAACTTTGAGAAGATTTGAAGGCACATGAATTTTGTCGGCATGAATCTGACATTTGTGACATTTTCTCATGTATTTATAATAATCGAATTCCATTGTCAGCCAATAGTATCCTTCTCTCAACATATTTCTTGTCATTGCATGTCTATTGGCATGAGTGCCAAAGGATCCTTCATGAATTTCTTTCATCAACATGTCTTCTTTGTGTTTTTCTACACATCTGAGCAAAACCATGTCGAAGTTTCTTTTGTATAACACCACATTGTTTAGGAAGAAGTTGCCAGCCAGTCTTTTGAGAGTCTTCATATCTTTCTTTGATGCCCCAAATTGGTATTCTTGTCTTTAAAGGAAGCAATTGATGTCGTGATACCAGGGTTTGTCATCGATGACTGCCTCCATTGTGAATATGTAAGCGGCCTATCAAGGCGTGTCACATTAATCTTGGGTATGTCATTCCATTAATTCACACTAATCATGGAGGATAAGGTAGCAAGTGCATCATCCAGGTTGTTCTCTTCACGGGGAATGTGATGAAATTCAACTTTATGGAAGAAAAGTAACAACCTTCTTGCGTAGTCTTTGTAAGGAATTAAACTAGGTTGACGTGTATCCCATTCTCCTTTGATCTAATTTATAACCAAAGCAAGGTCTCCATACACATCCAGATTATTTATCCTTAAGTCAATGGCTTCTTTGAGACCCATGATGCAAGCTTCATACTCGGCCTTGTTGTTTGTACATTTGAATGTCAATCTAGCTATGAAAGGAATGTCAGTACCATGAGGCATAATTGTAACACCCTTCTAAACCCCGCGTAATATATATAAATAATCAAAGTGAATTATCATGCATCTCACAAAAGGGTGTCACATAAAATTTCAAAACATCACACAAACACCTGTCATGCTCAATAACACTTAAATAACTTCATGCTTTTCATACACTTTCACATTAGCATGTAGCAACGGATTTACTTTAGTCATAATATATGAAATTCTGGTATCAGATATAAGATGTCGAAGGCGATGTTACGACACTGATATCTGTCCTATCACCAATAAGAACAAAGACAACAAGTATAGCAAAAGTATAAATTACACAAGTAATTGTTAACCCAGTTCAGTGCAAACACACCTACTTCTGGAGGCTGCCAAGCCAGGAAGGAAATTCAGTCAAGAGAATTAGTTTGAAGAGACACAATAGACTCTCTCTAGTTTACCATCTTCGCACCTAATCTCTACCCTTGTAATTTCTACCTAGGACACTCCTGGATATGAGATACCTCTCACTCCCCCTCAATCATAACAGTGATAACAACAGGTTAATAAAACTTTAGAAGACACTCTTCAGAGATAAAACTTGGTCTTGCTTAAAAGCTTGAATCAAGTACAATACACTCTTGCCTACAAGCTTTGAGTGAATACCTTACAATACAAAACTTAATCCAATTCACACATTAAAGTAATGAGTCAATGGCTCACACACTAACATAAACACACGATTGTTAGAAAGCTCTAAACCTTGTGTAATGCACTATAGTAAACCTAGCTTCTCTGAATAGAAAAATAGGATTGTGAATCCTTTAAATAGAACTCTTGGACGGGCTTGGGCTTTGGAAAAAATAACATCTGATCGTGAAGAAATCAATCTAAAAAATTAGCATCAATGAGTAAAACCAAAACATATTTGATTTGATCCAGTCAGCTCTAATCAAATCACTCTTCAGATCTTCAAGATTTCCTTCAGAAAATAGCTCACACGATTCCATAAACATTCCACGAAATATGCATCATAATCGCTTTTGAATAAGATCTAATTCCACGCAGATTTGAACCATAAAAGACAAATCATAACAGTGCAAAGAGTTGCGCAAAAAGTAAAAGACAAATAAACACATTCTCATAGAATGTTTTGTTCACAAATGTTAGGACATCATGCTCGACATCATGAACTAAATCCTGCAACAACAAACATAGCTACCTGCAGAATATTAATAACATATGTCTAGACATCCTGTAAGATATCTTGTGATATCACCAAGTTTTACCAAAATTCCTGCCAATCAGGAACTAACAAACTCCCCCTTTGCCAAATTTTGGCTAAAACATTCAACAAATCACAAGAGCTTCTAAAACAGAGAGCACAGTAGAAAAAAACTTCAAAACAGGAGTAAACACAAACTCCCCCTCAAGATAATAACCAACAACTCTTTAAATCACATAACAGCCCAAACAGCCAGCAACCTGTAATCACAAACTCACTCCCCCTTACCATAACAAAAACATCAACATCCAACAGGATCAACATCCAGCAGGATTAGCAGAACAACAACAACTTCACATCAAAATTCTCCCCCTTTTTTTCCATAAATAAGGAACACATACTAAGGGTAACAAATATCATAGATCAAATAACCGGAGCCAAATAAAGTTAGGGGTACAAAGATGACCCAATTAAAGTACAAACCAACGACACCTTAAGTGGAAGAAAAAAGTACATTCTGCAGCAGTAGACTTGACAAAGCAACCAAAAAAAACAAAGATCACATTAATCAAGCAGAATTAATCATCTTTTTTAGATTCATTGTTCTCATCTTCACCAGCATCACCAGACCCAGAATTATCATCAGTCATCTCCTCTGACCCAGAACCTTCCTCATCTTCTTCTTCTTGATTATCAGCATCATTCATTGTATTGTCTTCATTTTCAAAATATTTAATCAAGGCCTCCAATTTAGTCTTCCTAGTTGTAGCCACATTAATCATTTCACCTAACTCCCTACAAGTTTCCTTCAAATTAGAAATAACCTTAGCCCTTGAAGTAGATGCATTCTTAGCAGATGTTAAGACAATGTATGGGACATGTTTTCCAGCAAATATCTTGTAGTGAAGAGACAAAACAGATTCTCTCTTGCATGCCACATCATTGGTAGTAAGAATCCCAGGGTATTGGCTTAGGATGATTCCACAGATAAGAGAGGGAAATGAAATAGGAAGCTTAACAGCACTTGTAGTGGCATGTTTCACAACTTAATTAAATATATATCTTCCATAGTTAAACTTAACCTTAGTCCCCACAACATAAATAAATCTACCCAGTCCAACAGCAATGGTTGAGGTATGATTAGTGGGAACCCAATTTGCAGCACCAATCCTGTGAAGGATGGCATACTTAACACTAAGTTGCCCAGCAGAAAGCTTACCTTTTGATGGCCAGGCATTGAGTTGATTGGTAGTTATTATCCTGCACACTTGATTGTCAGAGGCTTCCATTTCACCATCACCTTCATCATTCCTACCAAAAAAATTGTTAATCACATTTGAAGAAAAATCAACACACCTTCCTCTTATAAAAACCTTCATAAAATCATTGCTCTTCCTATCAGTAATGGTTGTAGGGATATTCACAATAAATTCCTTCACCAGCACATCATAACATTTAGAGAACCCAACTACAGTTTTGATCAGCCCAGCATCAAAAATCAGTTGCATGACCTCCTTGATTTCCAACACATCCTTTCCTAACTCTCTTTCCGAGGCAATCCTTCGTTGATACATAAATTTCCACTTTAACACACTTTCAATAGAGTGGAATGACACATTATCCAGAGGGGCAACAGGAACAGACCTTGTGGTTTTCTTGGCAACAGATCTCTTAGTAGGAGTGATGTCCTAGACATCATCCTCAACATCATCATCTAAATCGGTAGTCTCCAACTTAACCTTTCTTTTCTTGGAAGCAAGAGTGACCTTACTCCAAGCTTTTGGAGGACCAACAAGAGTCTTCTTCCTCTGACTTTTAGAAGGGGATTCCTCAAGCACAGTTTTTCCTTTTCTAGACTTCAATCTTTTAGCAATACCAGGGGCGACATTCTTGATTAGCTCATCATCAGAAGGGACATCCTCAACATCCACCACATATTCAGAGATGTTTACCTTCTCCTTGTTTTGAACAGAACAATTTGTTGCGTCTTCCATTCCATCATTCTGATTTGCAGCATTATCTTCTCTTACATCCTGGAGCACAAAGCTAGCAAGCTTGTGCAGATTATCTGTATTAGGGTTCTTATCAGAAGGAGATTTATCAGCATCTTTACCTTCTTCACCTAGGTCAGCAGCAGAACTTGGAGTGGGATCCATGCGAGATAGAGGATTGGAAATACCAGGTACATTGTGTCCACCATATAGAACCTTAGTTACTAGTTCCCTAATGGTTCTATCAACATAGGCTCTTCCTTCTTTGTTCTTCATTTTAGTAGTATAATCAACAAAGGTATCAGAGGATTTACCTTTAGATGTCTATTGAGAATCACTTGCATGAGTAGGAGTGGTCTTTGAAGCTTTAGTGTCGTGATTGGGAACTATGGAAAGAGGGGTAACGTCAAGGACTTATTCAAAAGAGATGCTCATGGGACGAGCCTTAGGTTTGGAATCTGACTTTGAAGATTTAGAAGAAGTTGCGACATTTTTAGGAGACATTTTGTAGTTTTTGAGAGTAGGAGGATAGGTTTCAAAAGAAGAATCAAGCAGAAATTTTGTGAGAGTATGGGAGTTGAAAGGGTAGTTGGATGGAAAGAGATGATTAGGGTAGCGTGTGGTAGTATTGATCGATAAAATAGCAAGTGTACTATTTTTACCGATGTAGTAATAAAGGAAAATTTCTCGAGTATCGATCTCGAGGACTGCATAGGAATCAACAGTGATTTTATGATTCAAAGGAACAAAAATAACTTGGGTTTTTTGTAAAAAGTTATAAAAACTAGTACTAGAAAAATAACGGTTTAAAGTAATTATAAGAACAATGCTAGGGAAGTGGATAAACAATCACTTTGGAACCCAACATATATTGCCTAAATTTATCAAAGGCGTACACCACAGCTAACGACTCCTTCTCGGTAGTTGCGTAATTCATCTGTGCAGGGTTCAAAACGTGACTAGCATTGTAAATAACATGCAACAGATTCTCTTTCCGCTGTCCCAACACAGCCCCCACGGCGATGTCGCTGGCATCACACATGATCTCAAATGGTAGAGACCAATCGGGGGCAATCACAATCGGTGATGAAACTAATTTATTTTTCAGCTTTTCAAACGCGTCAGCACACGCTTTGTCCTTGACCAACAAGGAAGTCAACGGTTTAGCTATCTTGGAGAAGTCTCTTATGAACCTACGGTAGAAACCCACGTGGCCTAAGAAACTTCGAATACCTTTCTCGTTCACAGGTGGGGGTAACTTGGATATCACCTCCACTTTGGCTTGATCGACTTCGATCCCCTTGTGTGAGATCTTGTGACCAAGGACAATGCCCTCTCGTACCATAAAATGGAATTTTTCCCAGTTTAGGATCAAGTAACTTTCCTGACATCTCTACAAAACAAGTGAAAGGTTAGTCAAACAATTATCAAATGACGAGCCAAAAACAGAAAAGTCATCCATGAGGACTTCCATATGCTTCTCGAGCATATCAGCAAAAATAGAAGTCATGCATCTTTGAAATGTTGCTGGAGCATTACATAACCCGAATGGCATCCTCCTGTAAGCAAAAACACCGTATGGGCATGTAAAAGCCGTCTTCTCTTGATCCTCCGGTGCAACCACAATTTGGTTGTACCCGGAGTACCCATCCAGAAAACAATAGTAGTCATGCCCAGCCAATCTCTCTAACATCTGGCCAATGAATGGCTAAATTTAGTCTCCTGTAATCAATGCACACCCTCCAACTAGTGACCGTTCTAGTAGGAATCAACTCATTCTTTTCATTGGTTACCACAGTTGTACCTCCTTTCTTGGGCACCACATGAACAGGACTTACCCATGAACTGTCTGATATAGGATAGATAAGTCCTGCATCTAACAACTTCACGACTTCCTTTCTCACTACCTACTTCATAACGAGGTTCAGTCTCCTTTGGGGTTGTACAACCGGTTTGTGGTCTTTTTCCATAAGAATTTTGTGCATGCAAACTGTAGGACTTATACCCTTGAGGTCTTCAATTTTCCACCCAATAGCACCTTTAAACTTTTTCAGAACTCCAATCAACTTGTCCTCTTGGACACTTTTCAAACTAGAGCTAATGATAGCGGGACATTTTTCTTCAGTGTCGAGGAAAACATACTTGAGATTCTCCGGAAGTTGTTTCAACTCTGCATTTTTTGGCTTTTCTTCATCACCTTCCAACACTATAGGTTGTCTTAAGTCTTCCCAACGATGTGGTCGGGATCCTCTTTGAAAAGGTTGAGTCTCCAACATTTCTACCACTTCCATATCGCTACCATCAACTTCTGTATCTTCCTTAAAAATTGACATGCTCAACACTCTCTCGAGAGGCAATTGGGTCACACTCTCCAAATGTTCACTCTCTACCACTTGCTCTAGCACTTGTATGTTCCTACTTGTACCAAAATCCTCTTTATGCTTCATGTTATTCCTAACATCAATTTTTAACTCCTCGTCATAAACCTTCAAGGTAAGGGTACCACCTTCTATATCTACCATGACTCTCCCGGTTTCCAAGAATGGTCGGCCTAAAATTAAAGGGATTTCTTCATCTTCCGGCATTTCAAGGATCACAAAATCAACCGGAAACACAAACTTATCTACTTTCACAAGAACATCTTGGACTACTCCATAAGGCCACTTAACCGAATGATCTGCAAATTGGAGAGTCATCCGCGTATTTTGAACTGCACCAATACCCAACTTTTTGTAGATGGACAAAGGCATGAGACTAATACTTGCCCCCAAATCGATTAAAGCTATTTTGAATGACCTATCACCAATAGTGCATGGAATAGTAACAGCTCCGCTGTCTTTCTTCTTCACCGGGATCTTCAAACCCTGCAAAATAGCACTACAAGTTTTGATTAGAATAACAGGTTCGGACTCACTAGTCCGCTTCTTAGCGATGATATCCTTCATGAATTTAGCATAGGTGGGCATTTGCTCTAGTGCCTCCAATAACGGAATGTTCAGCTCTAGCTTTTTAAACAACTCAAGAAACTTCTCAAAATTCTTCTCATGTTGTCCTTTCTTTTTATTCCTTGAGGGATAAGGGAGCTTGATCACCGATTTCGGTTCTACCACTTTTTCTTTAGTTACCGGTGCTGGTGTTACACTTCTTCTTCAACTACATCGTTTTCTTTTATTTCCAGTTCCACTTCAATCATATGATCGTTCAACTCAGTTTCTTTTTCCTCCACTTCCTTGGATTTACCACTTCTTGTTATTACAGCCTTAACTTGGTGGTGATCTTTAGGATTTGGAACTGTAGCACTTGGAAGTGTACCCGGTGCTTGAGAATTCTCAATTTGTTGAGCAATCTAACTCATCTGAACTTCAAGATTTTTAATGGATGCACCAGTATTCCTTAAATTACTCCTTGTCTCTTCTTGAAATTGTGAACTTTGGGCAGCCATCTTATTAATGGCGACCTTCCAATCAACTTTTCTAGGGGCTTGTTGTTGAGGTTGTTGATATTGAGGTTGGTATGGTGGCTGCTGATATTGTTGCTGCTGTGGTTGGTACGGTTGTTGGCCTTGAACCGGTTTCTGCACATTTCCTTACAAATCTTTCCATGAAAAATTTGGGTGATTTTTCCAACCTGGATTATATGTGTTGGCATAAGGATTGTTCTGCCTCAACATATTAATTTGTTCAACCTGCTCTTGAGTAGCTACACAATGCATGGTAAAGTGTGACACTTGAAATGGTTCAACTTGTGCCACTGTCTGAGTTCCAATATTCATCTTCTCTAACCTTCTCTCTACCTCGGCGACAATTTGATCCTCCATTTTTATAACCTGGTCAGCCAGCTTCAAATCATTCTTATCTTCTGGTTGGTTCATAGTGCGATCATACAACCCAAGATGCTCATTGGCGGCAATTGCTTCTATGATCCTCTTGATACCAGTGGCTGTTGAGAAATTAGTTGAGCCACCAACAACAGTGTCTATAATCTGTTTTGTCTTGAGTCGTAACCCATTCACAGAGTTCTGCATCTGCTTAGTGGCATCCATGTTATGAGTTGGACATGCCGTCAGACACCTCTTAAACCTCTTATATGCATCTCCTAGAGATTCCCCTTCTTTTTGTTTGAAGTTTACAATGTCGTATCTTTTTCGAATAAACACTGAAGCAGGGAAATACTCGTTAAGGAATGCAGTTTCCATCTCTTGCCATGTTGTGATACTCCCAGCTGGAAGTGAGTAGAACCATTCTTCCGCATCATCAGTCAGGGTGAACGGAAACATAACAAGTGTCTTGGCCTCTTCGGAATGGCCTTCTATCTTCAAAGATGTGGTAGTCATTAGGAATCTCTGCAAATGCTTGTTTGCATCTTCATTGATTCTTCCAGCGAAAGGCTTGCTCTCCAACTGGAAAATTGTGGAAGGATGTAGCTGAAAGTGTGCCACATTAACCGGTTGATTAACGATGGTCATCCGGTTTGGTTGAGCATTGGCCACTCCATAGTCTCTCAAAAGTCTTTTAGGCTGAGGTGGATTCCCAGCCATTTGAACAGTTTCTGGTGTTGTCCCCCTTTCTGCGTCTGAATCACTGTGCTCACTATGCACAAATACCTCTTCTTCTCTTTCTAGCAACAGAACACCGGGGCCTGTACTTGATCCTGCCAGTCTTTCAACTCTAGCTTTTCTCAGTCTTTCATGCAATGCTCGCTCTGGTTCTGTATCAAAAGAATATTTAGCTGAGGCCTGACCTCGTATACACAGTTAGACAGAAGTTAGATATTTTAAACAAAAAGATAATAAAGCAAGAAATAAAAATTTTAGTCACAGAGCAACAAAATTTCTTTTGAATCCTAAAAGCAAAGTTAATTTAGCAGTCCCCAGCAACGGCACCAAAAACATGATCGATAAAATAACAAGTGTACTATTTTTACCGATGTAGTAATAAAGAAAAATTTCCCGAGTATCGATCTCGAGGACTGTGTAGGAATCAACAGTGATTTTATGATTCAAAGGAACAAAAATAACTTGGGTTTTTTTGTAAAAAGTTATAAAAACTAGTACTAGAAAAATAACGGTTTAAAGTAATTATAAGAACAATGCTAGGGAAGTGGATAAATTGCTAGTAAAGACCTGAAAGAATTATTCTGAGATACTTGCCTCCAACCTTAATTTAAGTCAAATTTCAAAATCACTTTTCCTTAATTCCTTAATGAAAAACCCTTTGATAATTTTCCTACGCATTAATTCCTTAGTTTCACATAAAAATTATCAAGCAATAGTTCTGACATAAGTAACACGTTGTTACGGGGTATCCCCATTCCTAGGCAATATCAACCGTAATATTATTTTGCAAAGCATTAGGTTGACTTTCCAGACCTAAACCTGATCGTCAATCAAATTCTATTTTCCAATACGAATTTGCATTAAGATCGTTGCAAAATAAAAGATATAAGGTGAACAACATAAATCTCATAGAATAATCCCAACAAAGGTCAATACATTGCAATTTAGGACCTCCCCCTAACAAATGGGGGTTTAGCCACTCATGTTCTTAATCAAAACAAATACACTTAAAAATAAAAGGGAGAAAGTCATTACAATAGGGATGGTGTCCTTGGATCATCAATTGCTTCCGCTTTTGATTGATCCTTGTTCTCCAGAAATCTCCTTCTCAAGTGTAAAAACTAGATCCAAAATTTAAAAGTAAAAAAGTCATAGCCAAAATGCGGCTAATATATCCAAATTCAAATTACATCACGAAATGCCTAAAATGCCCTTCGAGACAGCTCAGCCAGCATAAAAACAAGATAAAAAACAAATTTTCTTTCAGTGGCCCTGACACGGGCCATGTCATGGGACACGAGTGATGGTGTCAGGCTGCTGCACAAGGGGGCGTGCTCTTCCTCTTTAGGGCTGCAACACGGGCCGTGTTGTGTGACACGGGCACCTGTGTTGCACGTCTGTTTTTCCATTTTCCTCTTCAAATCCTGGTCGTGTCCTTCCATCCATGACCCTCTTGACACGGGCACCCGTGTTAGGCCTCTGATTTCCACTTCTTCGGCGGTCTTTGTCCCCGAAACGGTACGGATATCAGATCACCACTTTCTGCCAAAAAACACACTAAAAACAACCAAATCAAACACACTAGCGGCATAAAATGATACAAACCTCAAAATAAGACTTTCTCAAAGACGACTAAAAATAATGATGAAAACATAAACAAAAGACTTGAAAACGGACGAAAACATTGCAAAACTAACAACATACACAGTTTGAAATACACAACTAAAACCCACTGATCGAGTATCCTTGAGCGTGTTATGCAATAATGAGTGATGTTGGGACATCTTTATTTTTGGAAAATACAACCCTTTATGAATGATAATCCCACTCAGCAATAATTGCTATAAATCTTCATAAATACAAATCCCTAATTTTCCTCTCAAAATTTCAAACTGATTAGCATCCAAAGCTTTAGTGAAAATATTAGCTAACTGTTTTTCTGTAGTAACATGCTATAGGGTAATGATTTTATTTTCAACAAGCTCCCTTATAAAATGATGGCGAATATCAATATGCTTTGTTCTGCTGTGTTGAATAGGGTTCTTGGAAATGTTGATAGCACTTAGGTTGTCACAGTATAATGTCATGACATCTTGTGTGACATTATACTCAGTAAGCATTTGCTTCATTCGCACAAGTTGAGAGCAACTACTCCCAGTAGATATATATTCATCTTCTGCAGTAGATAGAGAGACACCGTTTTTTTCTTGCTAAACCAAGATATGAGGTTGTTTCCCAAAAAGAAGCAGCCTCTTGATGTGCTCTTCGTGTCATCAGCAATTCTAGCCCAATCAGCACCACAGTAACCAGACAGCACACAACCAGATCCATGAGTGTACCGTATCCCTTATTCACTTGTCTCATTAATATATTTCAAAATTCTCTTTACTTGATTGATATGACTCATCTTGGGTTCAGCTTGATATCTGGCACAAACACCCATAGCAAATGCAATGCCAGGCCTGCTTGTTGTAAGATATAACAAGCTTCCTATCATGCTTCTGTAGAGACTTTGATCCACATTAACTCTTTTTTCATCTTTTGACAACTTTAGATGGGTAGGTGCAGGTGTTCTTTTGTGGCTGGAATTTTCCATTCCAAACTTCTTAACTATATTCTTGGCATACTTACTCTGAGATAGGAATATAGATTCTTCCATCTGTTTGACTTGCAACCCAAGAAAATAAGTTAATTCCCCAACAAGGCTCATTTCAAATTCAGACTGCATTTGCTGCATAAAATGTTGAACCATCTCATCAGACATCCCACCAAAGACAATATCATCAACATATATTTGAGCAATCATGATTTTTTCCCCTTCATCCTTGATAAACAACATTTTATCTGTGCCACCTTTTCTGTATCCATTATCAACAAGAAACTCTATTAGTCTTTCATACCATGCTCTAGGAGCTTGCTTCAGACCATACAAAGCTTTCTTCAATTTAAACACATGATTAGGAAAAGTTGGATCCATAAAACCCTTAGGTTGTTCCACATAAACTTCTTCATTTAGGTAACCATTTAAGAAGGCACTTTTAACATCCATCTAAAGCAACTTGATTTTCAGAATACAGGAAACTCCCAGAAGAAGTCTGATAGATTCAAGGCGAGCTACAGGAGCAAAAGTTTCATCAAAATCAACCCTTCAATCTGAGTGTATCCTTATGCAACAAGTCTGGCTTTGTTCCTAGTGACCACTCCCTTTTCATCAGACTTATTCTTGTAAACCCATTTGGTTCCAATCACATTTGTTCCTTCAGGCCTTGGCACAAGATCCTAGACTTCATTTCTCTGGAATTCCGCCAACTCCTCTTGCATGACATTTATCCAGAATTCATCAGTTAAAGCTTCCTTGATGTTTTTAGGTTCAATCTTAGACACAAAACAAGAGCTTGAAATAACTTCTCTGGATCTAGTGGTTACCCCTTTATTTGGATCACCTATGATGAGATCTATAGGATGGTCTTTCTGAATTCTGATAGAGGGTCCTTTGTCAACTGGTTCAGATTCAGTAATGGCAGGATTGGGATCATTGTCTCTGTTTTCAGACTCAGCTGAGATATCAAAGGATGTTCCAACATCTTCTGGGACATCAATCTCCTTATGCAAATCATCTATAACAACATTGATATACTCCATCATGGTCTTAGTTCTGTAGTTAAACACTCTATATGCTCTGCTGTTAGTAGAGTAGCCCAAGAATATACCTTCATCACTCTTAGGATCCATCTTTCTTCTCTGGTCACGGTCTGCAAGTATGTAGAATTTGCTTCCATACACATGAAAGTATTTGACTGTAGGCTTTCTTCCCTTCCATATTTCATACAAAGCGATCATGGTTTCTGTTCTCAAAGTTACTCTGTTATGGATATAGCAGGCAGCGTTCATGGCTTTAGGCCAGAAATGGTAGGGCAACTTCTTAGCATGGATCATTGCTCTAGCAGATTCTTGGATAGTTCTATTCTTTCTTTCCACAACTTCATTTTGCTGTGGAGTAATGGGAGAGGAGAATTCCTGGCTAATTCCCTCAGAAAAACAAAATTCAGCAAATTTTTGATTTTCAAACTCCTTCCCATGATCACTTCTGATTCTAACGACCTTGCTTTCCTTTTCTCTTTGAATAATTTGATAAAGGTCTTGAAACACATCAAACACTTCACATTTTTCTCTTATAAAATTCACCCAGGTGTATCTTGAAAAGTCATCCACCACCACATAAGCATACTTCTTTGCACCAAGACTCTCCACCTGCATAGGTCCCATTAAGTCCATGTGAAGAAGTTCCAATACTTTATAAGTAGTGAGATGTTGGATCTTCTGGTATGACATCCTTGTCTACTTTCCTATTTGGCATTCACCACAGACTTTTCCTTCTTTAATCTTCAACTTAGGAATTCCTCTGACAGCTTCCATAGATATGATTTTCTTCATTCCTTTTAAATGTAGATGATCAAGTTTCTGGTGCCATTATTTCACTTCATATTCCTTGGCAAGAGCATATTTGAAGTCCTGAGAGGCCCATAGGTAGCAATTGTCCTTAGATCTGACTCCCTTCATGATCAATTCTCCTTTTTCATTTGTAACCAAGCATTCAAGTTTAGTGAAGTTGACATTGAGTCCTTGATCACACAGTTGACTGATGCTAATTAAGTTAGTATTTAATCCTTTGACTAACAACACATTGTCAAGATCAGAAGCTCCTGAGCAGTTTAATTTTCCAACTCCCTTAATTTCACCTTTGGCTCCATCTCCAAAAGTCACATAGCTGGTAGAGTGAGGTTTGATGTCTACTAAGAGATTTTTAATCCCTGTCATGTGTCTCGAGCACCCACTATCAAAGTACCAATCTTCCTTAGCAGAGAATTTTAGGGACATATGAGCTATCAAGCAAGTAGTAGCAGCTTTAGGAACCCATTGCTTTGTAGCAGGAGCTTTAGGAACCCATTGCTTCCTAGAGGAATGAATATTGTGATTAGGTCTAGCTTGAGGCATAGGTTTAGGATATCCATGCAGTCTGAAGCAGAAGGGCTTTATATGACCAAAACAACCACAATAGTGACATCTCCATTTCTGGAATCTTCTTGGTTGGCTGGGTTGACCTCTGTCGTGATGTTGAGACATTGGATGGAACATCTTTTGCTTGGATCCAGAAGGCTTATGGTGTGAAGCAGGATTATCGTCTGAAGGTGGTTTCTTTTCTTCATCAAATCATAACCTTATCTTATCTCCTATCCTTCTTCCAGATTGAAGAATCTTATCCAGGGTGTTGGTACCATTTTTCATCATTCTAACAGACTTCCCCATTTGATCAAGTTGGGAAGTCAGCTGAGCAACTTCATCATTCAACTAAGTGATAGTTTTAAGGTGTTCAGCAACTTCATCATTCAACTCAGTGATAGTTTTAAGGTGTTCCTCCTTTTCATCCTTCAGTTTGATGATGAGTTTCTTCTGCTTTTCACCTTAATGACATACTTCTTTGCTTCTAGGTATAGATCTTTGTAGGAGGCTGCAAGTTCTTCAAATGTTAATTCATCTTCATTGGAGTCTTCATCAAAATAGTATCTTCCAGTCAAAGCAGTTACATGTTTGACAGATTCTTCTTCTAGATCACTATCAGAATCTTCATCAGTCCAAGAGACATCAAGACTTTTCTTTTGTTTCTTGAGATAGGTTGGGCATTCATCTCTAATGTGACCAAAACCTTCACATCCATGACATTGTATCCCTTTGCTATTTGTGGGGTTTTCTTCAGTCCTGGTTCTTCTACCTGCATCATTGGACCTACTGATGTCATGAGAGATGTTCTTGACATTAGGTCTTGACTTCATATCCATTCTTTTCATCACTTTGTTGAACTGTCTTCCAAGAAGCACTATGGCATTGGATAAACTTTCATTAGTATCCCCATCTGATTCATCCTCTTCATTTTCAGTATTTGACATAAAGGTTATGCTCTTTTCTTATCAGCTTTGTCACTTATTCCCACTTCAAAGGTTAAAAGAGATCCAATGAGTTCATCAACTCTCATCTTGCAAATGTCTTGTGCTTCCTCTATAGCAGTTACTTTTATGTCAAATCTCTTGGGAAGAGACCTGAGAATTTTTCTTACCAGTTTTTCTTCTGTCATCTTTTCACCTAGGGCACTTGAAGCATTGGCTATTTCAAGAATATTCATATGAAAGTCATGTATGCTTTCCTCCTCTTTCTTTGTCCATTCTTCCTCAGGCTTCAAGTCAGATGTAGCCTTTCCATCTTTATCAACAATCACAGGATGTTCCCATCCTTTTATAACAGCTTTCCATGCCTTACTATCCAAAGATTTTAAGAAGGCAACCATACGTGGTTTCCAATAGTCATAATTACTCCCGTCCAGAACAGGTGGTCTGTTCACAAAACCTCCTTCTTTGTCCATAGTACCAGAAAATATCGTCCCTAGATCTCACCTAAAACCAGAGTAGGATGCCTGCTCTGATACCAATTAAAATTATAGTATCAGATATAAGATGTTGAAGGCGATGTTACGACACTGATATTTTTCCTATCACCAATAAGAACAAAGACAACAAGTATAACAAAAGTATAAATTTCACAAGTAATTGTTAACCCAGTTCAGTGCAAACACACCTACGTCTAGGGTCTACCAAGCCAGGAAGGAAATTCACTAAATAGAATTAGTTTGAAGATACACAGTAGACTCTCTCTAGTTTACCATATTCGCACCTAATCTATAGCCTTGTAATTTCTACCTAGGACACTCCTAGATATGAGATACCTCTCACTCCCCCTCAATCACAGCAATAATAACAACAGGTTAATAAAACTTTAGAAGACACTCTTCAAAGACAAAACTTGATCTTGCTTAAAAGATTCAATCAAGTACAATACACTCTTGCTTACAAGCTTTGAGTGAATACCTTACAGTACAAAACTTAGTCCAATTCACACATTAAAGTAATGAGTGAATGGCTCACACACTAACACAAACACACGATTGCTAGAAAGCTCTAAACCTTGCGTAATGCACTATATTAAACCTAGCTTCTCTGAATAGAAAAATAGGATTGTGAATCCTTTCAATAGAACTCTTGGACGGGCTTGGGCTTTGACAAAAATAACATATGATCGTGAAGAAATCAATCTAAATAATTAGCATCAATGAGCAAAACCAAAACAAATTTGATTTAATCCAATCACCTCCAATCAAATCACTCTTCAGATCTTCAAGATTTCCTTCAGAAAATAGCTCACACGATTCCATAAAAATTCCATGAAATATGCATCACAATCGCTTTTGAATAAGATCTAATTCCATGCAGATTTGAACCATAAAAGACAGATCATAACAGTGCAAAGAGTTACGCAAAAAGTAACAGACAAACAAACACATTCTCACAGAATGTTTTGTTCATAAATGTGAGGACATCATGCTTGACATCCTAAACTAAATCCTGCAACAACAAACATAGCTACTTGCAGAATATTAATAACATATGTCAAGACATCCTGTATGACATCTTGTGATATCATCAAGTTTTACCAAAATGTCTGCCAACCAGGAACTAACAATAGACATAATGAAAGTCTCATAGTCATCTCATTCATAATCAATACTTAGGCATAAAAGCCAATGCTCCACATAATTCAAATAAATATAACGACATAAAGGAGAGTACATAATGTATCTCTCAAACATAAATTGAAACGATCCCAGTGTTACATGATCAGAGCACGACTCGACCCAACATAAATAAAGACACTAATCAAGATACTCCAACGACTACCTCGCGCTAGAAGCAACTCTTCTCCTTGATACCTGAGCGATGTCGTACAAAACATCATTCCAACAGAAGGGTGAGAATTCACATAATTATTTAAATTATAAGATAATATATAATTTAAGGCATACAATCATATTCACAATTGTTCTCACACTTCAAAAGTTTCATCAATAAAGTATTACTCAAGTAACCATACTATTCACAAGTATGTATACACAATCCACAATTTCACCAATTCAAAATTCACATAAATACACATAATCTCATATCACCAACATATACACAATGAGACTCAATGCAACTCATGCCATCTGGTACCCACACTTGTTATTATTTTTTGGTTTTTACATTTAAACCAGGTTCGTTCCCTAGACTAATAACATACAAAAGCCCATTCCCTAAGCTTTCAAACCCCGTCCTAGATTTGGGACAAGTCACTAGCTCCCATGGAACTAACAAGCATTGCCTCTTGATTCAAATGATGCATGTGCAAGTTCACAACCATATGCAATTAATACCATTCCCTAATCTTAACATTCATGCATATCTTCAATAATTTATCACACTTTAATTACCACACAATTACACATACTTGCACATTTTTATGAATCATCCACACACAATTCACTTTCAAATGGTATACAACACATTTTAGAATATAATCACAAATGCATTATCATTACAACAAGCAATAAATATCATGCATTTCACGTTGTCACACACCAAAATATACTTATCCAAGCACACACACGAGTATTCAACAAATTATCCACAAATAATTTAACAACCGGCAGCAAACAACACAACAAGCCATTAATGTAACTATACACAATTGACTTCCTAAACATATTAGATACTATGTTATAAATCTATTCATTAGTTTTCCAACGCTTCAAACGAGCACCAAAACAGACTTATGGATCAAAAGTCATGGCCAAAATCGTCAAGACAATTTTTTTTATCAATACACAGCATTGCGTTGACCGCTAGCGATGGGATCAGTTGACGCATTGAAAGCAGAAACAAATCTAGAAAAATGCATTCATTATGCTTCAACCGCTGTGACGGATGCGTCAACACAAACAGTACAGTATGTAGAATTTTCTGCATTTTTCACTGTTTAAGGCCTTCCAGACCTCCGATTTCAATTCAGTTAAAAGCCCCAGTTCCAGAATTCAAAATACTACCATTATATAACAATTATAAAAGCCCACAACACATATGTAAGGGTCCTACCATCATATATCATGTAATCATTAATTTCAAAACCATGGAAGTTAGAGATTTTTATCCTAAATATGATACTACCCATCATACACTATCATACAATCCCAATAATCATATAAAAACCCACCCTTACCTTGGTTTTTGGATGATTCTTGAGCCCTCTCTCTTGGTTCTTCTTCTTCTCCACCCTTCCTTCTCTCTAGCCTCTTTCTTTCTCTTTACTAACTTTCTCTCTCTCTTTCTATTCTTTTGTTAAACTCTAACATTGTCTTAATCAATTGGGCTTAACTCAACCCACTCCTACTTTTCACACATTTAATTAAGCCCAACTAAATTATCTAACAATTCAACATTATTCTACCAAATAGAATAAATCAATTAATTCAATAAATCACATATTTAGATTAAATCAATTAACTCATATAAATTAAATAAGTCAATTATTTTATATAAACCCAATAATTCATAAAAATCAAACAATTAATACAAATTCAATAAATCAAATAATTCAAATAAATCACATAATTCAATTAAATCCATTAAATCAAATAGGCACGAAATTACACAATTAATCAATTAATTTAATTAATTAATAATTACTAAAATTGGGATGTTACAGTAACAATGATTGCCCCAATTCCATTTCCATAAGTGTTAACAGCTCCGTCGAATATTAGACCCCAACGGGATCCTAGCTCTGGTCCTTCACCTGGTAACGGTTCATCGCAATATTTCATTTTTAGATACATCACATCTTCATCGGGGAAGTCAAATCTGATAAATTCGTGGTTATCAATTGGTTAGTGGGCCAAATGATCATCTAGAATACTTCCTTTGACAACTTTCTGAGCGTGGTATTCGATGTTGTATTCTAATAGTAACATTTGTCAACAGGAAATTCTTCCGGTTAATGTAGGTTTCTCACAGATATACTTGATCGGATCCATTTCGGAGATTAACCAAGTGGTATGAAAAATGATATACTAGAGAAGACGTTTAGCAGCCCAAACTAAAACGCAACAGGTTTTCTCGAGCATAGAGTATCGAGTCTCGCAATCTATGAATTTCTTGCTCGGGTAGTAAATGGCATACTATTTTCTTCTTGTTTTGTCTTGTTGGCCAAGTACACAACCCATGGAGTCTTCTAAGACCGTTAAGTATATAATCAGGGGTCTTCCTTCCATTAGAGGAGACATAATAGACGGATTAAGCATATATTTCTTGATACTTTCAAAAGCTTTTTGGCAATTTTCCGTCCATACACAACCTTGATATTTTCGGAGGAGTTTGAAAATTTGCGCGCATGTTGCAGACATGAGAAATATGAACCTTGATATGTAATTCAAATGTCCCAAGAATCCTCTTACATGTTTCTCAGTCTTGGGCGAAGGAATTTATTGAATGGCCTTGACTTTGTTGGGATCGACTTCAATTCCTTTTTGGCTAACAATAAAACCTAAGAGTTTTCTAGAACGAACACCAAATGTACATTTGTTGGGATTCAAGCGGAGTTTTTATTTCCTCAGATGCCAGAATAACTTTGACAAATGTTCTACGTGTTCTTCTTCATTTCTGGATTTAGCATTCATGTCATCGACGTGTACTTCAATTTCTTTGTGTATCATGTCATGAAACAGAGTTGTCATGGCCCTTTGATAGGTTGCACCTGCATTCTTTAGACCGAACAACATTACCTTTTAGCAAAAGGTTCCCCAGGGTGTGATAAATGAAGTCTTCTCCCTATCTTTAGGTGCAATTTTGATTTGATTATAACCGAAGAATCCATCCATGAAGGAGATGTAGAAGCACATTTCAATCTCAAGGTTTTGATGATGTCAACAAAGACTCAAGCTCATTCCATGATTGCAAGCAAAAAGTCAAAGCTTTCAAAACTGATCAAGATCAAGATTCTTACACTATATACTCGTGGGGGTATATGTACTAAGAAGCTGCTTGCACTATATACCTGTGGGGGTATATACACTGAAGATAAAACCAGAAGCATATCATCTATGGAATGTTGTCAGGCAAATCAAGCATCATGTGCAAATGATCTTTCATCTTTCAAGATTTGGACTCAAGCTTCGGTATATCATTTTTCACTCCTTTAATTGATATACAAGTGTTCAAATACTTATCATATTTACATGTTGCATTTGCATGGTTTTTAAAATCATTTGAATTGGTATAACACTTTTTAACTCAAGCATTTTTCTGAGTTTTAACAGTGTTAACTGATTAACCATATGGGTTAATCGGTTAACGGCCTTAAATTTTGAATTCTTTGGGCCAACGTTCAAGTGTTAACCGATTAACCTATAGGGTTAACCGATTAACACTGAACGAATTTTGAAAAATTGTTACTGTTAAAATTCAAATGTTGTTTGAATATTATACCTTTTCATGTTTTGATTCATACTCAATTATACCTTTTTGAAATGGTGTTTTGCTCATATAAATTCTGAACATTTCAAAATTGAAAACAACCTCCAATAATTTTCAAAATATTCATTGAATCAAGTTCACTACTTTTCAAATATTTTCAAAAAGTGTTCATATTGTTCATACAATTTCATATCCAGATTCTTGAACACTTGTATTGATATTGAAGAGTGGATTTTGATCAAAAGGAGAAGATCAATCAGTAGATTGATATTATCATTATATCACTTTCAAAATTACAAAAATACAAAGTTATTTCTATTATGACTTGTGATCCAGGATTGTTGGACACAAGGGTTAGTGCTTGCAGAGGATTGTTCTTGCACACTAAGTTGCTCGATTTGCAAGAAGGTTTGCAACAGATGATGGAGAGTGTTTTTGGATGGCTTCTTGGTTTCTCTTGTGATTATTTAATGCATAGGAGCTGTGCTATTTATAGGAAAAGGCAAGAGATCAATAGTGAGGACAAATTTGGAGTTTTTGCTTTTGGAGAGAAAAATGGAGAAAATTTGTCCAAGATCTTGATGCGGCTGGTTTTCAAAGTTCTTGACTCATTGTGATGTCTAAGACAAGTTGTATGAAGGAAATAGGAAGTGATTGAAGTGTGGCTAGGGACTAGGGGGACTGCTGCTGCAAATTTCCTCCAAGAAAAGTTTCTCTTTCCTCTTGATTTCTTTGAATTAAATAATGCAACTTGCCTTGACAACTTGCCAAACTCTTCAAAACTTTAATCCTTTTTCATTTCTACTCATCACACACTCTAGACATCAGATCAAGGGTTAATCAGTGGTTGGAAATCACTTAGATGGTTAGCAAGTTGGTTTATGACAAATTTGAAATGGTGCATTTCAAGTGTTTGGACCCCAACTTCCCTCCTTCGAATCTCCTAGCTCACAAATGCTATGGAGAAGTTCTTGTACTTTTTGGAAATCCTTCATCATGCTCTACAACTTTCATGTTTTGGGGTTTTTCAAATTCCAAGTGGAACTAGGTCAAAAACACCCTTGAAGTTGGCTGAAAACATGACTTGAATAGTGCTAAAACCATGAAATTTTACCAAGTGTTTTTCCCTCTTGCATTGATTTTGATCATAACTCCAAATATATTCAATTTTTGAATATAGGTCAGCTTTTCACTTTTGTAGAAATTTTCAAGACCTTTCCAACAAGCTTTGAACCACTCCAATTGGATGTGTGGTTAAGAAGTTATGGTCTTGCCCCTTTCAAAATCCTAATTTCCTGATTTTTCGATTACTCTTCAATCCTTGATCCAATGGTCATAAAACTTCATGAATAGATGTGATATAACATTAGGAATATAATTTCCTTCAATTTTGGGTCAAAACCCTATTGGTCAATGAGTTGATTTTTCAGTCAGACGAACCGATCGATTGAAAAAACCTGAATTGATTGTTGGTGTTCTGGGTCCCCTGAGGTCTTGAAACTTCTTGAGTGTACTTTAACAAGTCATATAAGCTTCATGGGCCATTATTCCATCATTGGAGTACCATTTAAATCAAAATTCAACCCACAGTTGACTTTTCCTGATCAGAAACCCTAATCGGGGGTTTTGGACTGCATTGCTCGTTTTCTTTGGATGACAAACTCAAATTGGATTCATAATTGATCCAATGTAGTATATTTGATGGTATAAGGACTTGTTTTATGGAGAATAAATCTAAGACATTGACTGATCAAACCATCGAAACCCTGATTCCTGACTGTATGGAACCCTAATTCACCTGTATCTTGACAAAGACAAACTTGAAATAGGTTAAGGTTAGATAAACAAATGATGATGCTCCTAGGATGTTAATGAAGATCTAAGGGTCAAAATTTGGGGTATAACAGTTGCCCCTATTTAAATATCTTCACTAGATGGCAATGAGAGATAACAATCCTCATGGAATCGTGGTGAAAGGTATTTAAATATAGCAAACTGAAAAATTTTGTCCCTTAGATACGATGGTATGAAAAAGGACAAATGCGAAAATGCAGTGAATTCTAAATGATGCTTTATGATGCTAGAATGCAAGACAAATGCTGACACACGAGCAGAAAAAATAAAAGAGTGGCAAGACAATGAGTAACTACTCACAGGGAAACCCGACACACTAGGAAATATCCAAGGCATAACAATCAAAAGTTCATACATGACTCATGATGGTACTCAAGGGGATCATTCATGTAAAAACCCAATTTTCAATAATTAATTATTTATATTAATTAATTGATTTATTTGGATGATTTTAATTATTGGAATTATTGGTAGATATTTGAGAGGAAATATAATGGAAGGAAATAGAATGGAAAGGCATATAAGGAAAAGTAGAAGAAAAGGAAAAGATAGAAACATAAGAGAAAAAGAAGACAAAGAAAGGAGAAGTGGAGAAAAGAGAAGGAAGAAAGGGAAAAAGCTTGGAATCATCAAGAACAACTCCTAGCTTTCGATTTAATCAAGGTAAGGGTGTGAAATATCATTATCTTGTCAATGTATATGATTATGTATGATTGGTTTGGATTGTTTGGATGTTTTCTCCATTTTCCATTCTAGGGCATAAATGAGTTTAATCGGTAGAATCAAGGTTTTAACGGTTGGAATCCGGAATAAGTGGTGTAGATTAGTCGAGGATGGTTATACTAAGAGTACTAGAACTCGTTGGAATTGAATCGGGTGATTTTGGAGAGTTTTGGACAGTGAGGGTTTTGAACATCGCAGACGTTCGCTAGGCGAGCAGGTCGCGAGTGTTCGCTAGCAACTCGCTAAGCGAGCCAGCTAGCGAGTGGTCCCAGACTTGGACAAAATGTATTTGATCTTGTTCGCTGGTAGCGAGTGAGGTAGCGAAGGATTCGCTAGGACCTCACTGCAGCGAGTAGGTAGCGAACGAAGCAAGTAGCTTCTGTTTGCCTTCACGAGCTTGATCGTCAGGTGAACAGGTAGTGAGCGTTCGCTAGGCGAGCAAGCCAGCGAGCATGACAGTATTTCATTTTCTTTGTGATTCCATCCGATGTTGATTGTTTGGTTCGATTGTGTTCGATCCTTATCAGAATGAATAGTTGTGTACTATAGTGTGATATGTTGTGGGTAGCCGTATGACGTGAATCCTAGATTGTGGAATCGATTATGAAATGTGGTCTTTTGACAAATATATGCATTTTTTAAATTGAGTAAAAGTGCATGATGATTGTGATTGAGTTCGTTGCCGTTGGCACGATGTTATTAATAATGCATGAGAACATATTGTGAATATGTGTGCATTGCTTGTAATTGTATGTGAAGAATGCATGAGAACATATTAGTGAATATGTGTGCATTGCTTGATAATATGGTGATGATGATTTAAAGTATGAATACTTTGATTATGTGAAATATGTTGTGTGTGCAATCATGTTATAATTCTTATGTGATGAATTATTGAGAATGCATAAGATTAAGATGCGAGAACGGTCTTAAGTGCATTTGGTTGTTGATTGCATATGCACCATTTAGTCAAGAGGCAATGCTTGCTAGTTTCGTGGAGACTAGTGACTTGTCCCAAACCTAGAAGAGTGGGTTTGAAAGCTTAGCGGACGGGCTTTTGTTGTTATCGGTCTAGAGGACGGACTCGGTTTAAATGTAAAAACCGAAAAATGATAACAAGTGTTGGTACCACATGGCATGAGTTGCATTGAGTCACATGGCATAGAGGTAGATGTTGTGTGAATGTATACATATGTGTATGTTATATGGATTGATGAGAATTATGGATGTGTGCATGATAAATGTGCTTGGTGATTATCTATATTTGTTTACACATATGTTGTGATGTATATGATGATGGTAATGAATTGTGGTGAGAAATGCAGAATATGTGTATTCTATGCTTGTGTGTGTGTGTGTGTGTGTGTGTGTGTGTGTGTGTGTGTGTATATATATATATATATATATATATATATATATATATATATATATATATATATATATATATATATATATATATATATATATATATATATATAATTTTTATGCATTGATTATTATGATAATATTTCTCACCCTTCTGCTATTTTATAATGCTCTATGAGGCATTGCAGATTAGGTTTTGCTGGAGGTCTTTTGTGAAGTATAGCTTCATTCTTTTGGTCGGTTATGCTCTGATATGTAGCACCGGGTAGTTAGGATTGTATAGCATTCTTTTTAGATACATTTGTATATGTATCTGTTGACAAATGTTTATGTAAACATGAATGATGTGGTGAATCAAAATGAATGATATGTATTTATATGATTAACATGTTTAAAGTGATTCAATGTTTAGATTTTCCGCTTTCAATTCTAAATATTGAAATGTGGGTGTAGAGACTAAGTTCCTCTGTTGAAACTACCTCACTGTTGCATGTCTTTTATCGAGCAGGTGTTGTATGTTAATTTCGTGATGATGTGACATACCTCTTTTATACCATGTTTTATTTATACTCTGATGAAATTTTAATATGTGTTAAATGATTTATTCGTTTATTTGGGGGTATAGAAATGGGGTGTTACATTAGTTGTATCAGAGCAGGTCGGCCAGTTGGCCAAGTTATTAATATGTTTACTCCCTGTATATATATATCTGATTGTGTGTGTGACACTATCGATATTGTTGGTTCTTATGAGTTATGTTGTTGGGATTCAGAACGATGGTCGCCAGTAGGAATGATGAAGTGGTTGCTGAGGAGTTTACGAGGTTGGCTGGAGCGATTGGGCAGAATCCTCAAGCCAACGTGAATGTTGGAAACAATGCCGAAGACGAGTTTTGTGCTTTGGGAAGGTTCCAAAGGAGAAATCCGCCAATATTCAAGGGAACCCATGAACCTGACAAAGCACAAGTATGGCTAAAAGCAATTGAGAAGATCTTTCGAGTCATTAATTGTTCAGATTCGCAGAGGGTGCAGTTTGGCACTCATATGCTTGAAGAGGAAGCTGAGGACTGGTGGGGTAATACTCACCAAAGGTTTGAAGAGGATGAGATTGTGGTTACTTGGGATGTTTTTAGAGAGACATTTCTGGAGAAGTATTTTCCAGAAGATGTGCGTGGTAAGAAGGAAATTGAATTCCTTGAGCTGAAGCAGGGTAACTCAACTGTGGCCTAGTATGCCACAAGGTTTGAGGAATTGATTAAGTTTTATCCTTATTACAACACTGCTAATGCTGAGAGATCCAAGTGTCTCAAGTTTGTGAATGGTTTGAGGCCTGAAATCAAGCAAGATGTTGGTTATTAGGAAATTAGGCGATTTTCTGAGTTGGTGAACATGAGTAGAATTTATGATGAAGACAGTAGGGCTCGGTCTAGTCACTACAAGAGTTTAAATGATAAGGAAGGAAAGGGCCAATTTAGAGGAAAGCCGTATGTGACTCCTGCGGATAAGTTGAAACAGAAAACTGGTTACGGCAAGAAGCCGAGTGGGGGAGGAGCTTCCACCCCGGTAAGATGTTTTAATTTCGGTGAAGCGGGACATCATGCTCCTGAGTGAAAGAGTGTTGGGATGAAGTGTTTCAAGTGTGGGAAGCCAGGGCATAAAGCTCTGTAGTGCAGAAGCGGTGCGAATGTGACTTGCTACAACTGTGGTGAGCAAGGGCACCTTAGTACCAAGTGTGACAAGCCAATGAAGACTCGGGGGAATGGGAAAGTGTTTGATGTATCAGGATCGGAGACTGCTAGTGAAGATCGATTGATCTGAGGTACGTGCTTCATTAATGGTATACCTTTGATTGCTATAATTGATACTGGAGCTACACATTCTTTTATTTCCTTTAATTGTGTTAAGAGATTAAGTCTTGAGTTGTCTATTATGAGTGGAGGCATGGTTATTGATACTCCTACTATGGGTTCGGTAACTACCCCGTATGTGTGTTTGAATTGTCCGTTGAGTATTTTTGGTAAAGACTTTGGAGTTGATTTAGTGTGTCTTCACTTAGATCAACTTGATGTTATTCTTGGGATGAATTGGTTGGAATTCAATCGTGTTTATATTAACTGTTTTGACAAAACGGTTATTTTTCCTGAACCTGATGATGAAAGAGATTTGTTTATGACTGCTAAGCAAGTGAAGGAATCAATGCAAGATGGTGCGAAGGTATTTTTGTTGATGGCAACTTTGAGCATTGGTGAAAGTGGAACAATTGATGCTTTACCAATTTTCCATGATTTTCCAGAAGTTTTTCCTGAGGAGATAATAGATTTACCGCCAGGACGAGAAATGGAGTTTGTGATCGACTTAATTCCTGGAACTAGTCCGATATCGATGGCTCCATATCATATGTCCGCATCGGAACTGAAAGAGTTGAAGAGTCAACTTGAAGATCTACTTGAGAAAAGGTTTATTCGTCCGAGTGTGTCACCGTGGGGTGCACCAGTGTTATTGGTTAAGAAGAAAGAAGGTTCTATGAGGCTCTGTGTGCATTACAGACAATTGAACAAGGTGACTATCAAGAATAAGTATCCACTTCCGAGGATTGATGATTTGATGGATCAGTTGGTTGGTGCGAGTGTGTTCAGTAAGATAGATTTGAGATCTGGGTATCATCAGATTCGTGTGAAGGCTGAGGATATTCAGAAAACTGCTTTTAGAACGAGGTATGGACATTATGAGTATTATGTGATGCCATTTGGTGTGACTAATGCACCAGGTGTATTTATGGAGTACATGAACAGGATTTTCCATCCTTATTTGGACAAGTTTGTGGTGGTATTCATTGATGATATTTTGATTTATTCGAAGAGTGAAGAAGAACATGCCGAGCATCTGAGGATTGTGTTATCCGTATTGAAAGAGAAGCAGTTATATGCTAAACTTTCTAATTGTGAATTTTGGTTGAAGGAAGTGAGTTTCCTTGGTCATGTGATTTCAAGTGGAGGTATTGCAGTTGATTCATCGAAGGTTGAAGCGATATCGCAATGGGAGACTCGAAATCAGTTTTTGAGATTAGAAGTTTTCTTGGTTTGGCGGGATATTATCGGAAATTCATTGAAGGATTTGTCAAGTTATCATTGCTGTTGACGCAGTTGACTAGGAAAAGTCAAGCTTTTGTTTGGGATGCAAAGTGTGAAGGAAGTTTTCAAGAACTTAAGAGAAGATTGACGACAGCTCCTGTTTTAATTTTGCCCAATCCGGCAGAACTGTTTGTTGTGTATTGTAATGCTTCTTTGATGGGTTTGGGAGGTGTGTTGATGCAAGATAAACAAGTGGTAGCTTATGCTTCGAGGCAACTCAAAGTGCATGAGAGGAATTATCCGACGTAGGACCTAGGGTTGGCCACCGTTGTATTTGTGCCAAAACTTTGGAGGCATTATTTGTTTGGTTCGAGATTTGAGGTATTTAGTGATCATAAGAGTTTGAAGTATCTCTTTGATCAGAAGGAATTGAATGCAAGGCAGAGGAGATGGTTGGAACTTCTGAAAGATTATGATTTTGGTTTGAATTACCATCCAGGTAAAGCGAATGTGGTAGCTGATGCATTGAGTAGGAAATCGTTGTATATGTCGATGATAATGGTAAAAGAGTTGGAATTGATTGAGCAATTTCGCGATTTGAGCTTAGTGTGTGAGAAGAATTCCTACGGAGTTAAGCTTGGTATGTTAAGGCTTACTAGTGGTATTCTTGACGAGATTCAAGAAGGACAAAAATCTGATTTGAGTTTAGTTGATCGGTTGACTTTGATCAATGAAGGTCAAGGTAGTGATTTTCGGATTGATGAAAATGGTATCATGAGGTGTCGTGATAGAGTTTGTGTTCCTGATGTTGTTGAGCTGAAGAAGAGTATTCTTGAAAAAGGGCATCGTAGTGGATTGAGTATTCATCCGGGTGCTACTAAGATGTATCAAGAGAAGATTAAGATTAAGATAAGATTCAAGAGATAGTCCAGCAGACTACCGATAAGATTAAGATGATTCAAGAGAAAATGAAGATTTCTCAGAGTCGTCAAAAGAGTTATCATGACAAGAGGAGGAAAATGAAGGTGAGAAAAACACTTAGAAGGGGGGGGGGGGGGGGTTGAATAAGAGTTTTAAGAATTATGACACTAAAAACAACTCAAGATTTTTATCCTGGTTCGTTGAACTCAACTACTCCAGTCCACCTTATCAAAGATGATTTGCCTTTCTCTGCAAGGACTTAATCCGCTATTGATCAACTGATTACAATAGAAAGCACTAAGAACAACTGTCTTAGTCTTCTCAAGAACTACTGACCACACCTTGGTCTTCTTAAGGAACTTCTTACAATTTAATGTAAACTAACAAGTGTTTGAATGCTTCTAATAAGTTGTATCACAATTGTGATGTTTACACTTAAGATTAAGTACAACAAAAACTATATGGTTTTATGAAAGATCAAATGAGTAAGATCTTGTGAGATTTTCTCTTTTATGAATCAAGCGTGTATTTCTTTCTGAGTGATCTAGCAATGAGCAAAAGATGAGTAGTGAATTGGCAACATCAAAATGTTGAAGTAGTTCTCCTTTTATAGCTTTTTCTAATGCCTTGAGTGATGTGCAGCTGAATATAATATTTTGATTTTATGACTTTTCATCACCAAAAGTATGGGCAGAGATATGCTTTCTGCATAAAGGTATGGTTGTAGAAGCCTTGGGATTTGCACCACGTCACTTCTTTGGAAAAATTAGTTGTTGGTTACTTTGGAAGTAGCACCACGTCTAATCAAGTTTACAGCTTCTTCAACAAGCTTCCTTCAAGATGAAGTCTTCACAATATGTACTTAGAACTTGTAGTAAGCTTAAAAGGTATGAAATGCTTTAAGATGATCAGAGCTTAAGACGAATGATAAGTCCAGAGTCTTAATAGATGATCAGATCTTTAATGTATCAGAGTTTTTGATAGATGATCAGATCTTTAATGTATCAGAGTTTCAGTTTTGATCAGAGTCTTCATCAGAGTTTGCAGCAGTATGTGCTTTGAGCGTGAATATTAATGATAAGAGTCTGGTTATAAAAGCCTCTGAGTTTGTAGTGAAAGAACTCCAGAGTCTGATAAGATCAGAGCTTTCAACTTTTGTATACTTCTTTCAGTAACGCTTCAGATCATTCTGTAGCTTCTGCTTCAGATCCTTCTGGCAGCGCTTCAGAATCTTCTGATAGTCTTGCATCTGATGCTTCAGATCTTTGCATAGTTTCTTTGTACTTATTTGCTTCTTTTAAGACTATTTAATTTTATACCTGAAACAATAATACTTGAACAAATTTTAGAGTGTATATTTGCTCAATACAAAATTCCATAAAAGTTATCATCAAAACATAGAGATATAAGAAACACCAATCTGTGTTCTAACAATCTCCCCCTTTTTGATGATGACAAAACATAGGGAATTTTGTTCAATGAAAAGAAATAAATTAACTAACTCCCCCTGAGATTAAGAATCTCCCCCTGAAATGAATACTCTAATAGAAGAGAACACTTCCCTTTTTTGCTTTGAGTATATTCCAGAATTTGTTTTCAAGGATCAGAGCCTGATTGGATAAATCTCAGGGTAACTTCAGATCATTTTGTTAGATGATATAATGAGATCTGAAAGTCTTAAGATTCAATGTTAGATTAAAACAATGTCTGAATTTCATTTTTAGCATTTGCTTATGTTGAACAATCAAATTCTCTTTCTCCCCCTTTTTGCCATAATCAAAAAGAACTTTCAAAGACAGAAAAGATAACAGAAGAAGAGAAAAAAATATGACACACGAATGGAAGACAAAATAGCCAGATATAATCAGATCAGAAAATCACAAAGCATAAGAAGTTCGTAGAGCAGATGATAAAAAAATAAACAGAAAACACGTGCAAAAACGAGAATGCAAAGATATGAAAAAGAAAACTAGGGCTGGCGAGAAGCAATCAGTGTTAGAAGATCCGTAATCTTAGCAGTGGACTCTTCTTGCTTGGCCATCCAAGTCTTGATTTCTTCAGTAGTCTGTTCCTGTTTTATCATCCATGTTCTGATTTCCTTGACTTCTTGGATAACATTTGGAATCTCAGTCTTCATCTCAGATGCAGAAGGTTCAGAAGCAGATGCAGTTGCCATTTGATGATCAATCTCCATGTCAGATGCAGGAGTATCTTCTATTATTGCAGAATTTTCAGCAGGAGCATCTTTTAGAAGAAGCACTGGAGTTGTGATAATGCTCAGCAGAGTTTGTCTGATCATTTCAGTAAACTTAGCCTTTGCATCATCAGCACAGAGTGTTCTGAGGTCAGGTGCAGCAGAGTTGAATTTTGATACGAATCTGTTCCAAGAAGCTTCAAATTCAGCAGGATTCAAACTAGCCATGCATTCTCTCTCCACAGAAGTAATTCCTTTACGTAGTTCCTTCTTGAAATTCTTGAAGAGAGTAGAAACATCTGATCTGGGTTTTGGGTTGAGAAAGTCTTCTATGGTGATTGGTTGTAATGGTTCAGGAGGTGTTTGAGTTTGTTCAGGAGGTGAATGATCAGATGATGGATGTTCAGATGATTGGGGTATGGATGTTTGTGGTATGGTTAGTTGAGGAATGGAGGTGTCAGTATCAGATGGTGTTGATATAACAACATCAGATGAGGATGACATAAAATCTGTGAAGTTGAATTTGAAGCGAAGAGGGTTTTCAGATGCAGGTAGATCAGATGATAGTGGTTTATAGGGATCAGGAATTTGTAAGCTAGTTGGTGAGGGGACTTCAGATTCATCAGAATCAGATGATTCAGTTGAATGACATGAAGTTGAAAAGAGGACATACAAAGTTGCAAGTGGTGATATATCCAAACTGTTTTTAGATGGTTGTTGGACAGATGGTTGAGGATTTTTTTATGGTTGGTTCTTGAGGTGGTTGAGTAGATGAGAGTGGTTCAGATTGTTTTTGTTGTTCTGATTGCGTTTGTTGTTCATAGGATTGTTGTTTTTGTGATTGAGATGATGGTTGTTGTTGTGGTTCAGATTTGTTTGGTTGAGGAGGTTGATGTTCAGACGATTTCTGTTGAGGGGGTTTAGATGGTAGTTGAACAGAAGATGGTTGAGAATGTTTGTTAGGAGATGAAATGGGTTCAGATGAATGAAGAGGAGATGGTGGAGGTGAAGGTGAGGATGAAGGTACATATGGTTTGGGATCAGATGTTAATACCTGGTGAATTGTTTCTCTGATTTCTTCCACAGTAGCTTTTGGAGGATTTTCCTTTTGCTTTTTGTCCTTTTCAGGCTTGTCACCAGCATCAGAGGCTTTCCTCTTGGGCTGTGCAAAAGATCCTTCCTCAGCCTTTTTTTTCCTGCGCCTTTCTCTTATAAGATTTGGCAATACTTCTCCTTCCTTCTGTACTATGTTAGCAGGCAGAGGAATACCATCTCTTAAACATTCAGCAATGAATGTCAGAATGATGTGCCTAGGTTCATCAGCACTGAACATAGGAAAATCTGCTAGAGGAATTCTCCTTCTGCTGACGTCTTCAGATTGAAATTTCTTGGGTTTTCCAGCAAGCTCTGAAATAACTTTCATTCTCTTCAGAGTGTTCCCATTTATGACAGATCCTATAACATAGGACAGATCCTCTGTCACCCCAGCATCAAATAGATGTTTCACAAGACCATTCTCTGTTAGAATGTCTGATATCAGTCTTCCCATAGGGATCCAATTTCTGATTTTTCCAACTTTAACCCTAACTTCTTCTCTTTTTCTTTGATATGGTTCAGAAGATGACTGAACAGAAGATAAGGTAAATCCACCTTCTTTCCTTTCCTCATACAGTACATGAAGTACATTTGTTCTGAATTTACATAATCTGGTGAGTTAGAAGATTTCCTATGAAAGATTGAACTCATGAAGATCTTAGCCCAGATTATGTAAATAGGTTTCAGATCTCTGACCTTGTTAGATGGTTCCCCAGAAACATAAACTTCTTGAAAAATGTCAGCCAAATCCACACGATCAATAGCCATACTTGTGATTCCCTCAGTTTCCTTATACTCAAGTAGTTATCTGATTAATTTTTCAGTAATGACAATTTCCTTACCAAGAACAGATGAGTGAATAAACTTAGGACATACTTGAGCGTGTATCCAGAATTCTTTTACCAAAGCTGGATAAACAGGACCCATCATCCTGTCAAAATATTTTTCCCAATTCTAAGCTTTGATAGTTGAAAGGAGATCAAAACCATTTTCTTTGATGGATTCAAAATCCACAAATTTCTCACACAGAACCTCAAGTTCTTTGATTGGAGTGAGAAGAGTTCTTACTGGTGCTTTGTACACAACAACAGTTTGGGATGAACCAGCAGCATTAGGAGATGATGCAGCAACAGTTGAAGTTTTCATCTGAGCAGGTGTTGATGAAGGTGAAGCCATTGAAGTTATTGAGACGCGTCTGGGTTTACGAGGATTTTTGGGTTTTGAAATAAGATGGAAACAATAGAGAAGGCAGAAATGCATATGAGAGATGATAAGTGTATAGTGTGATTTGTGAAGAGTTGAGAGAATTTATAAGAGAAAATTTTTAGAGCATGCAAAAAGACACACATACTCAAGCATGCACAAACATTGAATAAGATGAACCATAATCAAATCAAGCAATTAATGCAAAGAATAAAATCATATCAACATTTAAGATTCTGACAGAAGGGGGGAAATCAAGAGATTTTGGATATTCAAAGCAATACCTCAAATGTCACTTCAGTATGGTGCACTCTACCTTTCCAGATTCTGAGCTACACGTGTTTGCTTGCATGTGCCTCTGAAACTCTTTGAGAGATGACACATTAGGCAACGTTCAGATCCTCTGAGCCTTGTTAGTTCAGATTTACACACAAAGAAATAAACACAGAATTCAACAAATGAAATACTTCAGAGTTTAGACATTTATCATCTGAAAGGAATTTCATCTGATGAATATTCTATTCTGGACAGAAGTCCATACTGATATTTTTCAGAATAAATTTAAATCTATCTTCAGCAAGGGGTTTTGTAAAGATATCAGCCCACTGATGATCTGTATCTACAAAGCTTAAATTGATAATTCCCTTCTGAACATAGTCTCTGATGAAATGATGTTTAATCTCTATATGCTTAGCTTTAGAATGTAAAATGGGGTTTTTAGATAAGCATATAGCAGACGTATTATCACAGAAGATAGAAATCTTACTCTCAAAGATCTGATAATCTTCTAGTTGACTTTTATCCAGAGCATCTGAGTGCTACATCCAACAACAATAATATATTCTGCCTCTGTTGTTGAAAGTGCGATTGTGGGTTGCTTCTTGTTGAACCAAGAGATCAGATGACTTCTAAGAAATTGACAACTTCCAGAAGTACTTTTACGTTCTACTCTGTCTCCAGCATAGTCAGCATCACAGAATCCAACTAATTTATACTCATCAGATCTTCTGTAACACATACCCATATTCGTAGTACCTTTTAGATACCTTAGAATCCTCTTAACAGCTGTTAAGTGCGATTCTCTGGGATCTGATTGGATTCTAGCACACAGACACACTCTGAATAAAATATCAGGTCTTGAAGCAGTCAAATATAAGAGAGATCCAATCATACCTCTGTAAAGTTTTTGATCAACTTTCTTACTTACCTCTTCCTTTCCAAGTGTGCTTGTAGGATGCATTGGAGTCTTAGCCAATTTGCTTTCATTCAGATTGAATTTCTTCAGAAGCTCTTTGACATACTTAGTCTGGTGAATATATGTGCATTCTGGAGTCTGATTTACTTGGATTCCTAGAAAGAATCTAAGTTCTCCCATCATGCTCATTTCAAATTCAACCTACATAGACAAAGCAAACTCCTTTCCTAGCATAATATTGGTAGATCCAAAAATAATATCATCCACATAAATTTGACAAACTAATAAATCTTTCTTAAATGCTTTACAGAAAAGAGTTGTGTCCACTTTGCCTCTTATAAAGTTCTTTTCCAGAAGAAAATTACTTAATCTTTCATACCAAGCTCTAGGAGCTTGTTTCAAACCATAAATAGATTTTTTTAGTTTGAAAACATGATCTGGAAATTTATTACTTTCAAAACCAGGAGGTTGATGGACATAAACTTCTTCTTCTATAATACCATTTAAGAAGGCACTCTTAACATCCATCTGATATAGAGTGATGTTATGTTGTGCAGCAAATGAAATAAGAAGGCGTATAGATTCTAACCTTGCCACTGGAGCATAAGTTTCAGTGTAATCAATACCTTCTTATTGACTGTACCCTTGAGCTACCAGCCTTGCCTTGTTCCTAACAACTTCTCCTTGCTCATTTAATTTATTTTTGAATACCCACTTTGTTCCAATAATGTTGAAACCTTTTGGTCTAGGAACCAGATCCCACACATCATTTCTTGTAAATTGATTTAGCTCATCTTGCATTGCAAGTATCCAATCATTGTCACTCAGAGCCTCATCCACAGATGTTGGTTCAATAATAGACACCAATCCAAGAAGTGATGTTCCAGATGATCTGATAAACGACCTTGTTCTTATAGGGTCGTCTTTCTTCCCAATAATCATTTCTTCTGGATGAGAAGCCTTGATTCTGGATGATCCTTTAACTGTTGGTTCTTCAGAAATATTCATGTTGTTCATCTGAGCAGCTAATGGAGTAACATCTGGCGTAGCTTCTTCTTAAGCTTTCTCTACCTCTGGTTTCTCAGATTCTATGAGAATAACTTCTCCATCTGCAGAGTTTTCAATCTGCTTTGGCTTTTGATTGCCAAGCTTATCATCAAATCTAACATGTATAGATTCCTCCACAATCTGTGTCTCAGTATTGTATACTCTGTAGCCTTTAGAGCGTTCAGAATATCCAAGCATGAAAAACTTTTGTGCTTTAGAATCAAACTTGTTAAGATTCTCTTTAGTGTTTAGTATAAAACAAATACATCCAAAAGGATGGAAATAAGAAATGTTTGGCTTTCTATTCCTCCACAATTCATAAGGAGTCTTTTCCAGAAGAGGTCTAATTGACACTATGTTCTGAATGCAACATGTTGTGTTAATTACCTCTGCCCAAAAATGTTTTGCCATGTTAGTCTCATTGATCATGGTTTTGGCCATCTCTTGCAAAGTTCTATTTTTCCTTTCTACAACTCCATTCTGTTGTGGAGTTCTAGGACAGGAGAAATCATGAGCAATGCCATTTTCATTAAAATATTTTTCAAAATGTTTGTTTTCAAATTCACCACCATGATCACTTCTGACTTTAACAATTTTGAGATCTTTTTCAGTTTGAACTTGTTTGCAGAAGTCAAAGAACACAGAGTGTGACTCATCCTTGTGTTTTAGGAATTTTACCCATGTCCATCTGCTGTACTCATCAACAATGACTAATCCACACTTCTTGCCTCTAATGGATGCAGTTTTCACTGGTCCAAACAGATCAATGTGAAGCAACTCTAATGGTTTTCAAGTTGAAACAACACTTTTGGATTTAAAAGATGATTTTGAAAATTTTCCTTTCTGACATGCTTCACAAAGAGCATCTGAGTTGAACTTCAGATTGGGAAGTCCTCTTACCAGATTAAGCTTATTAATCTGAGATATGCGTCTCATATTAATGTGATCCAATCTTCTGTGCCATACCCATTGTCCTCATTAACAGACATAAGGCATTTAACATTCTGAACCTTAAGTTCTGAAAGACTAATTTTATAAATGTTGTTTTTCCTTTTACCATTAAAGAGGATTGAGCCATCCTTTTGACTAACAGCTTTGCAACACTTTTGATTAAAGATAATGTCATAACCATTGTCACTTAATTGACTTATGGACAATAGATTATGAGCTAACCCTTCAACAAGTAAGACATTAGTTATGGAAGGAAGTTTACCATTGCCTATGGTTCCAGAGCCAATTATTTTTCCCTTCTGATTCCCTCCAAACTTGACATCTCCTCCAGATCTAAGCTCCAGACTTTGGAACATAGACCTTTTTACCATCATATGTCGTGAGCATCCAGAGTCCAGGTACCATGACTGGAGTCTTGACTTTGCTGCTAAGGATGTCTGCAACATAGATTATCTTATCCTTAGGTACCCAGATTTTTTTGGGTCCTTTTTGGTTAGTTGCCTTAAAGATTTTTCTGAACTTCTGTCTTTCAACATAAGACTTGTTCTTATTAGCTTTAGATTTATTAAACACAGGTTTGTTCTGATTAGAACTTGTGTGTTTAATATCATTCAAGTGACCAAATGTAAATTGAGAATATAAAGGAGGATGCTTGATATTCAGTTTATCTACAGATTTTGGATTTGAATCTTCATAGGAAAAAGATTTATATCCAACACCTTTTCTATAGTTTCTGCTAATACCATAGATCATTGAAGCCATTTTGCTTCTATCTAGGCTTTTAGTTAGAAACTTCCTGAAACTATAGTCATACTCTTGTAAAATATTTTCAGAGCATGATTCAGATTTTGAATCAGATTTTGAATCAGATTTAAATTGAGCAGATTCTAAATTATTTTTCAATTTAAGATTTTCAGTTTTTAGTTCAGCTATTTCTGATTCAAACTTGTTACTCTCAAATTTTGAATCAGATTTTGAATCAGATTTAAATTGAGCAGATTCTAAATTATTTTTCAATTTAAGATTTTCAGTTTTTAGTTCAGCTATTTCTGATTCAAACTTGTTACTCTCAAATTCAATATGCTTTTGAAGCGTTTTGTATTTGAGTTTAACTTTACTATAGTTTTCAAGAATATCAGATAAACTTTCAACAAGTTCCTGTCTAGAAAGTTCAGCAAATACCTCCTCAGAATCAGATTCTGATTCTGATCCAGATGATTCAGCACTGTCCTCAATGTCAGCCATGAATGCTACATTTGCACATTCCTCTTCTGGCTCTGATGATGAATCAGATGCATCTGAGTCATCCCAAGTAGCCATCAGAACTTTCTTTTTATGATCTGACTTTCTTTTTGGGTTCTCCTTCTGAAGCTTTGGACAATCACTCTTGTAGTTCCCAGGTTCTTTGCATTCATAGCAAACAACCTCTCTTTTTCCAGATCGTCTGTGTCCAGAGTGTTCTCCAGATCTTCTGTGCCCAGAAGATTCTTTGTGTTGATCTGGTTTTCTAAAGTTCTTGAACTTCCTTTGCTTATTCTTCCAGAGTTTATTGATTCTTCTAGATAGCAAGGATAATTCTTCTTCATCTTCAGAAGCAGACTCTTCAGAGCTTTCTTCTAATACCTGCAATGCTTTAACAACTTTATTAGATTTTAATGCAATTGACTTACCTTTCTTTAGAGGCTCATCTTCCTCTAGTTCAATCTCATGACTCCTTAGAGAACTAATTAGTTCCTCCAGCGTAATCTTGTTCAAATCCATTGCCAGCTTCAGAGCAGTGACCATGGGTCTCCATCTGGTTTGCAAGCTTCTGATTATTTTCTTGACATGATCTGCTGTAGAGTAACCCCTGTCCAGAACCTTTAGGCCAGCAGTGAGAATTTGGAATCTGGAAAACATTGCTTCAATAGATTCAGATTCTTCCATCTTAAAAGCTTCATACTTCTGGATCAGCGCTAGAGCCTTGGTTTCTTTGACTTGAGAGTTCCCTTCATGAGTCATCTTCAAGGATTCAAATATATCAAAGGCAATTTCTCTGTTGGTTATTTTCTCATACTCAGTATGAGATATAGCATTTAGCAATATAGTTCTAGCCTTGTGGTGATTTCTGAATTCCTTCTTTTGCTCTTCAGTCATTGATTTTCTGTCAACTTTCATGCCATTCCCATCAGTGGGATGAACATATCCATCAATAACTAAGTCCCAAAGATCAGCATCAAATCCTAGAAAGAAACTTTCCAGTCTATCTTTCCAATAATCAAACTTCTCTCCATCAAACATGGGAGGTTTTGTGCTGACTCTTTCTTCATATTTGTTGTTGTTGGGTGTTTGAGTTTCAGCAGCCATAATGTATATCAACCAAGAGTATCAAGAGTTTTTTCTCACTGGATCTTTTCTGGTCACGGTTAAGTGATAGCACAAACAGAACCGGAGCTCTGATGCCAACTGAAGGTGAGAAAAACACTTAGAGGGGGGGGGGGGGGGGTTGAATAAGAGTTTTAAGAATTATGACACTAAAAACAACTCAAGATTTTTATCCTGGTTCTTTGAACTCAACTACTCTAGTCCACCTTATCAAAGATGATTTGCCTTTCTCTGCAAGGACTTAATCCACTATTGATCAACTGATTACAATATAAAGCACTAAGAATAACTGTCTTAGTCTTCTCAAGAACTACTGACCACACCTTGGTCTTCTTAAGGAACTTCTTACAATTTAATGTAAACTAACAAGTGTTTGAATGCTTCTAATAAGCTGTATCACAACTGTGATGTTTACACTTAAGATTAAGTACAACAAAAACTATATGGTTTTATGAAAGATCAAATGAGTAAGATCTTGTGAGATTTTCTCTTTTATGAATCAAGCGTGTATTTCTTTCTGAGTGATCTAGCAATGAGAAAAAGATGAGTAGTGAATTGGCAACATCAAAATGTTGAAGTAGTTCTCCTTTTATAGCTTTTTCTAATGCCTTGAGTGATGTGCAGCTGAATATAATATTTTGATTTTATGACTTTTCATCACCAAAAGTATGGGCAGAGATATGCTTTCTGTAGAAAGGTATGGTTGTAGAAGCCTTGGGATTTGCACCACGTCACTTCTTTGGACAAATTAGTCGTTAGTTACTTTGGAAGTAGCACCACGTCTAATCAAGTTTACAGCTTCTTCAACAAGCTTCCTTCAAGATGAAGTCTTCACAATCTGTACTTAGAACTTGTAGTAAGCTTAAAAGGTATGAAATGCTTTAAGATGATCAGAGCTTAAGACGAATGATAAGTCCAGAGTCTTGATAGATGATCAGATCTTTAATGTATCAGAGTCTTTGATAGATGATCAGATCTTTAATGTATCAGAGTTTCAGTTTTGATCAGAGTCTTCATCAGAGTTTGCAGCAGTATGTGCTTTGAGCGTGAATATTAATGATAAGAGTCTGGTTATAAAAGCCTCTGAGTTTGTAGTGAAAGAACTTCAGAGTCTGATAATATCAGAGCTTTTAGCTTTTGTATACTTCTTTCAATAACGCTTCAGATCATTCTGTAGCTTCTGCTTCAGATCCTTCTGGCAGCGCTTCAGAATCTTCTGATAGTCTTGCATCTGATGCTTCAGATCTTTGCATAGTTTCTTTGTACTTATTTGCTTCTTTTAAGACTATTTAATTTTATACCTGAAACAATAATACTTGAACAAATTTTAGAGTGTATTTTTGCTCAATACAAAATTCCATAAAAGTTTCCATCAAAACATAGAGATATAAGAAACACCAATCTGTGTTCTAACAGAAAACACTTAAATTTCAGGAGGGAGATCACGTGTTTCTTCGGGTTACTCCTATGACTGGTGTTGGTAGGGCATTGAAGTCACGTAAGTTGACACCGCGTTTTATTGGTCCTAATCAGATTTTGCAGAGGATATGAGAGGTAGCCTATCGAGTTGCTTTACCACCGTCGCTTAATAATCTCCATGACGTGTTCCATGTATCTTAGTTGAGGAAATACATTGCGGATCCGTCTCATGTAGTCCAAGTAGATGATGTACATGTGATAGATAACCTGACTGTGGAGACATCACCTATGCAGATAAAGGATCAAGAGTTGAAGCAACTTCGAGGCAAAGAGATTGCTTTGGTGAAGGTCGCTTGGGGAGGACCGGCTGGTGGGAATGTGACTTGGGAACTTGAGAGCCAGATGAGGGAGTCTTATCCAGAGTTGTTTGGAACACGTAACATTTTCGAGGACGAAAATTCCTAAAGTGGGGGAGGGTTGTAACAGCCCAATTTTCAATAATTAATTATTTATATTAATTAATTGATTTATTTGGATGATTTTAATTATTGGAATTATTGGTAGATATTTGAGAGGAAATATGATAGAAGGAAATAGAATGGAAAGGCATATAAGGAAAAGTAGAAGAAAAGGAAAAGATAGAAACATAAGAGAAAAAGAAGAGAAAGAAAGGAGAAGAGGAGAAAAGAGAAGGAAGAAAGGGAAAAAGCTTGGAATCATCAAGAACAACTCCTAGCTTTCAATTTAATCAAGGTAAGGGTGTGAAATGTCATTATCTTGTCAATGTATATGATTATGTATGATTGGTTTGAATTGTTTGGATGTTTTATCCATTTTCCATTCTAGGGCATAAATGAGTTTAATCGGTAGAATCAAGGTTTTAACGGTTGGAATCTAGAATAAGTGGTGTAGATTAGTCGAGGATGGTTAGACTAAGAGTACTAGAACTCGTTGGAATTTAATCGGGTGATTTTGGAGAGTTTTGGACAGTGAGGGTTTTGAACATCACAGACGTTCGCTAGCACCTTCGCTAGGCGAGCAGGTCGCGAGTGTTCACTAGCAACTCGCTAAGCGAGCCAGCTAGCGAGTGGTCCCAGACTTGGACAGAATGTATTTGATCTTGTTCGCTGGTAGCGAGTGAGGTAGTGAAGGATTCGCTAGGACCTCACTGCAGCGAGTAGGTAGCGAATGAAGTCAGTAGCTTCTGTTTTCCTTCGCGAGCTTGATCGCCAGGCGAACAGGTAGCGAGCGTTCGCTAGGGACTCACTAGGCGAGCAAGCCAGCGAGCATGACAACATTTCATTTTCTTTGTGATTCCATCCGATGTTGATTGTTTAGTTCGATTGTGTTCGATCCTTATCAGAATGAATAGTTCTGTACTATGGTGTGATATGTTGTGGATAGCCGTATGGCGTGAATCCTAGATTGTGGAATTGATTATGAAATATGGTCTTTTGACAAATATATGCATTATTTAAATTGAGTAAAAGTGCATGATGATTGTGATTGAGTTCGTTGTCGTTGGCACGATGTTATTAATAATGCATGAGAACATATTGTGAATATGTGTGCGTTTCTTGTAATTGTATGTGAAGAATGCATGAGAACATATTAGTGAATATGTGTGCATTGCTTGATAATATGGTGATGATGATTTAAAGTATGAATACTTTGATTATGTGAAATATGTTGTGTGTGCAATCATATTATAATTCTTATGTGATGAATTATTGAGAATGCATGAGATTAAGATGCGAGAACGGTCTTAAGTGCAATCATTTTGTCAAGAGGCAATGCTTGCTAGTTTCGTGGAGACTAGTGACTTGTCCCAAACCTAGAAGAGTGGGTTTGAAAGCTTAGAGGACGGGCTTTTGTTGTTATCGGTCTAGAGGACGGACCTGGTTTAAATGTAAAAACTGAAAAATGATAACAAGTGTTGGTACCACATGGCATGAGTTACATTGAGTTGCATTGAGTCACATGGCATAGAGGTAGATGTTGTGTGAATGTATACATATATGTATGTTATATGGATTGATGAGAATTATGGATGTGTGCATGATAAATGTGCTTGGTGATTATCTATATTTGTTTACACATATGTTGTGATGTATATGATTGATGGTAATGAATTATGGTGAGAAATGCGGAATATGTGTATTCTATGCTTGTATATATATATATATATATATATATATATATATATATATATATATATATATATATATATATATATATATATATATATATATATATATATATATATATATATATATATATATATATATATATATATATATATATATATATATATATATATATATATATATATATATATATATATATATATATATATATATATATATATATATATATATATATATATATATATATATATATATATATATATATATATATATATATATATATATATATATATATATATATATATATATATATATATATATATATATATATATATATATATATATATATATATATATATATATATATATATATATATATATATATATATATATATATATATATATATATATATATATATATATATATATATATATATATATATGCATTGATTATTATGATAATATTTCTCACCCTTCTGCTGTTTTATAATGCTCTATGAGGCATTGCAGATTAGGTTTTGCTGGAGGTCTTTTGTGAAGTATAGCTTCATTCTATTGGTCGATTATGCTCTGATATGTAGCATCGGGTAGTTAGGATTGTATAGCATTCTTTTTAGATACATTTGTATATGTATCTGTTGACAAATGTTTATGTAAACATGAATGATGTGGTAAATCAAACTGAATGATATGTATTTATATGATTAACATGTTTAAAGTGATTCAATGTTTAGATTTTTCGCTTTCAATTCTAAATATTGAAATGTGGGTGTATGGACTAAGTTCCTCTGTTGAAACCACCCCACTGTTGCATGTCTTTTATCGAGTAGGTGTTGTATGTTAATTTCGTGATGATGTGACATACCTCTTTTATACCATATTTTATTTATACTCTGATGAAATTTTAATATGTGTTAAATGATTTATTTGTTCATTTGGGGGTATAGAAAGGGGGTGTTACATTTCACACAGAGACACAAACTCCACTGGGGAAGACAAAACTTCACTAGGGAAGAAGGGGGAACTCCATCGGGGAAAAAGGAAAATCTCCACCGGGGAAGCGAAAGACCAGAGACACGATCCTCACTGGGGACAAACCAAATGAAGAACTTCCTATAACAAAGAGTTCCAACGAGATCTTCAGGAAAAGACTAGAAACAAGACCATACGCATCAGGGATGCTAGTAACCACTAGATCTCTGAGACTCGACTGTAGAAACCAAGGCTCCGCTGGGGATACTGGTGACAACCAGAACTTCCTACAAATAACAATTGATATTAAACAGTGCCAGTAACTACTAGACTTTTTGGGGGTAATGTGACAACCACATCAATGATACCAATAACAATCGGGTTAAGACGACGACAGTAACTATCGAACTTCAACGAGGAAATGGTGACAACCGAGCCAACGTACCAATAATAATTGGTTTTAAACAATGCCAGTAACCACTGGACTTCATGATGATTGGTGACAAACAAATCAAGGTACCAATAACAATTGGATTTGAGCGATGCCAGTAACCACTGGACTTACAAAGACTGGTAACAACCAAATCAAAGATACCAATAACAATTGGATTTTAAACGATACAAAGCCAGTAACCACTGGACTTGACTGGGGAATTTGGTAACAACCAAACTCATGGTACTAATAAAAATTCGACTTTAAATGATGCCAGTAACCACTGGACTTTAGCTGGGGGAGCTGGGGCAGTAAAAAGTTTCCGGGGGAATAAAGAAACGATTCTCTGGAGGTAATCAATGCTCTTGAAAACTTGCAGAAGAGGAATCTTGGTTTAGCAGCGGGGTGACCGTTGGGTGCATCCTTAGTCAGAGACGTCAGCAAGCTTTTTACTGCTCTGAGAGTAGTGTAGTACTGTCATGTCACCTCTAGAGTTTTGACGTACTTTGTTAAATTAGTTTCCTTAAACCAAAATTTTAAATTTTCGAAATGCTTTGCTTTTCAAAAAATCATTATTAACGAATAAGTGAAATTTGCATAACAAAAACAATAGATCATAACAATGATTGGTCCGAAATCTTTCATTAATAGACGAAAATTTTACAAAGGGTGGAGTCTCGGGAATAAATACAATTTCAAAAAATGGCAAACAGAAAGGGTATACAGAATCCAACAATGATCTGGTCCTACTGACTAGTAGTACATATGTTTCGCTGCTTTTGACGAGAATGGCGTACAGTGACTTCTTTCAACACTTTTGATGAGGCTTTGCCCCTGTATTTGCCCGTATTGTTCTTTTGGACTTCCGACCTGCTGAAGCGTTTTTTGGCTTGAGTCACCTTTCTAGGTTTCCCTATTCAGGCTTAATACTTTCTTACTGCGTCTGAATTGATGGGGTACTTGAGTTGCTCGCCATCCATCATTTCAAGAATTAGAGATCCTCCGGAGAAGACAGTCTTCACGACGAAAGGGCCATCATAGTTAGGTATCCATTTTCCACGCATATCCTTTTGTGTTGGTAGGATTTTTCTGAGCACAAGCTCTCCTTCCTTATATACCTTGAGACGAACTTTCTTGTCGAATGCCCTTTTCATCCTTTATTGATAAATCTGGCTATGACACATGGCAGTCATCCTCTTTTCGCCGATGAGATTCAATGAATTGAACCTCTCTTTTATCCACTCGGCTTCCTCGAGCTCGGCTTCCATTAAGACACTTAACAAAGGTATCTTGACCTCGATGGGTAGTATAGCGTCCATTCTGTAAACCAAGGAGAAGGGGGTTGCCCCTGTCGAAGTGCGCACTAATGTTCTGTACCCATGTAAAGCGAATGGTAGCATCCCATGCCAATCCTTGTAGGTTATGATCGCGGTTTAGTGTGTCTAAATTAACCTGACTACAAGTATACAGTCGTGTCGTGTAGTTTTAATATATTATCAATCCACAGAGACTAAAAACCGAATGTACCGTATTAAATGTTACTATGTAAATCTAAGGCTAATCGTTTTAGGAAAGTTAAGTGCGAATGAAATTAAACCTAAAAATGCTAAAAAATTAATAAGAATAATCAATAACAAGATGTCAGTATGCAACACATCAACCGTTGGGAATTTAATAAATAATTGATGTAAGTCAGATGTTCAAAATACTTTTTATTAGAAACATACTTATTTAAAAATCCTTATCTCACACTCTCGTGTTTATTGGTTCAGACTATATCGTTAAATCAAAATGAGTGTCCTAGTTGTATCATTCGAATTAAAGATACCTTTTGAAAATAAATAAGTCCTAATTAATTCTAAAGTGTTTCCGCTGTGTTTAAAATTAATGCATAGTCTCAGCTATCTGGCTAAAATCTCAAACTTTCGTTTATCTTGACCTTAACCTTAGTTTCCCCTTTTTTACTCTCGCAAGAAAAGTTGATCGATTAAAATAAGAAAATAGAGCCTAAAAAATAATTTGTAAAGAAAATCAACACTGATTGTTATTTAATCCCTTCTGATAAATTTGTTACATACCGACATCAACTACTTTAGCCAGACATGGTGGGAAAATTAAACATCATAATACAATGCAAAATAATAATAGTAATCATGTTGCAATATGATAAAAGAAAGCAGAATAATTTAAACCTGGAAAATTGAATTAATTGGAATTTAAAGTTGAGTACAAGCTTGATGCAATAATTTTGGCAGTCTTCAAACAGGTACAAGAATAATCCACTCGAAATGCGAAAGCTGATTAATAAAAAATAATAATGTGCTTAATGGAATGAAAACTGAAACAAAATAATTTTCTCGTAAAAATTCTCGAACCCCTGGTTTGGAGGCTTTCTCTGGTTTTTATACTCGGTTGAGGAGACGAAGAATTCGCTTCAAGTGCGTGAGAACCGTCTGAAAATGTGCGAGGAGTGGAACTGGAAAGTAGTGGAAGTGGGAGAATTTCTCTCCTCACATGTAGGTGGCTTGCGCCACCTCCCCATCTTTCCTGTGTGGCTTGCATGACTTTTCCTTTCTAGTGGTGGGTGTCAAATGTGTGTGGTGGTGGGCCCACCCTTTTATATATTCTTTTCTTTTCTATTCTTTTCTTTTCCTTTTCTTTCCTTTTCATTTTCCTTCCTTTTCTTTCCTCTTAATTTTCCTTCCTTTTCTTTTCTTTATATATTCTTCACTTCCCGTTAAATTCCATTTCGAACCGAGTACCTGAGAAACACAAACAAATACGAGTAATATAAAGCATAAATTGGGGGAAATCAAATAAAACATAGTATAAACTCATGCATGTCAATTCAAATACACGATATAATTTCGCGTTATCAAACTCCCTCATACTTGAACCTTTGTTTGTCCTCAAGCAATTAAAACTCTTTAGGCACGGGTATGAAAGAGAGATACATTCAAGCCAAGCTTCAGTAAAAAAGATAGGTACTAAATATCAACAATAAGGATACCGTAGTGACACAATTTCAAAATTTTATATCCTATGCAAACGAATCCGAATCATGTTATTATAACTCGACCTATACTTTTTTCGCACCTCTCTTTCATTTTAGTGCAATCACATTAAGCCTGTTATCCCTGCACACCCACGGTAAGTAAACCTGTTATTGTTCAATCGATCCCATTTCTCAAATTTCTTTGGATTTCCTTTTGTTTTTCTTTTAACTTGGAATTTCAAGAGTCCGATCCGTTAGGCTAAATGGTCGGTTAAGGACCACCTAACTTAGAAGGAACATATCTTTAGTTCGTATTTGGCATTAAATTCATAAACATTTTTTATTTCAGTTTCAAGATCAAACACAAATTTGCATCGGTTTATCACTTAGGTTGTGCTTTAGGATGGTGCTGACTGCTGGTATAAACTACTTAAGAGGTTGGTTTTGGCATAATAAGTATTCAAATTCATTTGCATAATCAAGGGGTTCAGGGTGTCAAGACAGTACTGATACTATTAACACTTTCCCAGGTCTTTCTAACTTAGAATAATTCTTTTAAACTGTCATGTCATGTATCAAACCAAAAATTAAATTTTTTTGTTATGGCTCAAGAAAGATGGGAGAATCCAAATAATAGCATAAACTATGCGTAGAGACTCGAGAATACATGAATTTATTTTTATTGAATCATGAATATTAAGCATACTAATGAAAGGAAATAAGCATAAAATTTTTAAATCTACCTAAAAAACAGTAAATAGCTAAAACAATTAAATAAAAGCGATAAAAATTCCTCCCCCACACTTAAATTGGGCATTGTCCCCAATGCAAAACGTGAGGTGGAAAAGGAAGGAGAAACCTGGAAAATCTAGCTACCGGCAGCCTCTTCTTCGAGTTCATGGTTGCCTGACATTTCTGGTTTGCTGGTCTGACGAACCCAGATCAGGATATTGATCTTGTCCTTGGAAGGACATATCGGCCATCCCTTGTATCAGCTCTGCCATCGAAGTTTAGCCTTGCTGCATTTGCTGTAAGATTTGTATCATCTCTGACTGTTGGGTATACATTTGGTTTTGCTGGGCAATCATTTGAGCTTGCTGAGTTTCGAGGCTTTGTAATTGTTGGTCGCGGAGAGCGTTTAATTCGCTCTGTCTCATCACCTAAACATATATGTCATCTAGCATTCTGGATGATTCTTCCTCTCGTCTCCTAGGCCTGCATCTGGATGATGTTCCTATAATAAATTCGGAGGAGGATGGTGCGATGTGTGATTGTGTGTTAGTTCCATCCCCGCCAGCAGCAACATTCTCAAGAATGTGCGCGGGGCCTGGGTTGTCAGTATAACAGAGGTTTTTCTCATCCCACACATTTGTGCGATCAATGTTAGGAAGTGTAAAATCAAGAAAAAACTTATTATCAATTAATAAATCATATTTACCATCTTTCCTTCTCTTTACTAATTTCATGTGTTCAGTCATTTTTAGATCTATAGTAAGAGATGGAAGTGGTGTCATACATGCGAGCTTATCTTCGAGATTTATCACTCGAGCTATTTTTGTTATTAGACCGCCAAAATTTATGGCACCTTTATTCGAGGCAGTTATCATACACATATGGTTAAAAATAAATGGTACATGGTTAATCTTTCTGGGTGTAAAGGTGTTGAGCAAGTAGAGAACTCTTTCTCATTCACTTTGTTAGAGTTCGACCGGCCGAAAATAGTTGTGGCCAATAATTGGCGAAAATATCTTATGGTCGGGTTTTGAATGAGAGTGGCCTTATTTCCTTCGCAACCATGTGTATCGGTGGCGGTTAAGCCTTTCTAGAGACAACAGTAACTGTGGACCCATTGAGGTCCACTCGGGATGCCATAAACTACACCATTTCTGACGGGGAAACCGAGTATAACAACCAGCTCATCAAAAGTATATTTATATTCTTTGTTAAACATTCTGAACTGGACCTCTCCATCTAGATCATATATAAGTGAGCTAAGAAATTCCACGGTTAGTGGTTGGTAAACAGGATCTTTATTAGACAAAAATTGTTTCAAATTGATGTTATCTAATAAAAACTCTACGCTTTCAGTAAGTCCTAAGGTTTCTAAACAAACAGTATTTGCATACCTTGTTGGCTCTATCTTGCGTTGTACAAGTGACCGGAGAATACTAGCCTAGTCTTGATCTCTGCAAAGTATTTCATACCCTTGTGGTTCCATAGCAACTACTCACTCACTCACGACTGAATTTTAAGTTTGAATGCTTGTAGAATAATACTGAAAGTGAGTTAGAACTAGTATTATTTATAGGTGAAAAGGATAATTTTTAATATGGGTAGTTGGGGTGGGTAGTGGTCAAAGGGATTTAGGGTGGGACAAGTGTCCGCATGCACAACATGCATAGGTTGGATTTGTGATGGGGGCTCACAAGGAAAAGGGTGGCCGAAGCCACATGAAATTGAAGTGGCTGGTGCCACATTTATTAAAGTGGCGAGAGCCACATTTATTGAAGTGGCGAGAGCCACATGCTCCTTCCTTACATAAGTGGCGCAAGCCACACGCTTGTGGAGTGGTGGGAGCCACATGCAGAGATTCTTTTCACTGCATGTGTTACTATTGGTATATTTTCTATGCATGAAAATTCATTGCACCAACCATGTTTTGTCTCTATTACACACTTTTATTATTTACCATGACCAAGACCATGCATGGCTTTATTTCTATGAAGGCAATAAATCACAGATAAAGAGCATGACAGATAGATACAACATATAATAGTGAAAGTTATAACAGTGTCAACATGTTTTTTTTATATTGTATCAGTCAATGGAAATAAAACTTAAAAGAAGTAGATAATAAAATTTTAAAAACTGATATGCAATAAAATTCTGACATCCTAAAGTAAAAATTATTAAACAGAACGAGGAGAGAAAATTCTAATTGATATAAATAGAGTGAAGACATTAAGTGCTGATATAGAAAATAACAGTATTAAAATTTATGTGGCAGTGTCAGCATTAATTATCATGCTCTATCAATCAATTAAAAGTATTAGTGCGAATAGTGATGATTTTGCCTTGTAGGCTAGTCACACGGTTCTCTAAGGCAGTAATGGCAGCAATGAGATCAATGGTTGGAAGAGCTGCAATAGGTGTGTAGGATTCAGCATCGGAAACATAGTCGTCATAATGGTCATAAATTTGTGGAGTCTCAGGAGGTGATGGTGGGGCGTTATTTGGTTCATTCAGGTCGTACAACCAGTTATTTCTGTTATGCACACTGGTGTGCTCATGGTTTGGTAGAGTGAAAAGATGGACAACCTAATTATCAATCAGGTAGTTAAAGGTATTTGCCCCCAGGTTTCCTATGATTTGTCGGTTAAAAAATGTTCATAGGTCGGATGGTACCTAAAGGGTTGAGCCTGTTCATAGGATGTCTCAGCCCTATGGAATTTTCTATCATGGTGACTAAACCCCCTATAATGATTGGTGCGCAAGCATCCAGAACAAGAATAACAAAATTTGTTATCATAAAGGTAGTCGCATTTACTGGCCGGCCCTGGGAGGCACAATACAAAAGGAAAAGTTCATCTCTTGATACTGAGGTATCGTTTTCTTCTTTTCCAAATATGGTATGGGATAGAATCTTATGAAAATATCGGATAGCAGGGTTGTGGATGTTCTCAGAAAACATGCCAAAAGGTTCAGGGTTGTAATTTCCAGTGATGTTACCCCAAAAATAGTTCAGGTCAAGGTTAAGGAGTAATTCTTCTTGGACTACGGTAATCGTATCAGGGCCACTAGGGCATCCTAGAAGTTCATCAAGTTCTCTATGGTTATAGCTATATTCATTACCAAATAGCCTAAAAGTGGCAAGCCCGCTATGGACTCCATATCCATGGTTAGGGATGTAAGTCAGGGAGCTGAGGAACTCAAGGGTAAGCTTACGGTAGGAAGTAAATCTTCTTCGGAAAGCAGCATTCTCCCACCCCATTTGGCTAAACAAATATATAATACTATCCTTGATACCTAACCTATCCATAGTATGTCCATCATAGTAAATAGTGAGACCCATATCTCTCTGAGCTAACACCTCAAATCTCCTTCTCTGAGCTTTACCTCTAAAAACAATGCCCATGTAGTATACTCGTTGCATCGTGAAAGTTAGTTTCTAACTAAACTAAGTTAGCCTGTAACCAAGTAGACAATTTGTTTGCAAAGTTAATGATTAAAAATATATAATTTATGACATTCAGAATGGAGATGAAGGAGAGAAAATAAAAATACAAATAAACATAAAAATAAAAATAAAAATAAATGCAATAAAAGGTAAGAAGTATTGAAGGGATAAAATTTTCAAAATTAAATAAAATACGTGAGTTGTCTCCCACCAAGCGCTGTTTTTAACATCTTAAGCCTGACATATAGTGCAACGTCAGTTTTCAGAATGAACGAGCAGCTCTATGAGCTTTAAACTGGCGGATTAGTCTTTATTGTCTACACAATGATAATGTTTTAAGCGTTGTCCGTTTACTACAATTGGTTGACTAGATTTGTTTTTTATTTCTATGGCTCCACTTGGAAAGACTTTAGTTATTATAAAAGGACCGGACCACCTAGATCTAAGTTTTCCTGGGAAAAGTTTAAGGCGTGAATTAAATAATAACACTACGCCGCCTTCATTAAACTCTTTGCGGGAAATTTGCTTGACATGCCATTTTTTAGTTCTTTCTTTATATATCCTAGCATTCTCATATGCGTCTAAGCGAAGTTCTTCTAGTTCATGAATGTCTAGGACTCTTTTCTCACCTACGACAGTATAGTATAAGTTAAGGGTCTTAATGGACCAGTAAACTTTGTGCTCTAATTCTACCGGTAGATGACATGATTTTCCGTAAACTAACTTAAAAGGTGTGGTTCCTATTGGGGTCTTATAAGCCGTCATATATGCCCATAGAGGTTCATGTAATTTTGATGTTCAGTCTTTCCTAGAGTTTACTACAGTCTTTTCTAAGATTTGTTTAATTTCTCTGTTTGAGACTTCGACTTGTCCACTTGTTTGTGGATGATATGGTGTTGCTACACGGTGTCAGGCTCCATACTTCAACAGAAGTTTTTCAAATATCTTTGATATAAAATGGGAGCCTCCGTCACTGATGATAAGTCTTGGCACACCAAATATAGAGAAAATTATGTTTTTGAAAAGCTTAATTACTACTCGTGTGTCATTTGTTGGGGAGGCTACAGCCTCAATCCATTTTGAAACGTAGTCAACAACAATGAGTATATACTTATTACCAAAGGAAGATGGGAATGGCCCTATGAAATCAATCCCCCACACTTCAAAGACTTCCACTTCTAAAATACCCTTTTGTGGCATTTCATCGCGTCTAGAGATGTTACTAGTGTGTTGGCACCGGTCGCAGTTTAATATCGCGATGTGGACATCTTTCCATAGATTAGGCCAGAAAAGGCCAGATTGTAAGATCTTAGCACAAGTCTTTGAAGTGCTTGCATGTCCACCATAAGGAGCAGAGCGACAATGAGAGATTATGTTTTCTATTTCATCTTTAGGAACACATCAATGGAAAATACCATTGGCACCTCTCTTAAAAAGCAGAGGCTCATCCCAATAATATTGTTTAAGATCATGAAAGAATTTCTTCTTTTGTTGATAAGTTAGATCTGGTGGAAGTACTCCAGCAGCTAAATAGTTGACAAAGTCAACATACCATGGCAGTGTTGTGGTTGTTTGAATTTCTTCCACTGATTTTTTTGATTTGATATCATTCAATATTAGTTCAGACATATTGCTTTCCACTTGGGCTATGAGATGTTCGTATGGGAAATCATCATTGATAGGCACTTGTTCAGGCTTAATGCCTTCTATTCTTGATAGATGGTTTGCAACTACATTTTTTGTTCCTTTTTTATCTTGTATCTCGAGATCAAAGTCTTGTAAGAGTAGGATCCATCTTAACAGTATTGGTTTTGCATCTTTCTTACATAATAGGTATCTAATGGCAGCATGATCGGTATAGATAATTATTTTTGCTCCTACCAAGTAAGAATGGAATTTATCCAAAGCGAACACGACATCTAAAAGTTCTTTTTCGGTGGTGGCGTAGTTCAATTGGGCAGGATCTAAGGTTCTACTTGCGTAGTAGATTGCATGGAGTTTTCTGTCTTTTCTTTGTCCCAAAACTGCACCTACGGCATAATCACTCGCATCACACATAATTTCAAAGGGTAGTCTCCAATCTGGTGGTTGCATGATAGGTGCGGTAATGAGAGTCATTTTCAATTGTTCAAACGCTTTTAGACATTTCTCATCAAAGATAAATTCAGCGTCTTTCATTAATAAACCGATCAGTGGTTTGGTAATTTTCCCGGTCGGTGGTTTGGTAATTTTCGAGAAATCTTTTATGAATCGTCGATAGAAACTGGCGTGTCCTAAGAAACTTCGTATTTCTTGTACGTTTTTCGGAGGTTGAAGATTTTCTATAATCTCTATATTAGCTTTATCAACTTCAATTCCCCTATCAAATACTACGTGTCCAAGTACGATTCCTTGATTGACCATGAAATGGCATTTCTCCCAGTTTAATACAAGATTGACTTTTACGCATCTTTCAAGTACCATCTCTAGGTTCGATAGACATCTTTCAAAACTCTGCCCACAAACAGAAAAATCATCCATAAATACTTCCATGATGTCGTCTACAAAATCATCAAAGATTGACATCATGCATCTTTGGAATGTGGCAAGAGCGTTACATAGTCCAAACGGCATTTGTCGATAGGCAAAGGTACCATAGGGACATGTGAAAGTTGTCTTTTCTTGGTCATCGGGATGAATAGGGATTTGAAAGAATCCTGAATAACCATCTAAATAGCAGAAGTGAGAATGTTTGGCCAATTGTTCCAACATTTGGTCAATGAATGGGAACGGGAAGTGATCCTTACGAGTAGCCTTGTTTAACTTTCTATAGTCGATGCACATTCTACTTTCTGTTACTACTCTCTATGTTATAGATTCATCTTTCGCGTTCTTAACAACTGTAACACCTTCCTTCTTTGGTACGACATGTACTAGACTAACCCATTTACTGTCTGATATCGGGTATATAATTCCTGCTTCCAAAAGTTTTTTCACTTCATCCTTTACTACAGTACTTAAGATTGGATTGATTCTTCTCTGATGTTGTCTAGAGGATTTACAGTCTTCCTCTAGCATAATGCGATGCATATAAATAGAAGGACTTATTCCTTTAAGGTCAGCGATGTTGTAGCCTAACGCAGTTGGGTATTTTCTTAAGACATCTAAAAGTTTCTTAGTTTCGATTTGTCCTAAATTTGCATTGACTATCACAGGTTGTTCGAGTCCTGTATCCAGGAATTCATACCTTAAATTATTAGGTAGTATTTTCAATTCTAGAGTTGGTTTCTTTGGGCAAGGTAGATGATCAGGTGTAAGTGCTAAACATTCACTTAGGTTACCATCTTGGTAAGGTTCACGCCAATTATTATCTTCAAAAATAGGAGGTATTGGAATTTTTGTAATATCTGAATATGTGGTTGGTTCCATCTCCATTTCTCTTACGCACTCATCTATGACATCAAGTAGATAACATGTGTCGTCTATAGCTGGTGCTTGTAAGAATTGTATCAAAGTAAATTCAACCTCCTCTTCACCGCCTTCAAAGGTTAGCTTACCTCTCTTCACATCTATAATGGCTCCAGCAGTAGCTAAGAATGGTCTTCCTAATATGATAGGAGTAGTGGAGTCTTCTTTAATATACATGATTATGAAATCGGTAGGAATATAGAATTGACCTATACAAACTGGAACATTCTCTAGTATACCAACGGGATATTTAATAGAGGGGTCAGCTAATTGAACAGACATCTTAGTCAACCTCAATTCTCCCATATCAAGTCTGTTACATATGGATAAGGGCATTACACTAATAATGGCTCCTAAGTCGCATAGAGCTTTGTCTATGACAAAGTTTCCAATTACACAAGGTATGGAGAAACTACCTGGGTCTTTCAGCTTATGAGGCATATTATTTTGAATTATTGTGCTACACTCAACAGTAAGTGTAACTGTTTCGTTATCCTCTATCTTTTTCTTATTGGATAAGATTTCCTTAAGGAACTTAGCATATGAGAGCATATGGGTGATAGCTTCTGTAAAAGGTATTGTGATGTTCAATTGCTTCAGAAGTTCAACAAATTTCTTAAATTACCCTGCATTTTTAGAATTTGCAAATCTTTGAGGATAGGGAATAGGTGGTTTATATGGTGGTGGAGGCACCTAAGGTTTTTCTTCATCTACGACCTCTTGGTTATTATCTTCCTTCTCCTTGGGTTCATTGTCCTTCTCAGTTGTTGTGTTATCAGGCTTTTGATACATGGATGGATTCTGAAGTCTCTGATCAATTAGTCCATCTAATTCTTTTCCACTTCTCAATATAACATCATTTGCATGTCCTTTCGGATTAGGTTGTGGCTGTCCAGGAAATGTTCCTGCAGGAGCAGCAGTAGGTGCTTGTTGTTGTGCCACTTGAGAAATTTGTGTTTCAAGCATTTTGTCGTGGGTGGCCAAAGCGTCTACTTTGTTTGCTAATTGCTTAATTTGCTTACTGGTGTGTATGTTTTAATTCAGGAAATCTTTGTTTGTTTAAGTGGGCAGCTATAAAGTTTTCCATCATTAATTCAAGGTTAGACTTCCTAGGAGCATTAGGAGCAGCTGCGGCAGCCTTTTGGTAACCTGACGGTGTAGCAGGTGCTTGACCAGGCGCATACATTGCATTATTGTTTTGCAGGAGAAGTTTGGATGATTCTTCCAACCAGGATTGTAGGTATTTGCATAAGGGTTTCCTTGAGCATAATTCACTTGGTCTGTAGAGGCTCCTACCAAAATTTGGCATTCAGGGGCAGTATGTCCAGGTGTTCCATATACTTCGCAGTTTAGAGCTACAGTAGCCACGATGGTTGTGGGTGTTATGGTCAAGTTATCTATCTTTTGAGAAAGGGCATCTACCTTAGCACAGACGTGATCAAGGCTATTAACCTTGTACATTCCGCCTTTTGGTTGGGATATTTCCACTAGAGTTCTTTCACCTCCCCATTGGTAGTGGTTCTAAGCCATACTTTCATTTAGTTGGTAGGCTTCTTCGTAAGGTTTATCCATAAGTGTACCACCAGCGACGACATCTATTGTCATTCTTGTATTGTACAAGAGACGTGTGGATGATTAACCAATCTTCAAGACCGTGGTGCGGGCACATCCTTATCATGTCTTTAAATCTCTCACACGCCTCAAAAAGAGACTCGTTGTCTTTTTGTCGAAAGCTATTGATTTGGGTCCTCAACATGGATGTCTTGCTTGGTGGAAAATAAAGTTCTAAGAAAACCTTTTTTAACTCTTCCCACGTAGTGATGGAGTTTGATGGCAAGGATTGTAACGAAGCCCAAGCTCTGTCTCTCAATGAGAAAGGAAAAAGGCGTAGTCTTATCACATCTGCGGACACACCATTTGCCTTCAATGTGTCTGCGTACTGCATAAACCTGGTCAAATGTTCATTGGGATCTTCTGTAGGGTTCCCAGAAAATTGATTTTGTTGAACTGCAGACAACAACGAGGGTTTCAAATCGAAATCTTTTCAGTTGATAGTAGGTGCAACAATGTTATTATGCAGTTCTTGTTGAGACAGGGTAGCATAATACTTAAGAGGACGGTTTTGTGGTTTGTCGCCCATGTCTTGGTTAATTTTAGATTTAGCTTCAGATTCTGATTTGGATTCTGAGTCAGATTCAGGTTCGATTTCATATTCAGGTTCTGAACTAGGAAAAGGGATTTCGTGGGCTTCGCAGTATTCTCGGATACGTCTTCTTACCGTAAGAAGACGTTCAGGTTCGTCTATCGGTCATGTGAGGTTCTCACCTTGTGAGCGAGTACTTGGCATACAATCGACCGAATGGGAAATAGGGTTTTTGCCTTAGTCTGTACGGCGCAACAAAGGAGTTACAATATCGACTTAATTAGTCCCCGGTAACGACGCCAAAAACTTGATCACGGTTTAGTGTGTCTAAATTAATATGACTGCAAGTATACAGTGGTGTCGTATAGTTTTAATAGATTATCGATCCACAAAGACTAAAAATCGAACGTACCATATTATAATGTTACTATATAAATCTAAGGCTAATTGTTTTAGGAAAGTTAAGTGCGAATGAAATTAAACCTAAAAATGATAAAAGTTTTAATAAGAATAATCAATAACGAGATGCCAGTATGCAACGCATCAATCGTCGGGAATTTAATAAATAATCGATGTAAGTTAGATGTTCGAAATACTTTTTATTAGAAACATACTTATTTAAAAATCCTTATCTCACACTCTTGTGTTTATTGGTTCAGACTATATCGTTAAATCAAAATGAGTGCCCTAGTTGTATCATTCGAATTAAAGATACCTTTTGAAAATAAATAAGTCCTAATTAATTCTAAAGTGCTTCCACTGTGTTTAAAATTAAGGCCTAGTCTCAGCTATCTGGTTAAAATCTCAAACTCTCGTTTATCTTGACCTTAACCTTAGTTTCCCCTTTTTTACTCTCGCAAGAAAAGTTGATCTATTAAAATAAGAAACTAGAGCCTAAAAAATAATTTGTAAAGAAAATCAACACCGATTGTTATTTAATCCCTTCTGATAAATTTGTTACATACCGACATCAACTACTTTAGCCAAACATGGTGGGAAAATTAAACATCATAATACAGTGCAAAATAGTAATAGTAATCATGCTGCAATATGATAAAAGAAAGCTGAATAATTTAAACATGGAAACTGACTTAACTGGAATTTAAAGTTAAGTACAAGCTTGATGCAATAATTCTGGCAGTCTTCAAACAGGTACAAGAATAATCCACTCGAAATGCGAAAACTGATTAATAAAAAATAATAATGCACTTAATGGAATGAAAACTGAAACAAAATAATTTTCTCGTGAAAATTCTCAGACCTCTGGTTTGGAGGCTTTCTCTGGTTTTTACACTTGGTTGAGGAGACGAAGAATTCACTTCAAGTGCGTGAGAACCGTCCGGAAACGTGCGAAGAGTGGAACTGGAAAGTAGGGGAAGTGGGAGAATTTCTCTCCTCACATGTAGGTGGCTTGCGCCACCTCCCCATCTTTCCTGTATGGCTTGCGCCACTTTTCCTTTCTAGTGGTGGGTGCCATATGTGTATGTGGTGGGCCCACCCTTTTATATTTTCTTTTCTTTTCTTTTCTTTTCCTTTTCTTTCCTTTTCATTTTCCTTCCTTTTCTTTCCTCTTCATTTTCCTTCCTTTTCTTTTCTTTATATATTCTTCACTTCCCGTTAAATTCCATTTCGAACCGAGTACCTGAGAAACACAAACAAATACGAGTAATATAAAGCATAAATCAGAGGAAATCAAATAAAACATAGTATAATCTCATGCATGTCAAGTCAAATACACGATATAATTTTGCGTTATCAGGTTACAACCATCTTCTGTACTATTTTCTTGATGTTCTTATTTGCGGCTTCAACAACACCATTCGATTTCGGTCTGTACGGAGAAGAATTGTGATGCTTGATTTTGAAGTTATCACAAAGTTATTTCATCGTCTTGTTATTCAGATTTGATCCATTGTCGGTGATGATTTGGTCGGGGATGTCGTACCGACAAATAATCTCTTTCTTGATGAAGCGGACGACCACTTGCTTGGTTACGTTTGCATACGATGCTGCTTCTACCCACTTGGTGAAGTAATCAGTTATGGAGAGGATGAACTGATGGCCATTGGAAGCTTTTGGCTCTATTTCCCCAATCAGGTTTATGCCCCACATCGCGAATGGCCATGGTGATGTTATCATGTTGAGAGGATGCGGAGGAACATGCACTTTGTTGGCATAGACTTGACATTTATGGCATTTTCGAGCAAAGAGGATACAGTCTGTCTCTAAGGTCAACCAAAAGTATCCAGCCCTTAAAATATTTTTCACCATGGCATAGCCACCGGCATGGGTGCCGAATGTCCCTTCGTGCACTTCAGTCATTAGTAGATCTTCTTATTTTTCGTCAACACATCTAAGTAGAACCATGTCGTGGTTTTTCTTGTACAGGATGTCATTACTAATGAAAAATTTGGATGATAATCTTCACATGGCTCTTTTGTCAATTATGGATGCGTCAGCCGGATATTCCTAATTTTGAAGAAAATTCTTAATGTCGTGAAACAAAGGCATCTTATCAGACTCTTCTTCTACCATCATGATATATGCTGGCATAGTCCTTCTTTCGATGTAAATCAGAGGTGCCTCGTTAACAAACTAGGCCTTCCACATCGATGCTAGCATGGCTAGAGCATCGGAAATATGATTTTCTGCTCTTGGCACATGTTTAAAAGTAATTTCATCAAAGTATTCAATCATCTCTAGAATGTGATCTTTGTAGGGGATCAATTTTTCATCTCGAGTCTCCCACTCTTCTCTGAGTTGGTAGATCACTAAGGCAAAATCACTGATCACTTCCAAGATTTTGATACGGAGATCAATAGCAGCTTCTAATCCTAGGATGCAAGCTTCATACTCGGCTATGTTGTTGGTACAGGAGAAGCAAAGTTGGGCGGTGACGGCAATATACCCTCTCGTTGGATTTTTCAAGACGGCTCCAACACCATGTCCGTTCTTGTTAGACGCTCCATCAAACATCATTTCCCAATGGTATCCAGGTTCGGGACCTTCTTCAGGACTGGGCTCCGGCTTCAAACGTTGAATGTACATTACGTCTTCATCAGGAAACTCAAACTTGAGCGGCTGATAATCATCCACCAGATGCTCAGCAAGGTGTTCTGACAAGACACTGCCTTTGACATATTTTTGATCGACATATTGAATATCATACTCTGACAAGAGCATGTGCCACATGGCCAACCTTTCAGTTTGAGCTGGCTTTTCAAAAATGTACTTTATCGGGTCCATCTTGGAGATTAATAGAGTAGTATGACAAATCATGTACTGTTTCAGACGCTTGGCTGCCCAGGCTATAGCACAACAGGCTTTCTCTAGAGGTGAGTAACGACTCTCACAACCTGTGCTTAGATAGTAGATTGCATGCTCTTTCTTTCCTGACTCGTCAGTTTGGCCTATGACACAACCCATTGAATCTTCCAATATCGTCATGTACATGAATAACGGTTTTCCTGGCACCGGAGAAATCAATACCAGAGGCTCTTGTAGATACTTCTTGATCTTCTCAAATGCGGACTGGTAGTTCTTGTTCCATACCACTGTTTGATCTTTTCGTAACAACTTAAAGATCAGTGTGCAAGTAGGTGTGAAGTTAGAGATGAACCTAGAGATGTAATTTAGCCGTCCAAGGAATCCTCTGACCTGTTTTTCTGTTTGGGGAGCGGGCATTTCTTGAATTGCTCTGACTTTACCGGGATCTACTTTAATTCCTCGTTGACTAACGATGAATCCGAGTAGTTTACCAGAACGAACCCCAAATGTGCGTTTATCCGGATTTAGCCTCAGTTGATACTTTCGAAGTCTCTCGAATAACTTCGGCAAATGATCCAAGTGGTCTTCTTCATTTCGAGACTTTGCAATCATATCATCTACATACACTTCAATCTCTTGATGCATCATATCATGGAAGAGTGCGACCATAGCTCGTTGATATGTTGCTCCTACCTTCTTCAAACCGAAAGGCATGACCTTATAACAATAGGTACCACATGGTGTGATGAAAGTTGTTTTCTCCATGTCGGCCGGATCCATCTTTATTTGATTGTAGCCGAAAAATCCATCCATGAATGAAAATACTACAAAATTGGCCGTATTGTCCACCAGAGTGTCAATATATAGAAGGGGGAAATCGTCCTTTGGACTAGCTTTATTTAGATCCCTGTAGTCTACACACATTCTGACTTTGCCACCTTTCTTTGGGACCGGCACTATGTTGGCCACCCATTCTGGATATTTTGATACTGCTAAAAAGCCTGCATTAGTTTGCTTCTTGACTTTGTCTCTGATTTTGAGAGCCATGTCGAGTGTAAATCTTCAAAGTTTCTGCTTGACTGGCGGACAATCTGGCTTCAAAGGGAGCTTGTGCATAACAATGTCGGTGTCCAGTCCTGGCATATCTTAATAAGACCAAGCGAATACATCGATGTAATCCTTGAGAAGTGCTATCAATCTGCTCTTGACCTCTGACCCTAACGATGCTCCAGCTTTGACTTCTCTCTTTTCTTTTTCAGAGCCCAAGTTGACGACGTCGATCTGTTCTTTGTATGACTGAAAATAGGCATCTTTGTATTCGTTCATCCTCCTCAATTCTTCAGGGACCTCTGAATCTTCATCGCTTTCTTCTTCGACTTGAAAGACAGATGGACCACTACCAGAAGGAACCGAATGATCAATGGATTTTGTGGGTGATGGAGGTGTTATGCATGGTTTTACAGGTTTGAGAATGATCAGACACACACACACACACAGACATGCAAATGATGGGTTGTTTTTAAGTTTTAAAAAAAGTTGTCATTTTTCCTTTTAACAAAAAGTGAAAATGATAAAAAGAAACAAAACAAGAGTTTTAACAAAAACACTTTTTCATTCATAGATCTTTTCAAATTGCAAAGTGGCCCATAGAAAATGATTCACTGGCCTTGAGCAAGACCAAGAATTTAAAGAAAACAAAGCTAACAAGCAAATGTATTACTCTAAAGGTAAAAAGATAGGGATTTCCATAGTTTCTCAGTTGCGCAAAGCTGCTCCGCCTCGGATCACCGGGCTGTCAAGATCACTTTCTTCTTCTTCAGCTATGACGGTGTTCACTTGTACTCTGCCGCTTGTGAATATTTCCTCCAAGGACTTCTTCATGACGCTCTCTTCAGGTGAATCTTCGAGTTGGTTTTAACCCAACCCTAGTCTTTTGTTTTTCTCACGAGCGTTGACTTCTATGACTTCCCCCCATCCCAAAGGGAGTCATGTCTTCATTGCAGCCAAGATGCTCTAAACAGAAGCAAAAGATGGACCACGGGTTATTGTTGACTCATTAACCAACACAGCGTGGGCAATTTCCAAGGCTTGGAAAGCAGTTTCAAGCACATCTTCATTAGCTTCTATGTATCTGAAAGAGGACAAGTTGCTCACCATCAGGTCCTCTTCTCCATGAATTATGACCAACTAGTCATTAACAACAAACTTCATTTTTTGGTGTAGAGTGGATGTGACAGCGCCTGCTATGTGTATCCATGGTCTTCCCAGTAGGCAACTGTAAGCTGGATTGATATCCATCACTTGAAAAGTGATTTCGAAGATCTAGGGCCTACCATGATTGGTAAATCGACTTCCCCTATCACAGTTCTTCTTGAGCCGTCAAAAGCTTTTACAACTAGGGAGGTAGGCCTCATTTCAACTCCTTAGTAGGCCAATTTGGCTAAAGTCCTCTTAGGCATCACATTGAGCACATATCCTATATCAACAAGCACTCTGGCTAGTGTGTCCTTTTCACATTTTATGGATACATGCAAGGCACAATTGTGCTTGCGTTTTTTAGCTGTCAGATCACTATCGTCAAAGCTTAATGTGTTGCATGTTGTGATGTTTGTAACGACTGAGAAAAATTGTCCCACAATGATATCCTTTGTCACGTGAGCTTGTGTCAATATCTTCATCAAGGCTTGACGATGCGCAGGGGAGCTCAGTAATAGTGACATGATGGAAATTTTTGATGGCATTTGGTTAAGCTGATCCACTACTCGGTAATCACTTCGACGAATGATTCTCAAGAATTCTTCCTCGTCATCTCTGAGGACTTCTTTCCCTTTTCTAGTGGGTTCCTTAGAAATCACATCTTTCGGAATGGCTTCTTTAGGAACAATGGTAGCAGCTTTAGGAGTAGTGGCAGTTGATTGAGAAACCGTAGGACTTGCTCGAGGATGATATACTCGACCACTTTGGGTCATTCTGCTTTCCCCAACAATGTTGGTGACGTTTTCATGCTTCTTTTCCATAATTTCATTACACCATGAATAATCATATTTAGGTGTTATAGCTCTTGGGTGAGGACCAGGTCCTCTTCTTGGATCGGACCTGGGTTGGTCCTTTCCAAACTCTAGTGCAGGATCATCACGGAATGCCGGCCGGACAACTTTGTGTCTGGTTGCATGATTGTTGTTATTTCTAAAGACCGCTTTTTTGTTGTATTCTCCAGGCATATTGAACAATGGCTCAATTACTGCCACATCTTCCTTCTTCTTTTTGTTACTAATCTGCAGCATTCCCTGATCGATTAATGATCGAACATCCTTTTGCACAAGGTTACAACCCTGTGGATTCAGTCTGCATTCCTCGCAGTTTTCATGAGAACTCTTGAGCACCCATGCTCGAGCAAGCCTTTTATGCAATTCTACCCATGGTATCTTTACTTTCGAGGCCGTTGTGACTGTCTTCATTTCAGGATCTTTCCTTTCTTCGGTTATGGAATTTACCCCACCATGACTTGGTAGAGGATTGTCCTTCATGTTTGGGTGATTGTCTTTGAATGACAATATCTAATTCTCGGACAATATGCTGAAGTGCGAAACACCCTACCAGATTATGCCCCGCGATGTTTCATGAAAAGGACAATGCACATTTGGATTATAGTAGTGGGGTAAAGGGTTAGACGGAGTACCTAATTTCCTTGTCTTGACGAGCCCTCTTTCTACCAGCATAGGGAACAGTTCCGTATAGCTCATGGGTATGGGTTGTATCCTTGGCTTCTTACTTCGGTAGTTCTTCCTCGGAGCTTGCACTTGAGGTTGTTGCGTTTGTTGATTGTTGTATGGTTGCCAATTGTATTGTTGATACTGGTTGGGTGCCCCTTGCTAAGGACCTTGCTGAACTTGTTATTGTTGGAAGACATGTGTCACTGCCGCTACGTACGGTGGTTGTTGATACCGTTGTCGCTGATTCCTTTGATTTTGTGCTCTTCGTTCATGTGTCATGATGCTCACTTCACCTTCTTTCTTTCTATGAAAGTTGCTGGTTGGCTTCTTGGTAGCACCGGTGCTGGAGCTAGCAGTTGAATTTGACACTTTGCCACTCTTCAACCCTGCCTCAAATTTTACTCCCATGGCCACAATGTCGGAGAAGTTTGTTGTGACACTGCTGATTAGTCTCTCATAGAACTCGGGCCTGACTGTATCTACGAACCAGTCGGCTAATTCTTTTTCAGTCAGAGGTGGCTCAACTTGTGCTGCCATCCCGCGCCACCTTTGGGCATATTCCTTGAAGGATTCAGTACTCTTTTGCGTCATGTTAAGAAGCTAACGGCGATCTGGGGCCCGATCCATGTTGTACTTATACTGCTGGATAAATGCATTAGAAAATTCCTGAAAGCAATGTATCTTTTCTTGGTCTAAGCTCAGATACCACTTGGCAGGTGCTCCCTTGAGGCTATCCTAAAAGCAGTGTATTAGTAGCTTATCATTTTCGATATGCGGAGCCATCCGTCTGCAATACATAATCAAATGAACTTTCGGACAAGTGGATCCCTCGTACTTGTCGAACATTGGCATCTTAAACTTCGGTGGAAACACCAAACCTGACACTAGACACATGTCTTTGGCATCTAATCCAAAGACATTGCTTCCTACAATAGCTCTCATCCTCTTAGCCATGATGTCCATCTCTACCCTCAACTTATCGTGTTTTTCATCTTCGATTTTGGAACCATCGGGTACATCAAAAATTGGTTGATGGTTGTTGAAGATGGGTCGAGCATGTGTCGGACCTCCCGCCTGGGTGAAATGAGGATCTGTTGTTGCAGAACAACTTGTGGTTGAAAATTGAATGGTTGAGAATTGCTGAGCGGTGGCAAAAAATCCCTGGATATGCCGAACGGAAACTCAGTTGTTGAAGCTGGAATTGTAAGAGGGTTTACCGCTGATGTAGTGATTTTAGAGACCACAGTAGCCTGTGAATCCATCTTCGCTTTTATTCCATTGAGAACTTCCATAATCTGGCTGACATTGTCTTTGATTCCTTCAATATCATTGTCGATCTGGTCAATTCTCTAGTCGTGGTCGTCCATCTTCCTTTGAGCTCTGGCTCGAGTGTTGTATTTGTGGGAACTCAGGGTGACTTCTTTCCTCCTCTCTCTGGTGGAAAAGAACAACAGATGAGCTACAGAACCCATGCAAGACTATGCAGAATGATATGCAAATGCAGATGCAGATGCAAAACCAACCATTCAAGGAATAAACAGCAATCTTGTTTACAAACAAAGTTAGAAACACACGTAACAACGTGCTTTAAAAGCAAATTTTCATTGATAAGTTGATATCTATTACAATAGATGGCTCTTGCTAACAAGCAAGACCTTTCTTACAACAGAAGCAAATACAACAAAAGATTACAATCTTGAAGAAAAGCAGGAAATGGCGAAGTATCGATCGTTCTAACTAGACGATCCTTCTCCTTTTTAAGACCTGGGCTAGAGTTGATTCTGATGAATTATCTCCCACAGTTCAATATTTTCACGTTCTGCTTTGACCAAAGCGTACTTCAGCTCCTCCCTAGACATAAGAATCTCGAGCTCCATGGTGATCTCATAGGTACGAGTGTAAAATATTCTCAAGGATATCTCATTTGACTAAAGTAGATAGGCTCTTATGGTTAAACAACTCACATTTTCCTCTGGAGTCATTCCTTGTAGATGAGGATGACGCCAAGAAAAACTAGCTTGGGTTTCAAGCTCTTCATTGCTTCCTTTTTCATAAAAACAGGCTTTTAGCATATCTGGCTCTGGCCCTGTTGAATATCCATGTTGGCGGTGAGCAAGGATTGGGTTGTAGCTAATAACTCCTTTAGTACCAATGAGGGGTATATTTGGGAAATCCCCACAGCTCGGGATCATAGCAACCCCGTTGATCTTGGTATCATACCAGTTGATATCATAGTGTTTGAGGGTTATTAATTTTTCAACCCATGCCTCTTTGTTGGGGAGGTTCCAAAGGACTTGAGTTCTAGGAAAGTAAGAAATAAACCACTTGCTAAGCAAAGTCGTACAACATGAAAACTGCACAAGGTCGTACACCTTCCGACGATGGATGGTGATATATGTATCTACCAGCAGAGTGTTCACAAGATTCTTGATGATGAAGAGCCAGATGGCCTCTTCACTGATGAATTCGTCATAGCATGGGAAAAGGTACAGACCATTGATTAAGAATGCTAGGATTTCCTCAAATATTCCCAGATTTTTGTTATTGTAATGAAATTCAGCCATCTCCATGAATGGTCTCGCTTCCATTCTAGAGAAACCACCCCTAGTTACCAATTCAGCGGGAGGCTCTATTGGCCTGATGTGTAATGCCTTAGCAAGTCTCTTCTTTTTGGCTTCCCATAAGAAGCTTTGAAGGTAAAAGGAACCTCAAGTACGTAGAGTACTCTTCTATTGTTGGGAGCAAGTGGAAATCTGGGAAGATAAAACAGTGATATACTGGATCGTAGAAGTCAACGAGTGCTCGCAGCATGTTCTCATTGACTCGAGTGTTGAGTAGCGGCAGAAGATCTCTATATTTTGCAATAAAAGCGGCAGGGTTCCTGACAAGGCCTTCCAGGATCCTGAGGTTACCCAGTCTTAGGTTTGGAAACGAAAACCTGCTTTTTCGTTCCATATCAATGTCTGCAAAAGAAATTTTTTGGATTTCCTTGAATGGTTAGTAAAATGCAAAAACGCAATGCAAATGCAACTCGGTTTACAAAACTCAGAAGATCAATTGTTCCAAAACCTCATTTCATTCATTATTGGAAAAAGTTACAACTTTTGAGACACAATACAAGCCTAAGTTACATCAAGAAACTAGGTTCCATTGTCTAAACTAAGAACTTCAGACGCGAGGCCTCTTTAACTTCTTCATAATTGTATTCTCCATCACCAATTTATCCACTATTCCTTTCCAGGCTCTAGAGGTTGGAGGGATATTTGAGTATTCATGAATGCTTTGAGTGGGCTTGATACTAGAGAAAAATAAATTCTCCTTTGTTGCTTCCCCATGGATTACTTGTTGTTCGAGCCAATCTATCAATTCATCTTTTTCGTGTACTTCTCTAACAAGCCTTGTTGTTTCGAAGGAAAGCGCATGATACTTTACTTCCCAAGTATCCCTCTCAAGTTGAACTCTTGCAATTAACTCTTGGTATTCCTCCATCTTTTCAATGGGAATGGCAGAGGATGATGACGCGATGACAATCTACACATTCTTTTCTGGGAGGTATGGCATTTTCAAATCCCTTGCTCTGGATTGGACCCATTGAGTAAATGGTTCAAAAGCTACACAGTTTCTTTTCCCTAAGTCAGCTTTTGTCCTTTTCTAGATGTCTTCCCAAGCATCAACCGTGCTATTTCTCATATTTTCTGCTACTTCAGTGTTGTGATAAAAGAAACCGGATAAGAGCACATTGGTGAGTTTATCCTTCATCGGAAAACCAAACTGACGTCTAGCCAAGGCTGGATTGTAGTTGATCCCTCCTCTTACTCCAATGAGTGGTATATTTTGCAAGCTTCCGCACCGATCAAAATAAACTCCTCTATCGTAAGCAGGATTATACCAATGAATATCAGCTTGTGTTAAAGAGATTATCCTTTGAGACCATCTCCATCCATTGGGATTCTCTTTGAAAGCATCGGTTTTTGGAAAATGGTTGATGAACCATTTGTACAGCAAAGGTGTACAACAAAGAATAGTTCCCTTTCCTTGAAGTGTCCGATGATGAATAGAGTGATAAGCATCTCCTAACAAAGTAGGCACAGGGTTGCCACTTTAAAATAGGGTAACATAAGAGAAATTGACAAATTCCTCAACTTCGGGAAACAATACTAGTCCATAGATTAACAGAGCTAATACTGCTTCAAATGCATCCATGCTCCCTTATTTCGCAAGGTAGGCGGCTTTCTTGACTAAGAAATCTGAATGGAAACCTTCAACTCCTCCTTTGGTGGCACAGTGAGCTTTAATTTCAGATACTTCAAGGTGAAGAGCATCTTTTATTTCTTTTGGTGAAGGTAAACTTTCCAATCCGCTGTATGGTTTTTGATCCTTCGCAGGAACTCCCACATAGTAGGCATACTCTTCCAAGGTCGGCGTCAACTGATAGTCGGGAAAAGTAAAGCAATGCTACAATGGATCATAGAACTAAACCAAAGTGTTAACGATCCCTTCTTCCATCCCTGTCCTGACTAGGCTTAAAATCATTCCATATCTTTTTCCAAACTCTTCTGATATCATGGTCCCTATTTTTCTCAACTCGGATGTATCAGGCTTCTTGAAATTGTATCTCTTGGTGTTCCTTGTTCCAGCATCCATGGTATATCTAGGATTTTGCACAAAAGGATCAACTGAGCTTTACAAAACCAGTTGCAACATGAAATGCCATGATGGGATGATAAGATGATGCACACATAACACAAAGGCAAGTATTCACAAATATAATGCACATGCACACACAAGGCTCCCTAAGCTCAAGGTCAAAGCATGGAGTCAAAAGTTCTACCCATTGTTGCACCCCAAAATTTGCCCAACCTTTTCTAACCTAGGTTTATGTTTCAATTGCATAGTCCTTTGCATTGTCATCATGTACATAGTATATTCATCTGCATTGCATAGCATAAGCAAGTTATCTTAATCAGGGGATCAAGTTCTATTATTATCTCAAGAGGTATATTCAAGGGTTTCATTCATATTCAAGACTACTCAGGTCATCAGGGAAGAATTTGGGCTTTGAAGAGTGGACAGGTTGATCAGTGAGTTCTCTCCTATCTTGAGGTTGTTTGGGGATCATCAGAGGGTGTGTAAGCTATGAGCCAAGAGCATGAGGTGTGTATGGATGTTATGAAGAGCCTATAGGATCATTTTGAATAAGAACCAAGTCATTGGAGTGATTGCAAGAGCCTCAGTTGAAGTCAGTCAACTAGGGTTTTGTCTGGGTCAACACTAGGTCAATCCTGGGTCAAAGACTTGTTCTGAAAGGCATCAAGGATCATTTGAGGGATGTGGGATTCATTATTTGCTATATGGATAGGGATATTATATTGTGCTAAAGAAAAATCAGAAGGAATCAAGGAGGGATGGAGTTACCAAATTAGGGTTTCAGTGTAAAATCCCCTGATTTAGGTCAAACTTCAAAGCAGTGTAACTCAAGATGCAAGCTTCATATGAATTTATGGTACACATGAAACTTGTAGAGTATCTTCATAGCTTTAATTTTAGTGGTGGAAGTCATCAAGATGATTTATAGAACTCAAGTTATAGCTCTTGCAAGTTACAGGTCATCTGAGGGCACTGAAATTTGTCTGTGAAAGTTGTCTGTCTTCCAAGCAACTTTTGACCTTCAAGGAGATTTTAAATGGATTTCTGGCCAACATTAGAGTTCTTCCTCATTGTCTTAGATTTCTAGAAAGGTATGGTATGCCTTCATATGATTTATGGAACTCTACTTATGGTCTTGGAAAGAAAAGGGTATTTTGGTCATCTGAGAATTACAGGTCATTCTTAGCCTATGCCTAAAACTCATACAAGGAAGCTTCAAATGAAAAACTTCCCAACATCAAAGTTGCTCAAAATGTCATTTTAAGTCTAGAAAAGAAGTCATGGAAGTTTGGAAATGCATAGAACAAGACTTGACCAAAGTTGGTGAAAAATGACCTAAAAAAGGCATATAAGTTGAAAAAGTTGAAATGAAAAATTGGTTTGAGAGATCTACAAATCCAAAATGGGTCATCCAATATACCAAATTGATTCCAAACATCATTTTAAAGACATTGGTTCAGCCACTTTTTTGAGTTAGGGGTTAAATTTTGGACTTGCTTTGTAATGTTGTTACTTGCATATTAAGGCACCCTTGCAAAACTCAACATAATGAAAGGAAAGGCTTGTTTTTTCACACATACACTCTCAATATCTCATGAAAGGAGATTTTAACACAAATATGAAAGGGATGCAAGCATGATATGAGATGTTTCAAAGTGTCATTACATGAGAACTTCCATAACTTTCCACCACATTCTAGAATCATCCTAGAGGCATCCAGAAATTTCTAGATCTGTCCATCATCATCTATATAATGAGTGTGGATCATTGGTGCAAAAGGTTGGTGAAAAGAGAGAGAGAAGAGAGAGAATTCCATTGTTGCTTCCATTGTAAGAAAGTGTGAAAATCCACAATCTACACCAATTCTGTTCATCCTTCTTCATCATCCACAATATCTTGAATCTCTTGAGTGCATTCATGCTGAATCAGAGGAACATCAATGGAGGATTGAAGCTCTAGGGTTTTAAATTGCAAGAAGCATATCAGATTCGAATCTCATGTTAGAGGCATTATTCTCCCAACGTTTTGCAAACAGAAACCATAACATCATCTAAGGACCATTGGTGAAAGCTTGCAAGTGTTGAATCGAGCCCATTCTCAGCTGTTTCATCAAGAATTGCAGGTATGCATTTTCTCTTCTATCTCCATAATTAGATGTTGTTAGGTTATATTGTTAGGGTAAGAATGATAGGTTAGGTTAGATGACTATTTTCAAAAAGATTGAAGAGGTTCTATGAGGTTTAATGGCAGGATGTTGAAACTTTGATGACCTGTAACTCTTAGTTTAGGGGATGTTACTTGTAATGTAATAGATCAGAATAATCAGTGCCACATGGAGAGCACATTAGTACAAGGATTTGCAAGGTTTATGAAGGTCCATCTCTGAGTGCAGTTGGTATACCATGAACTTATAGCCATCGGGTTTCATTCTAGGGGTGGTTTCAATCCAAACTGAGGGCACCATCGTGTTTATGGGAAAGAATAGAGCAAGATTGCTCTTTATAGTTTAGGTTTTCATGGCCAATCGAGGGAGATCGAACAAGTTGAAGGTGTGTGCATGGAGACTGGTTTGTTCTGAAACCCTAGCGAGAGGTAGGTGATGATGTTTCAGTCGTTGGATCGTTTCAGAATTATTGACTTCCAACCTCATCTAACGGTCCAGGTTTAAATTAACAAGCGGAGGGAATTGACCAAAGCATCAAACGATGTGTTTCATTAAACGCAAAACCATGGGCCTGGATTCAGATTCCTATCCCCACCCCCCTTTTGAGAAGCCCAACAAAATGAACTAAGATTTATTGCTAAATGCACCGAGTTTTATTGTTTTTCTTTTGATTTTCAATTCACTTTCTGAACTAGCTGGGCCTTGCATAATTGTTATCTGCGCCCCCCACTTCCCAGGCCCATCAAGATATGAACTAGGCGTCATTGCTAGTAACACCCCCTCCCCATTTTATTTCTTTTTTGTGCTTTTTATTTTCTTTTATATTTTTAGCACCTTTAAAAAATCATATAAAAATGAAAAAAGCTTGTTTTTGATTGGTTCTTTTTGTGGTAGCTTCATAATTCTGTTAAGAAAAATAATAAATAATAAAATTGGCATTTTATTTTGTTTTAGTATTTTTTGTGCATTTTTCTTGTAAATAGCTTTTTAATGAGTTTAGTTTAATGCATAATTTTGTTGATTTTAGTTCTAGTAGGTCCCTCTAGATTTAGGACTCATTCTTTTTAGGGTGATTAGCTTAGGACTTCAACTTGTATATAGGATTTAATTCATATTTTTTGGGATTAATTTTTAGGTGATTTAATTAGGTGAGATTAGAGTGATTAAAATTAGGGTTTTAAGTGAGCATAGGTGAGATAGATTAATTCTTTTAGGAATTTTGATTTGATTTTTGGGGTATGGGACTATAGGGGTTATGGGTAGACAATAGATCCCTTAGAAAATATTAGGATTCTCCTACTGCTATTGGCATATTGCTTATATTTGATTGACTGTGTGGTGTGCCCTCTTTAGGGTTTATTATTTGTCTGTGTGGGGTATTGGGATTGTTTGGGACTTGGGGTTTGAGCTGAAGACTGAGATGATGGAGCCCATTTGAAGATTAAAGAATGAAGACCAACTTTCAGAGTGATGAGGAGTATCTCTTACTGGCAGCTGTTGAAGTTTGTAGGATCTAGGAGTTAGGCAGAGCTCTAGAGTAGCAAATTTGATTCTCAAACATGGAAGGTCTTGACTGCCTCCATCCTTCTCTGTGATGCAGAGTATCTCTAAGACACTCACCCCCTTCCTTTGGAAGGCTTGGTGATAGTGTCTAAGAGATAAAACTCTTGAGAGAAATATTATTTGTGTTGTTAGCAGTCTGTTTGCCACCCTTGGTGGTCAACTAATTGCTTAACACCCAGTTCATTCTTGTGATTGATTCCTCAGCTTGGAGAGTAGGACTTGAAGAAAAGCCATTGAAGCTATGAAGATAAAACACTGATGCTTGCTTGAAGCCTGTGGATAGCTGATGCTTGCTTGAAGCCTGAAGGTGGTTGCTGATGCTGATGAAGATTGCTTTGCTGTTTAGTTTAGCTGCTTTAATTTTTGATGTATTGTGTGAATTTCCCTGACTGTATTGTTTGTTGTTTACCCTGTTAGGTTGAAAGTGAATTCTATTCACTTTTTCCTATTGTTTTCTAGGTTCGAGGTTGAGTGGGACTCCCTTGCCTCGCTTGTATTGTTGCATCCATGCATTTTACTATTTTATTGTATATATCTGCTGTTTCTGTTTCCGTCTATTCCCTTAGGATCTCTGTTTCTCTATGCGCAAGAGAGGAGCATGATAGACATTAGGTCTTAACCCATGCATGATAACATTAGGGTAGATTTTATTCCCTTTTAACCCTAGGATTTATAGAGTGTCATCTCTTCTTCCTTCAAAACAACAGAAAAACATTAATAAAGGTGATAACAAAAGTGAATTCATTTCTTCCGTCAAAAGATTTGAACAAACATCAACCTTTTTGTCCTTCAGGGACTGACAATAAGAAAACCCTTGTTTAAGGTGAGATTTTTCATAAAAGACACTTGAACAGCTTGTGTCGTGCGTAGCCCGAACTACGTTTGCTCTGATCTTCCATGCAGTGTGGAAGTACGTAGGCATAGGATGCGATATCCTAGCGAGCAAACTTTCCCCACCTTCACCCGTAGTTAGGCGAACTACGTTGACTCTGATTTCTCGTTCTAGACGGGAGTACGTAGGCATAAAGTGCGATGCTTTACCGAGTCATATTTTCTTTTCTTTTCAGACCTCATCCTTTAGTTTAGATAGAAGTGTAATCCGTACAAACCAAGCAAGCGTGGATCCCATCGAGTACGATGGACGTGAGGGGTGCTAATACCTTCCCCTTGCGTAACCGACAGGTTTTGGTTGCGATGACCATACCTTTTCCCGTTTTCGCGAGGTTTTCTTCGAGCGTTTCCTTTCCCTCCTTTGGGATAAATAACGCACGGTGGCGACTCTTCTGATCAGCCGGCGCTGATTTTCGCAGTAGCGACAGCTGGAGACTCTGCTGGGGATCCAACGTCCCTGGCTGCTAAGGACTGCGATAGTTCCTTATGCATTTGGGATCCAACGTCCCTTAAGAGAGTCAATCCTAGCGCTTGTTTGCCCGTCGAGGATTTTGTATGGATTTACATTTCCGTATTTACCTTTCAGCATTATATTATTGTTATTATTGCTGTTGTGGGGTGTGACGGGTGTTCTATGATTGAGAGATAAGCCGGACCTGGGCTTGAGTGCACCTAGACTTAGAGTAGAGATTAGTGGGCGCGCACGTGCTTTGCATGTCCTAGTGTCCCGCGAAATCTACACTCAGACGAGGTTCTTCTGGTTGGCCTTCTGTCCTGCCCTTTGGGTGGCTCGGGTTGCTGGTTAGTTGGATTGTCGACTCTGGGAACCGATCATTTGGAAGTTGGCTAAGTGAGGCCTCTTCAGGATTTGATGATGCCACTCCTTCTGGGAATCGTATCATCAACCCTGAAAGTCTGTGACGCCGACGACCGCATAGGATGCCATACCTTTGTCAGTTATAGGGACATCCACCTGTGAGAGGGTTTGGGGTCATGCAGGTAACTAGACCTTCAGATACCGGTTATTTCTTGATCAGAGATCCTGGGTATTTATGGATAGTTGTGAGGTCTATCAGAGACCAGTCAGATTTATGGTTTGAGGTCTATCAGAGACCAGTCAGATTTATGGTTTGAGGTCTATCAGAGATCAGTCAGATTTATGGTTTGAGGTCTATCAGAGACCAGTGTTAGAGTTTTGTATTGGGTCTATCTGAGACCAGGGTTTGATGAGTATTGGAGGGTCTGTCTGAGACCTGTTCTTGGTGTGACTTGGGCTTCTTATTCAGGGCACTTGATCCCCTGTTGCAGCTGTTTGCATTGCATTATTTGCATAATCATTATCATCGCATCCCATTAACGTGTGTCTGTGTTGCAGGTGCATTTGCATATTCCCTGGTTCTAGTGTCTGGACTTCTGGGTATTGATCATGGTTGGTTTGAGGATGACAGTTGCCTATAATCTACCTATTCCTGATATTGCTCCCCTCCTGGGTCTGATTTCTCTTGCAGATGAGGATGTCCGTAGAAGTTTCAGGCAGAGTTACGGACGGCTGTTGGGTTTGGTTCGCAAATCAACTGATGATGAATTGAATGGGCTGTACACCTTGATGCAATTCTATGACCCGACTTTGAGGTGTTTCACATTTGCAGATTTTATCTTGGGGCCCACCATGGAGGAGTATGTGGAGTTTACTGAGCTGCCGGTGCAGAATGCAGTTCCTTTTATTCACTCTGCCGCTGAGCCCAAGTTGGAGGATTTAGCTAAGGCCTTGCACATGAATGCTTCTGAACTGTTGATGACTTCTTGGCGAGGGGTTCCCGGTTTCTCTCTCCAGTTTCTGGTTGGTAAGGCTCAGGAGTACGCCAAGAATGGGTGTTGGGTGGTCTTTAACGCTATTTTGGCTCTATGCATTTATGGGATAGTGCTGTTTCCCAACTTCCCAAACTTCGTGGACATGGATGCGTTTCATCTGTTTGCTGCTGGAAACCCGGTGCCTACACTGATCGGTGACTTTTACCATTCGATGCACTACAGAAATGAGAACAGGAGAGGCAAGAACGTCTCTTGTTGCGTGCCTTTGCTGTATATGTGGTTCAAGAGCCATTTTCCCCTGAAGGGACCTTTTGTGGATAGTGCGACTACAGCTGATTGGCCAGAGCGTATGATGAGGCTATCTTCTGAAGACATCGAGTGGTTCGACCGAGACTTGCTAGGGTCCGAGCTTATTTTCAGTTGTTCTGGGTATCCTAATGTTCCGTTGATAGGGAGAAAAGGGTGCATCAACTACAACCCATCTCTATTTGTTCGCCAGTTTGGATATGCGCTGAAGAACCCACCTCAGGAGGAAGAAGTACAGGAATCTCTGTACTTCACCGGTGATTTGAATGGAGAGTTGCTAGCCAAGCTTCGGCATGCCTGGACGCGTACTAACAGAAAGGGGAAACCACTGTTGGGGAAGAATGATTGTCAGGCATATGCACCCTACAAAGCATGGATCCGAGAGAGAGCCAGACAGTTATTGATGCCATTTCCAGCTGCACTGGTCCCTGTTCATATGCCGGTAGAGGAGCCAACCACTGTCACTATGGAGGTCTACGAGCAAGTTGTGAAATAAAAGGAAGCCTTGATGAAGATTAATGAAGAGTTAGAGAGGGAGCTAGCTCAGATGCGGATTGAGAAGAATAAGGCTGTGCGTTCTTTCCAACAGCAGATCGAACTAGTAAGCAGGCTAGGTGCTGAGTTAACTGAGGAGAAAAAGAAGCGCGAACGTCTGGGTCAAGAGTTCAGAACCTCCCATGACATGTTGGAGTCCAAAAAGAAAGCACTCGACGCCGCTCACCGAGAAATCTCTTCTTGTAACAAGACATGGAATGCTACGCTAACCAACAACAAGAAGAGGGAAGATAAGTTGAAGCAGCAAATTTCTGACCTCGAAGAGCAGTTGAAGGCTAGCATTAAGAAGCATGAAGAGGAGGTAATGGCCAGATACAGTCTCCAGAATGCGTTGAACAAGGCCATCGAAGGCAGGAACGAAGCTGTGTCTCAGAAGCGGAAGCTAGAGGATCGCTTCGGAGAAGGGGCAGGGGAGGAAACCGCTGGTGACGTGCGACGTGTTCTCAAGAGAAGAAACCAACTTGTCGAGGGGCTGCTTACCCGACCGAGTCATCCAGAGACCAAGAAGTTAATAGAAGAGTACCGGACTTATGGGAGTACTTGATCATCTCACGTATTAACTTGTATGCTTTATTTGCATTTAGTGCTGACCATCACCAGGATTGTTGGTTGAGGTCATGCCTTCTTATTTGTACTCAGTGATATTGTATTCTTGGATTTCTCCGCAATATATGAGGTTTTCTATGATTCGGCTCCAATCCCCGTATTGCTAACACTGTCACTGCACTGGCACATTCACACTAGAATCGGGGAATGATAACCCCTAAAAGCACAGACACATTGCATTTTGCATACATACTCATATTTGCATTACAGGTTTGTGATTCGTGTATCTTATCTCCTGCATCTTTAATCAGGTATTTTCAGGATTGCAGATCAACGAATCCACCGTTACTCTACCAGGATTAACCAGAAGAAGATCATGGACAACGTGCAGAGTGAAATGCAAGAGATGCATGACAGGATGGCCCTGCTCATGCAAACCATGGAGACTATCGCCAAAGGACAAGAGCAGCTGCAGAGTCTGGTTCAACCGATAGTCGCACGGGCTGAGAACAACGGGACACCGCATGGTGAGAATATTGCTACTTCTCCCCGAGTTGAGAATCGTCAAAGTGCTGATGCTATTCCCACGACCGGTTTGAATGCTGGAGAAACTGGTCCTGTAGGTGGAGGTGGGAACACCGGTAACATGAATGTCAATGCGGATACTGCTGGGGTATTCGTGGGCAATGTCAACCAGGGTTTCAATGGGGGCATAGAGAATGGCGGCATGAATGGTATCAATGGTAACCAGGGCTTCAATGGTGTGAATATGGGATATGGCAGCATGGCTGGCGCCAAGGCTGGGTTTGGTGGCTACGGTAATCTTGGATATGGAGCTGGCGCATACAACACTCAAGAGATGGGTAATCTGAGGTATGACCCCAGGTACGTCCAAACAGGTCTGGGCCGTGATGCAGATTATCTTGGATACGATGCAGTACCTCGCTGGGAGGACCGTCAGGAGGATGTGTTCTCTGGTCAGAATGAGGGTTATGAAAGAGCCAGGGATGACAACCATCGGATGAGATTGCTAGAAGAGAAGGTGAACGGGTTGGCCAGCCAGAATGCTCTTGGGCTGGATATGTCAAGTATGGGATTAGTCCCAGGGTTGAGGGTCCCGCTGAAATTCAAAGCGCCGTCATTTGATAAGTACAAAGGGGATACATGCCCTAGGGTGCATGTGCGCGCATTTTACAGGCGTATGTCTGCGTATTCTGAGGATGAAAAGATGCTAATGCACTTCTTCCAGGATAGCCTGTCAGGGCCATCGCTGGAGTGGTATATGAGCTTGGAGCCTACTCAGATCAGGAGTTGGAAAGAGCTGGCAGAGGCTTTTGTTCGACATTATCAGTATAATAGTGATCTCGCTCCTAACCGAGTCCAGTTGCAGAGCATGTCTCAAAAGTCTAGTGAGAGCTTTAAAGAATACGCCCAGAGATGGCGAGATTTGGCTGCTAGGGTGCACCCTCCAATGGTGGAGCGCAAAATGATGGATATGTTCATAGGAACTTTCTCTGGAATGTACTATGATCGGTTGCTCAACTTTTCGATGAGTACTTTCTCTGAGTTGATTTTGATGGGGGAGCGTATTGAAAACGGGGTAAAGATTGGTAAAATTCAAGCGGGTGAGTCCAGTTCCGCCAGAGGTAATAAGAAGGCGTTTGGTGGTAAAAGGCAGGGTGATACCAATGCTGTATACGGTGCTCGACGAAAGAATAAGGGTCAGAACTGGCGTCGGCAGTCGCAAGTTGCAAGTGTAACCATTCCAGGGCCTTCTCAGCAGCAGAGACAACAACCACAGCAGCAGGCTCAGCAGCAGCCTAATAATAATCAGCGCAGATTTCAGAACCCACGACCGAGGAGAGTATTCGAGGTGCCGCCGGTATCATATGCAGAGCTCCTTCAAACTTTGTTGAAATTGCAGCTAGTCGAGAAGAGGACTTTAGCACCGCCAACTGGTCAGCCACCAGTCGGATATGATGTTAATGAACACTGTGACTTCCATTCGGGTGCACCGGGGCACAATATTGAAAATTGCCTAGCTTTCAAGCATAAAGTACAGGATTTGCTTGATAGTACAGCTATTAACTTCGGGAAGGACGGTCCCAATATCACGCAGCAGCCAATGCCCAAGCATGGTGGGGCTGGGGCCAATGCAATCATGGTAGATGATGAGTTGAACTTGGTTTCCGAGGTGAGCGAGCTGAAAACCCCTTTGAGTTACGTAAAGCAGCGCTTGTTGAAAGGAGGTGTCTATCCCGGGTGCGGCGAAGAGTGTGCTGACTGTTTGGTTCAACCTGAGGGTTGTGAGAATTTGAAGAGGGGAGTTCAAGGTTTGATTGATGAAGGAACTTTGCAGTTTGACAGGGCTGCGGGGTAAGAGAAGTCTGTTGAGACAGAATTTGTAGAAGAGCGTAGGGAGATTGCTACGATCACCATTCCGTTCAAATCGGTGACGATTTCGGCATCATCGAAAAGGCCGACCATTACTATTACCAAGGCTAGGCCAGTCCCTTATGAAAGCACAAAAGCAGTCCCGTGGAGTTATGGTGCTGAGGTGTATTGCAATGGGGAAAAGATTGACTTGAATGATCCGCCAGCAGGATCCGTGGATAACATAGTAGGAGCGGGTGGTATAACCCGGAGCGGGAGAATTTTCACTTCACCTGAGGTTGAAGCAGAGAGGCTTGCCAGGGGTAAGAACAAAGTTGTTGAGGGGGAATCTTCGGGGAGTAAAGAGAAGGAGCCGATAACCAAAGATGTGGAAGAATTCATGAGGTTAATTCGCAAAAGTGATTACAAGATTGTAGATCACCTGCAGCAGACCCCGTCAAAGATCTCCATATTATCGCTGCTGTTGTGTTCTGAGGCGCATAGAAATGCCCTATTGAAGGTGCTTGAGACATCCTTCGTGCCGCAAGAGATTTCAGTTAATCAGCTGGAGGGAGTTATGGCACATGTTAACGCTGGGCATGGTCTAGGATTCACGGATTTTGACTTAACACCTCGAGGGCGTGATCATAGTAATGCCTTGCACATCTCAATCGAATGTCGAGGCACTGTTTTATCCCATGTGCTGGTAGACACTGGGTCCTCGTTGAATGTATTACCAAAGAAAGCCCTGTTGAAATTGGATACCCGTGGTTTGTTGTGCACACCTAGTGATTTGGTAGTGAGGGCCTTTGACGGAACGAGGAGGTCAGTATTCGGGTCGATAACGTTGCCCATCCAGGTAGGTCCGGAGGTGTTTGATACAGTGTTTTACATCATGGACATTCAGCCTGCATATAGCTGTTTGATCGGGAGACCTTGGATCCATGCCACTGGGGCAGTAACTTCTACGCTCCATCAGAAGCTGAAATATATGGTTGAGGGGAGTATTGTGACGGTGTGTGGCGAAGAGGATATCTTAGTCAGTCATTTGTCTTCCTTCAAGTACGTGGAGGTAGATGGAGAGATTCATGAAACGCTGTGTCAAGCGTTCGAGGAGGTGAAGGTTAAAGAAGAAGCTCCGTTGAAGAGTGAAGGGCAAGAGGTGGCCGTCTCCTCATATAAAGAAGCCAAGGCGTTGGTACAAGCCGGAGAGACTCAGAAGTGGGGGCAGGTTCTGGACATCCCAGTGAAGCAAGATAAGTATGGCCTGGGGTACCGCCCATCTCCCTTGCATAGTGCGCCTAAGTACAAAGGACCGGTCGTGTTCACGCCCGGAGGAGTTAGCTTCGAAAGGATCAATGTCGTGTCTGATACGGAGGAAGTGGATAGCGATTGCGACATGGACGCATGGATTCGACCCAGCACGCCGGGGCAAAGCCTATGCAACTGGTCCATCCAGGACGTCATCCAAGTCACCAAACAGTAATGCATTATTTTTTTCCAATCATTGTATGATCACATGCCTTGCCCGGGGCATCGTTGATCTTGTCTTAGGGCCTAACTGTTTACTTGTATGTTTGCATGATTAATAAATGACGGCGTTTTTTTACATTCAAATGTTGTGATCCTTTTCTTTCTGTTTTTTTTTTTCAATAAAATGGCAGCGCGGTTACGCTTTTTGCTTGTACATCATTTTGAAGCACTTAACCGTTTCCCTCGCAGGATTCACGAATTTTCAGATGACACCGACCAAAAACTTCCTATGACTCGTTTAGACTTCGAGCATCCGGTCTTCCAAGCTGAGGAGGAGATTGTGGAGGATAGTGACTTACCAGAAGAGCTTAGTCGGTTATTGAAGCAAGAGGAGAGAGTCATTCTGCCTCACCAAGAAGAGATTGATATTGTCAACTTGGGGTCTGAAGAATGCGTCAGGAATATCCGTATAGGGGCTGCGTTGCAAGTCGACATCAAGCGAGAGCTTATTGAGATGCTGCGTGAATACTGTGACATATTTGCTTGGTCTTACGAGGACATGCCAGGTTTGGATACTGATATGGTTGTTCATCGTCTGCCGTTGAAGGAAGATTGCCCGCCTGTGAAGCAGAAACTCCGAAGGACTCGGCCTGACATGGCTGTAAAGATAAAGGAAGAAGTGCAGAAGCAATGGGATGCTGGGTTCCTGGCTGTTACCACTTATCCCACGTGGGTCGCTAATATCGTGCCTGTGCCAAAGAAAGATGGCAAGGTTCGAATGTGTGTTGATTATAGGGATCTGAACAAGGCGAGCCCGAAGGATGATTTCCCGCTGCCGCATATTGATATGTTAGTTGACAACACGGCTCAGTTTTCAGTGTTTTCCTTCATGGATGGCTTTTCGGGGTACAACCAGATCAAAATGGCTCCTGAGGATATGGAAAAAACGACCTTTATCACCCCGTAGGGAACCTTCTGTTATAAGGTGATGCCCTTTGGTTTGAAAAATGCTGGGGCAACGTACCACCGGGCCATGACAACGCTTTTTCACGACATGATGCACAGAGAGATCGAGGTGTATGTCGATGACATGATTGCCAAGTCTCAAACAGAGGAAGAACATCTGGTCAATCTGCTGAAGTTGTTCAAGAGGCTGAGGAAATTCAGGCTGAGGCTGAATCCAAATAAATGTACCTTCGGAGTGAGATCCGGGAAGCTACTGGGGTTCATTGTGAGCAAGAAAGGAATCGAGGTCGATCCTGCAAAAATAAAAGCTATTCAAGAGATGCCAGCACCGAGAACGGAAAAAGAAGTCCGTGGATTCTTAGGGAGGTTGAATTACATTGCTAGGTTCATCTCTCACCTAACGACCACGTGTGAACCATTATTCAAGCTGTTAAAGAAAGATCAAGCGGTGGTCTGGAATGACAATTGCCAAAGGGCATTTGAAAAGATAAAAGAATACTTGCAGGAACCTCCGGTGTTGATACCCCCAATAGCGGGACGACCACTGATTATGTACTTGACGGTTCTGAAGAACAGTATGGGTTGTGTTCTCGGTCAACATGACGAGACAGGGCGGAAAGAGCATGCAATTTACTACTTGAGTAAAAAGTTCACAGATTTTGAATCTCGATACTCTATGCTTGAAAAGACGTGTTGTGCATTGGCGTGGGCTGCCAAACGTCTAAGACAGTATATGCTGAATCATACAACCATGCTGATATCAAAGATGGATCTGATCAAATATGTGTTTGAGAAACAAGCGCTCTCTGGAAGGATTGCTAGATGGCAGATGGTATTGACAGAATACGATATCCAGTATGTTTCCCAGAAGGCCATTAAGGGAAGTGTTCTATCCGAATATCTCGCCGAACAGCCAATTGAGGATTATCAGCCTATGAAGTTTGAGTTTCCTGATGAGGACATAATGTACTTGAAAGCTAAAGATTGTGATGAGCCGTTGCCTAGTGAAGGACCTGAGCGGAGTTCCCAGTGGCAATTGATTTTTGATGGGGCTGTCAATTCGTACGGTAGCGGGATCGGGGTATTCATTACAACTCCCCACGGGTCGCACATCCCGTTCACGGCCAGATTGACTTTTCCAGTAACGAATAATGAAGCCGAGTATGAAGCTTGCATTATGGGGTTAGAGGAGGATATCGATATGAGGATTAAGAACCTGGATGTATATGGGGATTCAGCATTGGTTGTGAATCAGATTAAGGGAGAATGGGAGACACGCCAACCTAATCTGGTGCCGTACATGAATTATGCGAGAAGGTTGCTACCTTTCTTCGATAGGGTGGAGTTCCATCATGTACCTCGGGCGGAGAATCAAATGGCAGACGCCCTTGCAACGTTATCCTCGATGTATAAAGTCAACCGCTGGAATGAGGCTCCCAGCATTGTCATCTCTCTCCTTGATAGGCCGGCCTTTGTGTTTGCAATTGATGAAGCATCTGACGGTAAACCGTGGTATTTCGACATACAGAATTTCCTGAAGAATAAGGAATATCCGGCTGGGGCATCCAGTCGTGATCAGAAGACTCTAAGGAGATTAGCAGGCAACTTTTATCTTAATCCCGACGGCGTTCTGTATAGAAGGAACCACGATTTGGTACTCCTCCGGTGTGTAGACGAGAAGGAAGCCAACCTGCTCATGGAGGAAGTCCATGAAGGAACTTTTGGTACACATGCAGGTGGGCAGGCTATGACCCGAAAGTTGTTGCGAGCAGGGTATTATTGGTTAACGATGGAGACTGACTGTTTCAAGTTTGCCAAGCGGTGTCACAAGTGCCAGATCTATGCTGATAAGATCCATGTGCCACCCAGTCCACTGAACGTTATGGCTTCTCCGTGGCCATTCTCCATGTGGGGAATTGATATGATTGGCAAGATTGAGCCTACTGCTTCTAATGGGCATCGCTTCATTCTGGTCGCGATCGATTACTTCACCAAGTGGGTGGAAGCAGCATCTTACGCCAATGTGACGAAGCAAGTAGTGGCCAGATTTATCAAGAAGGATATAATTTGCAGATACGGTATTCCTGAACGGATCATTACTGATAATGGTTCGAATTTGAACAACAAGATGATGAGAGATTTGTGTCGGGATTTCAAGATCGAGCATCATAATTCATCTCCATACAGACCCAAGATGAATGGCGCTGTTGAAGCGGCCAACAAGAACATAAAGAAAATTGTTCAGAAGATGGTGGTAACGTATAAGGATTGGCATGAGATGCTGCCATTCGCTTTGCACGGTTATCGTACTACAGTGCGTACATCAACCGGGGCCACACCGTTCTCACTAGTATATGGCACGGAGGTTGTCCTGCCATTGGAGGTTGAGATACCATCTTTGAGGGTTTTGCTTGATGTTAAGCTGGACGAGGCAGAATGGATGAAAAGTAGATTGAATCAGCTGAGCTTGATAGATGAGAAAAGGCTGGCATCCATTACACACGGTAGGCTGTATCAGAGCCGGATGAAGAAAGCGTTCGACAAGAAGATTCGACCTCGAAGCTTTCAGACGGGTGATCTTGTGCTGAAGAAGATTCTCCCACCGCAATCGGATCACAGGGGCAAATGGACGCCCAATTATGAAGGTCCATACGTCGTGAGAAAGGTCTTCTCCGGAGGAGCCTTATTGTTATCCACCATGGATGGTGAAGACTTTTCATCCCCTGTGAACTCGGACGCAGTTAAAAAATACTTTGCTTAAAAAAATTGACTCGCTGGACAGTAAAAAGAGAGTCCAGGCAAAAATGGGGCATCCTGGCGAACCAAAAACAGAATAAAAAGGTTCGGGGAAAAGTTAGGGATAAAATGAAAAAATGTACACCCGCGAAGTTGAAAACCTACACTGGGCGGCTTCGGCAAAAAAGGGTATCCCGGTGAATCGAAAACCCGCAAAGGGCGATTCACGCAAAAGTTAGGGATTTGAGAAGCAAATGACTGCGGTCCAAGTTTGATTGTTAACGGTTTGGGAGCATCTGGGGGTCAATTATCCAAAGCAATTTCTTCCGAAGACAAAGATCGGGAAAGCGTCAGAGTCCGACGAGTCATAGGAGGATCGGTTCATGGTGTTCGTCTGTAACACGTTGCCGACATGTGTACAAATTTTATTCTGTATATTTGTATACTTCTGCATTTTGTTTATATGTGACTACCTCTTTTCAGGAGTTGCATCTGATGTACAAATCTTGCCTATTCTCAGGCCGTTATCAATAAAGTGTTTTATTCAGTGTAGTGTGTGACTTTGGTTTTAATTTTTACAGTTTTGTTCGTAAAAAGCGCCGATGTTTTCGATAAACTTACATGCGTGTAAACAGGCGGGCCTCGGCCGATGATTGTTAAAACCAGAAATTACCTGAATAGTTGTCTTGGGTGATTACCAAGATGTTTCTTTTTGCATAGATTGCCTTGTGTTTGCTTGTTGACTTTTGCAGGCATTCAAAGGCTCGCAAAGTTCCCTGCCAGAGTCCATGGCAGGCTGGTACCCTATCCAGAGGATGAACGTTGAGTCCTTCCCCAGTGAAGTCGCCCCAGGCAAAATTGAATGTTGTCCCCCCAGGAGAGCGGAGATTGCGTCAAAGAAAAAGATCAGCGTATCTTCTGTAGTTCAGAAAGAGCTTATCAAGCAGAGCCGAGTCTTCTCCAGCGAAGGTCAATGTGATTAACTTCCCAGAAAGTTTTGTGCAGTGCAAATCAGAATGTGTAGTTCAATCCCTAGCTCAGTGATAGCGGGATGATTTCCCCAGCTCATTGATAGCAGGAGAGGTTCCCCACAGAGTGTGATCAGGTGGTTGGAGCTGCTGAAAGAAGTTTTCCCTAGCGATTGTCCTTTCTTTCCCCAGCAAGTCGCTCTTCCTCGTCAGGAGGATCGTCTTCAGCAGATTTTGGAGTTTTGAGTTCGTGAGCTATCTTTCCTAACAGGATGGTCATCCCCAGCGGAGTTAGTTCATCTTTTCAACATTTATTTTGTTGGAAGCGTATCGGTAGTATTCCGGTCGTCCCCAGCGGATCCAGCGTGTCTTCAACATTTATTTTGCTGAAGTAACTCTTTGCATAAACATGCATCATGAGCATTTGCATTCTACACGAGTACGTAGCATTTCCATGCAGTGTGGAGGCATTACATCATTATAAAACATGCATTTTTGAAACATAAGTCAGGTGGTTACCTCTTCAGTTCCAGATATGTTTGTTCCCTGCCGATAAGAGAAATCGTGGTTCAGGAAGATGTTGTTTTATGGTCAAAGTACGCAGTGATCGTATTTTGTCCCATTTACGGGGCTCATATTGTAAGGCACGCAGTGATCGTGTTGATTTTGAGATGTTGATTTGTGGCCCAAGTACGCAGTGATCGCACTTGTACCATCTATGGGGTTCATGTCGTAGGACATGCAGTGATCGTGTTGATCTTGGTATGTGTATCTGTGGTCGAATGGCGCAGTGACCGTATTCGTCCCGATCTGAGAATATTGTTTTGTAAGGCACGCAGTGATCGTGTCGGTATCATCTCGGGGTTTTTGGGCAGGACGCGCAGTGATCGTGTTCACTCTATTGGTAGGGAAGGACACGCAGTGATCGTGTTTACCATATCACGTGTTGTTGTTGGTCGATATGCGCAGTGATCGTATTCGTCCGTTATACATTGAAACGCGGTGATCGTGTTTTCTCCAGTCAAGAGGATCGTGGCTCAGAACGCATAGTGATCGTGTTCGAGCATGCAGTGATCGTGTTCAAGATACGCAGTGACCGTATTAGTATGGCACGTAGTGATCGTGTTGATAGTAGCATGGGAACTTGTGATGCGGAGCACACAGTGATCGTGGCTATCGTATCAGTTGGTTTTGTTGGTCGGCATACGCAGTAATCGTATTCGTCCTGTTACATGGGTTGGTGACATACGCAGTGATCGTGTTGACATCATTTTGGGGGGTTTGTTGGTCGAGAGACGCAGTGATCGTTTTCGTCCTATTGCAGCACACGCAGTGATCGTGTTCATTATATTGGTGGTTGAAGTATGCAGTGAACGTGTTCGCCTCTTCTATGTGGATTTATTCCGTTTGGCACGCAGTGATCGTGTTTACCGCCTCCGATTGGATTTATGGTCGATGTGATTTTGGTTGTAACGCAACACGCAGTGATCGTGTTTGTCCCATTATGTGGTTTTGTTTGTGACTTCGAAACACGCAGTGATCGTGTTCGTCGTGTTTTATGGATTTATGGCGTACGACATGTAATGGTCGTGTTCGGCATGCCACATGTTCCCTAGCAGAGTTGCTTGGTCAAGCACTTCTCTTTCTCCCCAGCCGAGTCCTTATCAGGGTACGGTGGAAATAGCATGATGCAGATTTTGTGGGCTTCGCAGTATTCTCGGATACGTCTTCTTACCGTAAGAAGACGTTCAAGTTCGTCTATCGGTCGTGTGAGGTTCTCACCTTGTGAGCGAGTACTTGGCATACAATCGACCGAATGGGAAATAGGGTTTTTGCCTTAGTCTGTACGGCGCAACAAAGGAGTTACAATATCGACTTAATTAGTCCCCGGTAACTGATGGGCTAAAGACGTGTCTACTTATGCGTCTAGCGGTATCTTACTGCAAGTGCACAGCCTATCGAAGTAATATTTAAGATTATCGATCCACAGGGATTCTATTGTTACTTAGTGCTAGATGAACTTCTAGTTTAGCTAAGGCGAATGGTTGTCACGATTGTTGTTGGTTTTTAAGACTATTAAAGGCGGAATTAAATTTAAGTTTTTAATAAAGTAGTACTAAGACGGTCGGTATGTAATTATACTAACTTAGGTGGGTCAATCTAACCTAGGCTTATAGAGATGTTCACTTAGTCTATTCGGTAGAGATTACCAGTTTAAATACCCTCAACTCACACTCTCGTGGTCTTATATCAGATCTTATCCCTAAAGCCCTATGCCTGCTCTCGCTAGCCCATAAGTGTTTAGAGGTAATTTTTGGAAACTAAATAATTCTAATTTATCTTAAAGCGCTCTCGCTGTATTTAATTTAAATGCCTAACTTTAGCTATCTGGTTAAAATCTCACACTCTCGTGGTCTTGACCCAACCTAATGCCCTTTTCTTACTCTCGTAACGGAAAGGTCTATTTCAATTAAAAAGTATCAGCCAGAATGTTAAGTGATTAATTATTTTAGCCTATGGTTATATTTTACCGGTTAAGTTTGTTATAACTACATACCGCCCTAAGGTATTTAGCTACTCATCGAGGTTGAATCAGACACAGAATTAAATAATAACTTACTCATGGCAGAAGAATAAATAGGCATTATAATTAAATTAAAGTGCAATAAATTGAAAAACCTGATTAACAAATATCTGAGTAGACTCCTTCTTCCACAGACCGGAAGGCTTGGAGTAGGCGGAAATAAAAATTAAAACGAATGCTGAAGGTTGGAAACAAATAAAAGTATAACAATTCCCTAATGTTGGAAATTGTTACACGGTTGGTTTGGATACAAATAAAACAAGACAGAAAATAAAATAATGCTGGAATGAAAATTCTGGTTCGTAAGGTAATTCGGCAGAGCTTCCGCATGAATTTTGGATAATGAAGTTTGTCCTTGAGTTCACAGAGCTTGTACTATTTATAGAGTCTTTAATGGGCTGGATTCTTGGTCCTTTGTTGCATGGGCCTTGCTGAAGTGGTTGAGGAAATGCTGGAACGTGGCAGCAAAAATGGGAGAAGTCGTCTTCACGTGCTGCCTTGAGGAGAAATAAGAGGAGAAGTGGTCTTCAGTGGTGGCTTGACGTAGTCTGAGTCAAAACCAAGTTTTATCCTTGTCACGGGCGTGACAAGGTCTTCACGTTCGTTATTTGAGGATTTTAAGTGTCACGGTCGTGACTACTTCCTCACGGTCGTGATGGCCCAAATTGGGGTGTCACGGTCGTGACACCCTTGTAACGACCGTGGCTGTAACAAATTATGCAGTCTTTTTGCAGGCTTCTGCCTTTCTTCATCTCCTTGTGGTCTCTTTCGTTCCTTTCCTCTTAATTCATGATTCGGCCTCACATAACGATGTACCTGCAAAATAGTAAGAAAAACTCGAGAAATCGAGCGTTAAAACGGTGAATGCGCGATAAAACGTCAATGAAATCTAGCGATATAATCGATGCGTTTTCTCGTCATCAAACTTCCCCAAACTTAAACCTTTGCTTGTCCTCAAGCAAATAGTCGGTTGAGAATCGGCGGACAAGATTTTATTCGCGCATACTCATAACAAACCGTACGGTGGATCGTTTTGTCGGATAGTCCGGTATTTTGATAGAACACTACCGATACACTAATGACACAAGTAACAAGCTATGTCGTCGACTTCCCGTCAAGCGAAACAATTGGCAATCACATTACGATTTCACCTAGAGTTTTTCGATCTTATTTCGCCCGGCTTCGTTCTAGCGCAGTCACATTAAGCCCTTTGCCTTAGCACGCACGTAGTGGAGTAGCCGGTTAGCGATTTTGATCCCTTTTGAGCACGGGGTCTGGTACACGAGTGTGGTAACCCTTCATGTTTTATCCGATTCGGAGGTTGTGGGGGATCGAGCCGTAGCACGCCCTACCGAGTTCAGAACCAGTACCTCTGAACCAACTCGCAACGGATTCCTTCTCATATTTCTCGTTTCTTATCTGCGACCGTGTACTTTGGTGCAATTTCTTTTCATTTTGCATTGAGATACGAAGGATAATTATTGATTAGGCATCAAACGCTTATATTCATCGGCTCCCCACGTGGTTTGTGTTCAGACGGTGCTGACTGCTAGTATAAACTACTGGGGGTTACTTTTGAACTGAAACTAAAGGTGCACTCGCAATGGTGATCGGGATGGAATTTCTTAAGCAGGGGGTCGAAGATGTCAAGATTGTATTGGTCTTGTTTAATCGTTCCCGGCTTCGTAGTTACGAACCATTCGGTGGTAAGTCGGGTAATTAAAGATTTTTCTGGTATGGCTTAATAATCGGGGAAAGCTCGAAATTAAAGAAAATAGCGCACAGATTTGCTCATTTCATTAATTTGTTAAAAGAAATACAACGGAATTGAAAGTACAACGAAATGAAAAAGTGATGAAATGAAAGGTACCTCTCCCACACTATATCAGACATTGTCCTCAATGTTGTGATATAAATGTGGCACAAATACAGTACAAGGCTAAAATGAAAAACAACATAAAAGTAAACTACTGCTGCTGAGGACCGCGGGCTCGGCCTCTGGTGCGAGAGCGGCGTCTGGAGGGAGTTGCGTCGAGATCAGAACCGGTGCCGGAGGTAGCAGTAATGCTGATGCGGAGCGCTTCGAGCTCGCCGAAAAGTTCTCCAAACCGCTCATTAGTGGCCTCCTGGTTGGCAGCAATAGTGCCGAGTAAAACATCATACTGCGCCTTCTGCCGTCGCTCCAGTGTGGCGTTCATCTGGTTCTGCTGATGAATCACAAGGAGGACTTCCTCAAGTGTAACTGCGGTAGCAGGGGGCTGTCGGGTAGATGTCTCTGGGATATCCGGGACAGGCTCAGCTGCATCCATAGCGTCCTGCATCTCGTCCGCTGGAGCGTCTGCCTGATCATCATGAACCGGGACGTGATCGGCAGCAGCTGGTAAAGCAAAGAGCCAGTTGGCTCGGTTGGATGGGTCGATGCGGGTGCGGGACGGCAGAGTGATGTGGTGGAAAATGGTGCCATTGACAACAGGGCTATACCTGCCATCCTCTCGCTGCGCGATCAGGTGGGCGGACCGGCAGTAGCTCATGGTCAGGAATTCGGCGGCGAGGTGAGGCTGATTAACGAGCGCGTCACCAAGCCCCAACTGAATGGCGAGGGCGGTGACAATGCCGCCTATGAAGAACGGGGAGGAGCCTCGCTGTGCAATGGCCTAGATGTGATGAAGCATGAACGGGGCAGCGTTGATCGGCTCGTCATGAAGAGCGCAGTATAAGAACAGAAGCTCCTTGGAGTTGAGCTTGTGGTTGCTTTCTCTAGCAAAGATTGTGTTGCAGATGACCCGGTGAAAATAGCGGGTAGCCGGGTTGTGGATGTGTGTGGCGTTGAGGCTCTGGAAGGTGGATGCACGGGTGTTGGTAAGGTCGTGCCATAGAGTGAATGCTTGTTCACTAAAATTATCGGGCACGCGACGGTGGGCTTCAGTTCCGTGATCGAAGCCTAACAGCTCGGCGATCCTGGTTTGCGTGAGGTTGAACTCCTGGCCGTGCAATCTGAATGTTACGATGCCGGTAAGCTGACTCTGAGAATCGGGAGGGGTGATGTAACTGTAAGAGCTGAGGAACTCCAGCGTCAGAAGTTCGAAAGTAGGCTGAGGCTGACGACAGAGGTCCCACAGACCGACCTTTTGCAGTAGGCTTTGAACGCTGGACAACATTCCGAGTTCTCGCAGACAGTCAGTGGCAATGTAGCGGGTAGGTTGCAGACCGCGGTTTTGGAAGCGGATGAAACGGTCTCTCTGGTTTACTCCAGCTTCACCTTCTCTAAAAGTGATGGAATCCATAACATGCAAGAGTGAAGAGTGAGGGTGGAAGGATTTTGTGAGGTTTTGTGAGAAAAATGGTAGAATGAGGGAGATAGAGGTTCGGGTTAAATACGGGAGAGTGTTAATGAAATGGTTGATGATAATGGAGGATTAATGGGGGTAGTGGAGAGGTTACGGCGGTTGTGGAATGAGTGGGTAGTGTTTTGGGTAGGTTATGGATGGAGAAGAAGAGGGGACACGATGAGAAACAGTTTTGTTTCTCACGATTCCTGTAATAGAGGTCGTCACGGTCGTGACAGGGGCGTGACGGTCGTGACACGCTAAATGAGCACGTCACGATCGTAAGTTAGGTGTGACGACCGTGAGGGCATGTTTTGCTGAATAATTCCCAGAAAAGAACATTGTCTCACGTTATTTATAAATTGATAATAATTTATTTTATTTAGTAACACTTATATTAAATACACACCATATTGTATATCATTTGCAACACAGTAGTATACGAACTTAAGATTGTATACATGAAATAATGCAGTCATACAGTATATAGAAAAAGCATATAAGTTGCTAAAAATGAAGAAATAATTGAAATAAAAGGTGCATGGCATAAAGTAAAAAATGAAATTACAGAAACGGAAATTATGTTATGAAATTGTCGCGAAAGATAAATTTAACTGGAAACGAAAATAATGAGAAAAAGTAATGAGAAAAAAATAATAAACTAAATCACTTATAGCCGTTTCAAAGGCGTTTCTTCAGGTCTTCGATGGCGGAGTCCAAATGATAGAATTGTTCGCAGGCCATGTCAGTCAATCCTATGATGTCCAATCGCATGCTCTTAATGTCTTCTTTGAATAGATTAATGTCAGTTTGGTAGGCATTGAGAGTGTGCATGATGTTTTGTAAGTTGTTAGCGTACTCTCCTTGATTCGCTCCAGGGGTTTCATGTACTTTGTCAGTTGGATCAATGTCATGGTAACCAGGAGGTGTCTCGGGGTCAGTTTCAACAGCGGTCATTATATCATCTGTTATCCTGTGAGACTGAGGTGTTTCAGGAGTGGCTGGATAATCAGGTGGGTTTAACTCATAAAGCCAGTTATCCTTATTATGAACACTTACTCTAGCATGATTGGGCAATGTGAACAGGGTGACTACTTCGTTCCGGATTAGGTACTCAAAAGGCGGGCGTCCTAAATTCCTTATGATATGTCTATTGAAGCAGAATTTAAGATTCATTGGGCGGATGGTTCCCAGACGGGTGCACCTGTCCAGTTGGTACCTAAGTCCTAAGGCATCAGCAATCATGGTTACAAGACCTCCTACCACTATAGGTAATTCAGGTTCTTCTTGGATGCGGGTGAAGGTTTGCATCATGAAAGGTACACCATTAACAGACTGTCCATTAGTGAAACATGACATAATAAATAATTCATCTTTAGAGACTCCGGTAATGTTTTCTTCTTTTCCAAAGAAGGTATGGGCGAGGAATTTGTGGAAGTAACGGAGAGCAGGATTATGGATCTCATCATTGTTCATGTCATTTGGTTCAGGGTGGTAGTTTCCGGTTAGAGTTCCCCAAAAGAAATCTAGCTCCACATCCATCAATTCTACCTGTGTGGTAGTAAAAGCAAAAGGTCCACTAGGGAATCCTAACAGGTCAGCTAGTTCTTTATGGTTAAAGTCGTATTCTATTCCAAATAGGCGGAAACTAATAAATCCTTTCCTAAACCCAAAACCGCGCTCAGGTAGGTAAAGTAAGGAGCTAAGGAACTCAAGGGTAAGCTCGCGGTAAGTCGCAAACTTATGTTGGATCAGTGCATTCTCCCATCCGAGTCGGTTGAACAAGTACATGACACTATCATGTATACCTAAGGTTTCCATGGTCCTATCATCTGGGTACAGGGTCAAATCCATTTGCCTCTGTGATAACTCTTCGAACTTCATTCTTTGGTTCCTACCTCTAAATTTGGTTTCCATATAGTTAATTGGTTGGTTAGCCATGGCCAGTGCAATTATGGGGAAAACAAATCAGTGGAAAAGACTTTAGAAAATCTGTAAAAAGTGATTTAAGATAAAAATAAGAAAATGAAATGCATAGTGTAATGGCGATAATAGTAATGTAAAATAAAACTGACAAAACAATTTAAACAAATAGTAAAACGATAAATAACAATGCTCTAAAAGAAAAGAATAGTTTAAAAATAGGTAAATAAGTAAATGGGTTGCCTCCCACTAAGCGCTGTTTTTATTGTCAAAAGCCTGACGTAATGTTTTGGTTTAGATTAATCAGGGGAATTGGTGGACAATTCTAAAAGCTTTTGATTATTCGCATAATCTCTATTTTCAACTTTATGATAGTGTTTTAGACGTTGTCCGTTTACTGTGAATGGTTCACTATCCTTACCCTTAATTTCTATTGCTCCACTCGGGAATACTTTAGTTATATCAAAGGGTCCTGACCATCTAGACTTTAATTTTCCAGGAAAGAGCCTAAGTCTTGAATTAAAGAGGAGTACAACGTCTCCCACACTGAATTCTTTCCTAGATAGGCGTTTATCATGCCATCGCTTAGTTCTTTCTTTATATATCTTAGCATTTTCATATGCATCTAACCTTAATTCTTATAATTCGTTAATGTCTAGGATTCGCTTTTCTCCTGCAGCATTATAGTTTATATTGAGAGTTCTGATCGCCCAATAAGCTTTGTGTTCTAGTTCTACTGGGAGGTGACAAGATTTTCCATAAACTAGTTTGAAAGGTGTAGTACCTATGGGTGTCTTGTAAGCGGTCCTATAAGCCCATAGAGCTTCATTAAGTTTAGATGACCAATCTTTCCGAGATATGGCGACAGTCTTTTCTAAGATTTGTTTAATCTCTCTGTTTGAGACTTCGACCTGTCCACTTGTTTGTGGGTGATATGGTGTAGCCACACGGTGTCTTACTCCATACTTAGATAGTAATTTGTCAAAGATTTTTGAAATGAAGTGCGAGCCACCGTCACTTATGACGAGTCGAGGCACACCAAATCTGGGAAAGATTATATTTTTGGAAAGCTTTATTACTACTCGTGTATCGTTTGTAGGAGAAGCTATGGCTTTGATCCATTTCGAGACATAATCAACAGCTACGAGTATGTAATTATTACCGAAAGATGATGGGAATGGTCCCATGAAATCTATTCCCCAGACGTCGAAGATTTCTACTTCCAAAATTCCCTTTTGGGGCATTTCATCTCTTCTTGAAATATTGCCAGTGCGTTGACACCGATCGCAATTTATAACAGCGATGTGGACATCCTTCCATAGATTAGGCCAGTATAAGCCGGCTTGCAAGATTTTTGCACAAGTCTTGGAAGTGCTTGCATGTCCACCATAAGGAGATGAATGACATTGAGCAATGACATCTTCTATTTCTTCTTCAGGAATACATCGGCGAAAGATTCCATCTGGTCCTCTTTTGAACAATAATGGTTCATCCCAATAGTAATGTTTCAGATTATGAAAGAATTTCTTTTTCTGCTGATAGGTTAGATCTGGTGGAAGAGCTCCTGCGGCTAGGTAGTTGACAATGTCAGCGTACCATGGCAGTCCTACAGTTGCCTGTAATGTTTCCATGGGTTCTGGTTCATTTATATCTAACTGAGCTAGGTCGCTTCCTATTTGTGCTATCAGCTGTTCATACGGAAAATCATCGTTAATCGGCACTTGTTTGGGTTTAATACCTTCTATTCTAGATAAATGGTCCGCTACGACGTTTTCAGTACCTTTTTTATCTTTTATTTCTAGATCAAACTCTTGTAAGAGTAGAATCCATCTTAAGAGTCTTGGTTTAGCATCTTTCTTAGTTAATAGATATCGGATAGCAGCATGGTCTGTGTAAATGATTATTTTCGCTCCAACTAGGTAAGAGCGGAATTTGTCAAGCGCAAAGACAACTGCTAGCAATTCTTTTTCTGTAGTAGCGTAGTTCATCTGGGCAGAATCCAAGGTTCTACTGGCATAGTAAATCGCATGGAGTTTCTTTTCCTTTCTCTGGCCCAGGACTGCGCCTACAGCATAGTCGCTCGCATCGCACATGATTTCGAAAGGTAATCTCCAGTCAGGGGGTTGCATGATTGGTGCGGTGATGAGGGCTGTTTTTAGAGTTTCGAATGCTTTAAGACAATCTTCATTGAATATGAACTCAGCGTCTTTCATTAATAAACCAGTAAGAGGTTTAGTGATTTTCGAGAAATCTTTGATGAATCGTCGGTAAAAACCGGCGTGTCCTAAAAAGCTTCGTATTTCTCGAACGGTTTTAGGGGGTTGAAGATCTTTTATTACTTCAATCTTAGCTTTATCAACTTCAATTCCCTTGTCAGATATTACATGACCTAATACTATTCCTTCGTTGACCATAAAATGACATTTCTCCCAGTTAAGCACGAGATTTACTTTTACACATCTTTCTAACACCATTTCTAAGTTCGATAAGCATCCTTCAAAGCTTTGCCCGCATACAGAGAAGTCGTCCATGAACACTTCCATGATGTTGTCTATAAAATCTGCGAAGATTGACATCATACATCTTTGAAAGGTTGCAGGAGCGTTGCATAATCCAAAGGGCATTCGCCTGTAAGCGAATGTTCCATAAGGACATGTGAATGTAGTCTTCTCTTGGTCATCAGGATGGATAGGGATTTGGAAAAATCCTGAGTACCCGTCAAGATAACAGAAGTAAGAATGCTTGGCTAATCGTTCCAACATTTGATCTATGAAAGGTAATGGGAAATGATCTTTTCGAGTGGCTTTGTTTAGCTTACGATAATCTATGCACACTCTATATCCCGTCACTACTCTTTGCGATATCGATTCGCCTTGTGCGTTTTTCACCACAGTGATACCTCCTTTCTTTGGCACTACATGTATTGGACTAACCCATTCACTATCAGAGATTGGGTATATTATCCCGGCATCTAATAATTTCTTGACTTCTTCCTTTACTACAGTGCTAAGGGTTGGGTTAATTCTTCTTTGAGATTCTCTGGAGGTTCTGCAATCTTCTTCTAGCAGAATGCGATGCATGCAAACTGAAGGACATATTCCTTTGAGATCAGATATGTTATATCCTAATGCAGTTGGATATTTCTTCAAGACATCTAAAAGTTTCTTTGTTTCTATAGTTCCTAAACTGGAATTTACTATAACTGGTCTTTTACATTCAACGTCTAAGAATTCGTACCTTAGGTTATTAGGTAAAGTTTTTAATCCTAATGTAGGTTTATCTTTACTTGGCATGGGATCCGGTGTAAGTGCTAAACTTTCGCTTAGACTATCATCCTGATACGGTTTTCGCCAATTATCATCTTCGAAAATTGGAGGGATTTGAATTTTCATTATTTCAGAATAAGTGGTCTCCTTCAGCTCCATTTCTCTTACACATTCGTCAATTACGTCCATTAGATAGCATGTATCCTCTATAGCTGGTGATTGTAAGAATTGTGTTAAAACAAATTCAACTTTTTCTTCACCTACTTCAAAGGTTAGCTTTCCTCTTTTTACGTCTATTATGGCTCCGGCGGTAGCTAAGAATGGTCTTCCTAGTATGATAGGTGTAGTGGAGTCTTCAGAGATGTCCATGATTATAAAATCAGTAGGAATGTAGAATTGTCCTATACGTACTGGGACGTTTTCTAGTATGCCTACAGGATATTTAACAGAGCGATCGGCTAGTTGAACAGACATTTTAGTTGGTCTTAGGTCTCCCATGTCTAGCCTTTTGCAAATTGTTAAGGGCATAACACTGATACTGGCTCCTAAATCGCATAGAGCTTTGTCAATGACGAATTTTCCTATTACACAGGGTATAGAGAAACTTCCTGGATCTTTTAGCTTAGGAGGCATGTTATTCTGAATTATGGCGCTACACTCGGCAGTAAGTGTAACTGTTCCGTTATCCTCTATCTTTTTCTTATTGGATAAGATTTCTTTTAAAAACTTGGCATACGAGGGTATTTGGGTAATTGCTTCTGTAAACGGGATAGTGATATTCAACTGTTTCAGAAGTTCGACAAATTTCTTAAATTGACCCGTCGTCTTGGAACTTATTAATCTTTGAGGGTACGGAATTGGTGGTTTATAGGGTGGTGGAGGCACATAAGGTTGTTCTTTCTCCACTACCTCTCGACTTTCATCTTCCTTTTCTTCTGGATCATTCACCACTTCAGTCGATTTATCCGGTTTTTGGTACATGGCTGGATTGTCAAGTCTTGGATCGGTAGGTCCGTCAAGTTCCTTGCCACTTCTTAATATTACAGCGTTAGCATGTCCTTTCGGGTTAGGTTGAGGTTGTCCAGGGAATACTCCAGCTGGTGCAGCAGTAGGTGCTTGTTGTTGAGCTACTTGTGAAATCTGAGTTTCAAGCATTTTGTTATGGGTAGCTAATGCATCTACTTTGCTCACTAATTGTTTAATCTGCTCACTAGTGTGAATGTTTTGGTTTAAGAAGTCCTTGTTTGTCTGAGATTGGCTAGCTATAAAGCTCTCCATCATCAATTCAAGGTTCGATTTTCTAGGGATATTAGGAGCAGTCTTTTGATATCCTGGTGATGTAGCTGGTGCTTGACCTGGTGCGTAATAAGCATTGTTATTCTTATAGGAGAAGTTCGGATGATTCTTCCAACCTGGGTTGTATGTGTTTGAGTAAGGGTTTCCTTGAGCATAATTCACTTGATCAGTGGGAGTTCCTGTCAATAGTTGACAATCAGAAACTTCGTGTCCTGGGACTCCACATAACTCACAGTTAGGTGTTACTGCAGCTACGGTGGCTGCAGGTGTTATGGCCAAGTTATCGATCTTTTGGCTTAGTTGGTCAAATTTCGCATTGACTTGGTCCATACTACTTACTTCGTACATACCTCCTTTTGTTGGTTTCTCAGTTGCGACTCTCTCGCTTCCCCAAAGGTAATGATTTTGAGCCATACTTTCAATAAGTGCATAGGCATCACGATATTCTTTGTCCATCAATGCACCACCCGCGGCAGCGTCAATTGTCATTCTTGTATTGTACAAGAGCCCATTATAGAAGGTATGGATGACCATCCAGTCTATTAATCCATGATGTGGACAAAGTCTAAGTAGATCCTTATAGCGTTCCCAAGCTTCGAATAATGATTTACTTTCTCTTTCCTTAAATCCGTTGATCTGAGCTCTCAGCATGGCTGTCTTGCTAGGTGGAAAATACTTATTCAAGAAAACTTTCTTAAGTTCTGCCCACGTAGTTACTGAGTTCGAAGGCAAAGATTGAAGCCAAGCTCTTGCTCTGTCTCGAAGCGAAAAAGGAAATAAACGTAGTCTAATGGCTTCTTGGGTAACTCCATTGGCTTTTACGGTATCTGCATATTGCACAAAGATCGAAAGATGAAGATTCGGATCCTCTGTAGGATTTCCGGCGAATTGATTTTGTTGCACGGATGATATCAATGATGGTTTTAGTTCGAAATCATTTCGGTTTATATCCGGCGCTGCAATGCTTGAATGCGGTTCACCTTGCGAAGGATTAGCGTAATACTTGAGTGGATGAGTTTGTTCTTCAGCCATCCCTGCGTCTGGTTTTACGACTGGTTTAGGCGGATCTAATTGAAGATCTGGAATATTGGAATTATTTTCGAAATCGAATATACATCTTCTTACGTGTAAGAAGCGCTCCGATTCAGGGATTAGAGGTTGCAAGTCTTCGCTTTTAGAGCGAGTACTTGGCATACACTCGGAGATTAGATTAAATTAAATAGTTGATACCTTAGTATAGACAATGCTACCTAAATGCACTAGTAACTAAATTAAGGAATCCCCGACAACGGCGCCAAAAACTTGATGGGCTAAAGACGTGTCTACTTATGCGTCTAGCGGTATCTTACTGCAAGTGCACAGCCTATCGAAGTAATATTTAAGATTATCGATCCACAGGGATTCTATTGTTACTTAGTGCTAGATGAACTTCTAGTTTAGCTAAGGCGAATGGTTGTCACGATTGTTGTTGGTTTGTAAGACTATTAAAGGCGGAATTAAATTTAAGTTTTTAATAAAGTAGTACTAAGACGGTCGGTATGTAATTATACTAACTTAGGTGGGTCAATCTAACCTAGGCTTATAGAGATGTTCACTTAGTCTATTCGGTAGAGATTACCAGTTTAAATACCCTCAACTCACACTCTCGTGGTCTTATATCAGATCTTATCCCTAAATCCCTATGCCTGCTCTCGCTAGCCCATAAGTGTTTAGAGGTAATTTTTGGAAACTAAATAATTCTAATTTATCTTAAAGCGCTCTCGCTGTATTTAATTTAAATGCCTAACTTTAGCTATCTGGTTAAAATCTCACACTCTCGTGGTCTTGACCCAACCTAATGCCCTTTTCTTACTCTCGTAACGGAAAGGTCTATTTCAATTAAAAAGTATCAGCCAGAATGTTAAGTGATTAATTATTTTAGCCTATGGTTATATTTTACCGGTTAAGTTTGTTATAACTACATACCGCCCTAAGGTATTTAGCTACTCATCGAGGTTGAATCAGACACAGAATTAAATAATAACTTACTCATGGCAGAAGAATAAATAGGCATTATAATTAAATTAAAGTGCAATAAATTGAAAAACCTGATTAACAAATATCTGAGTAGACTCCTTCTTCCACAGACCGGAAGGCTTGGAGTAGGCGGAAATAAAAATTAAAACGAATGCTGAAGGTTGGAAACAAATAAAAGTATAACAATTCCCTAATGTTGGAAATTGTTACACGGTTGGTTTGGATACAAATAAAACAAGACAGAAAATAAAATAATGCTGGAATGAAAATTCTGGTTCGTAAGGTAATTCGGCAGAGCTTCCGCAGGAATTTTGGATAATGAAGTCTGTCCTTGAGTTCACAGAGCTTGTACTATTTATAGAGTCTTTAATGGGCTGGATTCTTGGTCCTTTGTTGCATGGGCCTTGCTGAAGTGGTTGAGGAAATGCTGGAACGTGGCAGCAAAAATGGGAGAAGTCGTCTTCACGTGCTGCCTTGAGGAGAAATAAGAGGAGAAGTGGTCTTCAGTGGTGGCTTGACGTAGTCTGAGTCAAAACCAAGTTTTATCCTTGTCACGGGCGTGACAAGGTCTTCACGTTCGTTATTTGAGGATTTTAAGTGTCACGGTCGTGACTACTTCCTCACGGTCGTGATGGCCCAAATTGGGGTGTCACGGTCGTGACACCCTTGTAACGACCGTGGCTGTAACAAATTATGCAGTCTTTTTGCAGGCTTCTGCCTTTCTTCATCTCCTTGTGGTCTCTTTCGTTCCTTTCCTCTTAATTCATGATTCGGCCTCACATAACGATGTACCTGCAAAATAGTAAGAAAAACTCGAGAAATCGAGCGTTAAAACGGTGAATGCGCGATAAAACGTCAATGAAATCTAGCGATATAATCGATGCGTTTTCTCGTCATCAGTAACGACGCCAAAAACTTGATCACGGTTTAGTGTGTCTAAATTAATATGACTGCAAGTATACAGTGGTGTCGTATAGTTTTAATAGATTATCGATCCACAAAGACTAAAAATCGAACGTACCATATTATAATGTTACTATATAAATCTAAGGCTAATCGTTTTAGGAAAGTTAAGTGCGAATGAAATTAAACCTAAAAATGCTAAAAGTTTTAATAAGAATAATCAATAACGAGATGTCAGTATGCAACGCATCAATCGTCGGGAATTTAATAAATAATCGATGTAAGTTAGATGTTCGAAATACTTTTTATTAGAAACATACTTATTTAAAAATCCTTATCTCACACTCTCGTGTTTATTGGTTCAGACTATATCGTTAAATCAAAATGAGTGCCCTAGTTGTATCATTCGAATTAAAGATACCTTTTGAAAATAAATAAGTCCTAATTAATTCTAAAGTGCTTCCACTGTGTTTAAAATTAAGGCCTAGTCTCAGCTATCTGGTTAAAATCTCAAACTCTCGTTTATCTTGACCTTAACCTTAGTTTCCCCTTTTTTACTCTCGCAAGAAAAGTTGATCTATTAAAATAAGAAACTAGAGCCTAAAAAATAATTTGTAAAGAAAATCAACACCGATTGTTATTTAATCCCTTCTGATAAATTTGTTACATACCGACATCAACTACTTTAGCCAAACATGGTGGGAAAATTAAACATCATAATACAGTGCAAAATAGTAATAGTAATCATGCTGCAATATGATAAAAGAAAGCTGAATAATTTAAACCTGGAAACTGAATTAACTGGAATTTAAAGTTAAGTACAAGCTTGATGCAATAATTCTGGCAGTCTTCAAACAGGTACAAGAATAATCCACTCGAAATGCGAAAACTGATTAATAAAAAATAATAATGCACTTAATGGAATGAAAACTGAAACAAAATAATTTTCTCGTGAAAATTCTCAGACCTCTGGTTTGGAGGCTTTCTCTGGTTTTTACACTTGGTTGAGGAGACGAAGAATTCACTTCAAGTGCGTGAGAACCGTCCGGAAACGTGCGAGGAGTGGAACTGGAAAGTAGGGGAAGTGGGAGAATTTCTCTCCTCACATGTAGGTGGCTTGCGCCACCTCCCCATCTTTCCTGTATGGCTTGCGCCACTTTTCCTTTCTAGTGGTGGGTGCCATATGTGTATGTGGTGGGCCCACCCTTTTATATTTTTTTTCTTTTCTTTTCTTTTCCTTTTCTTTCCTTTTCATTTTCCTTCCTTTTCTTTCCTCTTCATTTTCCTTCCTTTTCTTTTCTTTATATATTCTTCACTTCCCGTTAAATTCCATTTCGAACCGAGTACCTGAGAAACACAAACAAATACGAGTAATATAAAGCATAAATCAGAGGAAATCAAATAAAACATAGTATAAACTCATGCATGTCAAGTCAAATACACGATATAATTTTGCGTTATCAGGTTACAACCATCTTCTGTACTATTTTCTTGATGTTCTTATTTGCGGCTTCAACAACACCATTCGATTTCGGTCTGTACGGAGAAGAATTGTGATGCTTGATTTTGAAGTTATCACAAAGTTATTTCATCGTCTTGTTATTCAGATTTGATCCATTGTCGGTGATGATTTGGTCGGGGATGTCGTACCGACAAATAATCTCTTTCTTGATGAAGCGGGCGACCACTTGCTTGGTTACGTTTGCATACGATGCTGCTTCTACCCACTTGGTGAAGTAATCAGTTGTGGCGAGGATGAACTGATGGCCATTGGAAGCTTTTGGCTCTATTTCCCCAATCAGGTTTATGCCCCACATCGCGAATGGCCATGGTGATGTTATCATGTTGAGAGGATGCGGAGGAACATGCACTTTGTCGGCATAGACTTGACATTTATGGCATTTTCGAGCAAAGAGGATACAGTCTGTCTCTAAGGTCAACCAAAAGTATCCAGCCCTTAAAATATTTTTCACCATGGCATAGCCACCGACATGGGTGCCGAATGTCCCTTCGTGCACTTCAGTCATTAGTAGATCTTCTTATTTTTCGTCAACACATCTGAGTAGAACCATGTCGTGGTTTTTCTTGTACAGGATGTCATTACTAATGAAAAATTTGGATGATAATCTTCACATGGCTCTTTTGTCAATTATGGATGCGTCAGCCGGATATTCCTAATTTTGAAGAAAATTCTTAATGTCGTGAAACAAAGGCATCTTATCAGACTCTTCTTCTACCATCATGATATATGCTGGCATAGTCCTTCTTTCGATGTAAATCAGAGGTGCCTCGTTAACAAACTAGGCCTTCCACATCGATGCTAGCATGGCTAGAGCATCAGCAATATGATTTTCTGCTCTTGGCACATGTTTAAAAGTAATTTCATCAAAGTATTCAATCATCTCTAGAATGTGATCTTTGTAGGGGATCAATTTTTCATCTCGAGTCTCCCACTCTTCTCTGAGTTGGTAGATCACTAAGGCAAAATCATTGATCACTTCCAAGATTTTGATACGGAGATCAATAGCAGCTTCTAATCCTAGGATGCAAGCTTCATACTCGGCTATGTTGTTGGTACAGGAGAAGCAAAGTTGGGCGGTGACGGCAATATACCCTCTCGTTGGATTTTTCAAGACGGCTCCAACACCATGTCCGTTCTTGTTAGACGCTCCATCAAACATCATTTCCCAATGGTATCTAGGTTCGGGACCTTCTTCAGGACTGGGCTCCGGCTTCAAACGTTGAATGTACATTACGTCTTCATCGGGAAACTCAAACTTGAGCGGCTGATAATCATCCACCAGATGCTCAGCAAGGTGTTCTGACAAGACACTGCCTTTGACAGATTTTTGATCGACATATTGAATATCATACTCTGACAAGAGTATGTGCCACATGGCCAACCTTTCAGTTTGAGCTGGCTTTTCAAAAATGTACTTTATCGGGTCCATCTTGGAGATTAATAGAGTAGTATGACAAATCATGTACTGTTTCAGACGCTTGGCTGCCCAGGCTATAGCACAGCAGGCTTTCTCTAGAGGTGAGTAACGACTCTCAAAACTTGTGCTTAGATAGTAGATTGCATGCTCTTTCTTTCCTGACTCGTCAGTTTGGCCTATGACACAACCCATTGAATCTTCCAATATCGTCATGTACATGAACAACGGTTTTCCTGGCACTGGAGAAATCAATACTAGAGGCTCTTGTAGATACTTTTTGATCTTCTCAAATGCGGACTGGTAGTTCTTGTTCCATACCACTGTTTGATCTTTTCGTAACAACTTAAAGATCAGTGTGCAAGTAGGTGTGAAGTTAGAGATGAACCTAGAGATGTAATTTAGCCGTCCAAGGAATCCTCTGACCTGTTTTTCTGTTTGGGGAGCGGGCATTTCTTGAATTGCTCTGACTTTACCGGGATCTACTTTAATTCCTCGTTGACTAACGATGAATCCGAGTAGTTTACCAGAACGAACCCCAAATGTGCGTTTATCCAGATTTAGCCTCAGTTGATACTTTCGAAGTCTCTCGAATAACTTCGGCAAATGATCCAAGTGGTCTTCTTCATTTCGAGACTTTGCAATCATATCATCTACATACACTTCAATCTCCTGATGCATCATATCATGGAAGAGTGCGACCATAGCTCGTTGATATGTTGCTCCTACCTTCTTCAAACCGAAAGGCATGACCTTATAACAATAGGTACCACATGGTGTGATGAAAGTTGTTTTCTCCATGTCGGCCGGATCCATCTTTATTTGATTGTAGCCGAAAAATCCATCCATGAATGAAAATACTACAAAATTGGCCGTATTGTCCACCAGAGTGTCAATATATAGAAGGGGGAAATCGTCCTTTGGACTAGCTTTATTTAGATCCCTGTAGTCTACACACATTCTGACTTTGCCACCTTTCTTTGGGACCGGCACTATGTTGGCCACCCATTCTGGATATTTTGATACTGCTAAAAAGCCTGCATTAATTTGCTTCTTGACTTCGTCTCTGATTTTGAGAGCCATGTCGAGTGTAAATCTTCAAAGTTTCTGCTTGACTGGCGGACAATCTGGCTTCAAAGGGAGCTTGTGCATAACAATGTCGGTGTCCAGTCCTGGCATATCTTAATAAGACCAAGCGAATACATCGATGTAATCTTTGAGAAGTGCTATCAATCTGCTCTTGACCTCTGACCCTAACGATGCTCCAGCTTTGACTTCTCTCTTTTCTTTTTCAGAGCCCAAGTTGACGACGTCGATCTGTTCTTTGTATGACTGAAAATAGGCATCTTTGTATTCGTTCATCCTCCTCAATTCTTCAGGGACCTCTGAATCTTCATCGCTTTCTTCTTCGACTTGAAAGACATATGGACCACTACCAGAAGGAACCGAATGATCAATGGATTTTGTGGGTGATGGAGGTGTTCTGCATGGTTTTACAGGTTTGAGAATGATCAGACACACACACACACACAGACATGCAAATGATGGGTTGTTTTTAAGTTTTAAAAAAAGTTGTCATTTTTCCTTTTAACAAAAAGTGAAAATGATAAAAAGAAACAAAACAAGAGTTTTAACAAAAACACTTTTTCATTCATAGATCTTTTCAAATTGCAAAGTGGCCCATAGAAAATGATTCACTGGCCTTGAGCAAGACCAAGAATTTAAAGAAAACAAAGCTAACAAGCAAATGTATTACTCTAAAGCTAAAAAGATAGGGATTTCCATAGTTTCCCAGTTGCGCAAAGCTGCTCCGCCTCGGATCACCGGGCTGTCAAGATCACTTTCTTCTTCTTCAGCTATGACGGTGTTCACTTGTACTCTGCCGCTTGTGAATATTTCCTCCAAGGACTTCTTCATGACGCTCTCTTCAGGTGAATCTTCTAGAGTTGGTTTTAACCCAACCCTAGTCTTTTGTTTTTCTCACGAGCGTTGACTTCTATGACTTCCCCCCATCCCAAAGGGAGTCATGTCTTCATTGCAGCCAAGATGCTCTAAACAGAAGCAAAAGATGGACCACGGGTTATTGTTGACTCATTAACCAACACAGCGTGGGCAATTTCCAAGGCTTGGAAAGCAGTTTCAAGCACATCTTCATTAGCTTCTATGTATCTGAAAGAGGACAAGTTGCTCACCATCAGGTCCTCTTCTCCATGAATTATGACCAACTAGTCATTAACAACAAACTTCATTTTTTGGTGTAGAGTGGATGTGACAGCGCCTGCTATGTGTATCCATGGTCTTCCCAGTAGGCAACTGTAAGCTGGATTGATATCCATCACTTGAAAAGTGATTTCGAAGATCTAGGGCCTACCATGATTGGTAAATCGACTTCCCCTATCACAGTTCTTCTTGAGCCGTCAAAAGCTTTTACAACTAGGGAGGTAGGCCTCATTTCAACTCCTTAGTAGGCCAATTTGGCTAAAGTCCTCTTAGGCATCACATTGAGCACATATCCTATATCAACAAGCACTCTGGCTAGTGTGTCCTTTTCACATTTTATGGATACATGCAAGGCACAATTGTGCTTGCATTTTTTAGCTGTCAGATCACTATCGTCAAAGCTTAATGTGTTGCATGTTGTGATGTTTGTAACGACTGAGAAAAATTGTCCCACAGTGATATCCTTTGTCACGTGAGCTTGTGTCAATATCTTCATCAAAGCTTGACGATGCGCAGGGGAGCTCAGTAATAGTGACATGATGGAAATTTTTGATGGCATTTGGTTAAGCTGATCCACTACTCGGTAATCACTTCGACGAATGATTCTCAAGAATTCTTCCTCGTCATCTCTGAGGACTTCTTTCCCTTTTCTAGTGGGTTCCTTAGAAATCACGTCTTTCGGAATGGCTTCTTTAGGAACAATGGTAGCAGCTTTAGGAGTAGTGGCAGTTGATTGAGAAACCGTAGGACTTGCTCGAGGATGATATACTCGACCACTTTGGGTCATTCTACTTTCCCCAACAATGTTGGTGACGTTTTCCTGCTTCTTTTCCATAATTTCATTACACCATGAATAATCATATTTAGGTGTTATAGCTCTTGGGTGAGGACCAGGTCCTCTTCTTGGATCGGACCTGGGTTGGTCCTTTCCAAACTCTAGTGCAGGATCATCGCGGAATGCCGGCCGGACAACTTTGTGTCTGGTTGCATGATTGTTGTTATTTCTAAAGACCGCTTTTTTGTTGTATTCTTCAGGCATATTGAACAATGGCTCGATTACTGCCATATCTTCCTTCTTCTTTTTGTTACTAATCTACAGCATTCCCTGATCGATTAATGATCGAACATCCTTTTGCACAAGGTTACAACCCTGTGGATTCAGTCTGCATTCCTCGCAGTTTTCATGAGAACTCTTGAGCACCCATGCTCGAGCAAGCCTTTTATGCAATTCTACCCATGGTATCTTTACTTTCGAGGCCGTTGTGACTGTCTTCATTTCAGGATCTTTCCTTTCTTCGGTTATGGAATTTACCCCACCATGACTTGGTAGAGGATTGTCCTTCATGTTTGGGTGATTGTCTTTGAATGACAATATCTAATTCTCGGACAATATGCTGAAGTGCGAAACACCCTACCAGATTATGCCCCGCGATGTTTCATGAAAAGGACAATTCACATTTGGATTATAGTAGTGGGGTAAAGGGTTAGACGGAGTACCTAATTTCCTTGTCTTGACGAGCCCTCTTTCTACCAGCATGGGGAACAATTCCGTATAGCTCATGGGTATGGGTTGTATCCTTGGCTTCTTACTTCGGTAGTTCTTCCTCGGAGCTTGCACTTGAGGTTGTTGCGTTTGTTGATTGTTGTATGGTTGCCAATTGTATTGTTGATACTGGTTGGGTGCCCCTTGCTAAGGACCTTGCTGAACTTGTTATTGTTGGAAGACATGTGTCACTGCCGCTACGTACGGTGGTTGTTGATACCATTGTCGCTGATTCCTTTGATTTTGTGCTCTTCGTTCATGTGTCATGATGCTCACTTCACCTTCTTTCTTTCTATGAAAGTTGCTGGTTGGCTTCTTGGTAGCACCGGTGCTGGAGCTAGCAGTTGAATTTGACATTTTGCCACTCTTCAACCCTGCCTCAAATTTTACTCCCATGGCCACAATGTCGGAGAAGTTTGTTGTGACACTGCTGATTAGTCTCTCATAGAACTCGGGCCTGACTGTATCTACGAACCAGTCGGCTAATTCTTTTTCAGTCAGAGGTGGCTCAACTTGAGTTGCCATCCCGCGCCACCTTTGGGCATATTCCTTGAAGGATTCAGTACTCTTTTGCGTCATGTTAAGAAGCTGACGGCGATCTGGGGCCAGATCCATGTTGTACTTATACTGCTGGATAAATGCATTAGAAAATTCCTGAAAGCAATGTATCTTTTCTTGGTCTAAGCTCAGATACCACTTGGCAGGTGCTCCCTTGAGGCTATCCTGAAAGCAGTGTATTAGTAGCTTATCATTTTCGATATGCGGAGCCATCCGTCTGCAATACATAATCAAATGAACTTTCGGACAAGTGGATCCCTCGTACTTGTCGAACATTGGCATCTTAAACTTCGGTGGAAACACCAAACCTGACACTAGACACATGTCTTTGGCATCTGATCCAAAGACATTGCTTCCTACAATAGCTCTCATCCTCTTAGCCATGATGTCCATCTCTACCCTCAACTTCTCGTGTTTTTCATCTTCGATTTTGGAACCATCGGGTACATCAAAAATTGGTTGATGGTTGTTGAAGATGGGTCGAGCATGTGTCGGACCTCCCGCCTGGGTGAAACGAGGATCTGTTGTTGCCAGAACAACTTGTGGTTGAAAATTGAATGGTTGAGAATTGCTGAGCGGTGGCAAAAACTCCCTGGATATGTCGAACGTAAACTCAGTTGTTGAAGCTGGAATTGTAGGAGGGTTTACCGCTGATGTAGTGATTTTAGAGACCACAGTAGCCTGTGAATCCATCTTCGCTTTTATTCCATTGAGAACTTCCATAATCTGGCTGACGTTGTCTTTGATTCCTTCGATATCATTGTCGATCTGGTCGATTCTCTAGTCGTGGTCGTCCATCTTCCTTTGAGCTCTGGCTCGAGTGTTGTATTTGTGGGAACTCAGGGTGACTTCTTTCCTCCTCTCTCTGGTGGAAAAGAACAACAGATGAGCTACAGAACCCATGCAAGACTATGCAGAATGATATGCAAATGCAGATGCAGATGCAAAACCAACCATTCAAGGAATAAACAGCAATCTTGTTTACAAACAAAGTTAGAAACACACGTAACAACGTGCTTTAAAAGCAAATTTTCATTGATAAGTTGATATCTATTACAATAGATGGCTCTTGCTAACAAGCAAGACCTTTCTTACAACAGAAGCAAATACAACAAAAGATTACAATCTTGAAGAAAAGCAGGAAATGGCGAAGTATCGATCGTTCTAACTAGACGATCCTTCTCCTTTTTAAGACCTGGGCTAGAGTTGATTCTGATGAATTATCTCCCACAGTTCAATATTTTCACGTTCTGCTTTGACCAAAGCGTACTTCAGCTCCTCCCTAGACATAAGAATCTCGAGCTCCATGGTGATCTCATAGGTACGAGTGTAAAATATTCTCAAGGATATCTCATTTGACTAAAGTAGATAGGCTTTTATGGTTAAACAACTCACATTTTCCTCTGGAGTCATTCCTTGTAGATGAGGATGACACCAAGAAAAACTAGCTTGGGTTTCAAGCTCTTCATTGCTTCCTTTTTCATAAAAACAGGCTTTTAGCATATCTGGCTCTGGCCCTGTTGAATATCCATGTTGGCGGTGAGCAAGGATTGGGTTGTAGCTAATAACTCCTTTAGTACCAATGAGGGGTATATTTGGGAAATCCCCACAGCTCGGGATCATAGCAACCCCGTTGATCTTGGTATCATACCAGTTGATATCATAGTGTTTGAGGGTTATTAATTTTTCAACCCATGCCTCTTTGTTGGGGAGGTTCCAAAGGACTTGAGTTCTAGGAAAGTAAGAAATAAACCACTTGCTAAGAAAAGTCGTACAGCATGAAAACTGCACAAGGTCGTACACCTTCCGACGATGGATGGTGATATATGTATCTACCAGCAGAGTGTTCACAAGATTCTTGATGATGAAGAGCCAGATGGCCTCTTCACTGATGAATTCGTCATAGCATGGGAAAAGGTACAGACCATAGATTAAGAATGCTAGGATTTCCTCAAATATTCCCAGATTTCTGTTATTGTAATGAAATTCAGCCATCTCCATGAATGGTCTCGCTTCCATTCTAGAGAAACCACCCCTAGTTACCAATTCAGCGGGAGGCTCTATTGGCCTGATGTGTAATGCCTTAGCAAGTCTCTTATGTTTGGCTTCCCATAAGAAGCTTTGAAGGTAAAAGGAACCTCAAGTACGTAGAGTACTCTTCTATTGTTGGGAGCAACTGGAAATCTGGGAAGATAAAACAGTGATATACTGGATCGTAGAAGTCAACGAGTGCTCGCAGCATGTTCTCATTGACTCGAGTGTTGAGTAGCGGCAGAAGATCTCTATATTTTGCAATAAAAGCGGCAGGGTTCCTGACAAGGCCTTCCAGGATCCTGAGGTTACCCAGTCTTAGGTTTGGAAACGAAAACCTGCTTTTTCGTTCCATATCAATGTCTGCAAAAGAAATTTTTTGGATTTCCTTGAATGGTTAGTAAAATGCAAAAACGCAATGCAAATGCAACTCGGTTTACAAAACTCAGAAGATCAATTGTTCCAAAACCTCATTTCATTCATTATTGGAAAAAGTTACAACTTTTGAGACACAATACAAGCCTAAGTTACATCAAGAAACTAGGTTCCATTGTCTAAACTAAGAACTTCAGACGCGAGGCCTCTTTAACTTCTTCATAATTGTATTCTCCATCACCAATTTATCCACTATTCCTTTCCAGGCTCTAGAGGTTGGAGGGATATTTGAGTATTCATGAATGCTTTGAGTGGGCTTGATACTAGAGAAAAATAAATTCTCCTTTGTTGCTTCCCCATGGATTACTTGTTGTTCGAGCCAATCTATCAATTCATCTTTTTCGTGTACTTCTCTAACAAGCCTTGTTGTTTCGAAGGAAAGCGCATGATACTTTACTTCCCAAGTATCCCTCTCAAGTTGAACTCTTGCAATTAACTCTTGGTATTACTCCATCTTTTCAATGGGAATGGAAGAGGATGATGACGCGATGACAATCTGCACATTCTTTTCTGGGAGGTATGGCATTTTCAAATCCCTTGCTCTGGATTGGACCCATTGAGTAAATGGTTCAAAAGCTACACAGTTTCTTTTCCCTAAGTCAGCTTTTGTCCTTTTCTAGATGTCTTCCCAAGCATCAACCGTGCTATTTCTCATATTTTCTGCTACTTCAGTGTTGTGATAAAAGAAACCTGATAAGAGCACATTGGTGAGTTTATCCTTCATCGGAAAACCAAACTGACGTCTAGCCAAGGCTGGATTGTAGTTGATCCCTCCTCTTACTCCAATGAGTGGTATATTTTGCAAGCTTCCGCACCGATCAAAATAAACTCCTCTATCGTAAGCAGGATTATACCAATGAATATCAGCTTGTGTTAAAGAGATTATCCTTTAAGACCATCTCCATCCATTGGGATTCTCTTTGAAAGCATCGGTTTTTGGAAAATGGTTGATGAACCATTTGTACAGCAAAGGTGTACAACAAAGAATAGTTCCCTTTCCTTGAAGTGTCCGATGATGAATAGAGTGATAAGCATCTCCTAACAAAGTAGGCACAGGGTTGCCACTTTAAAATAGGGTAACATAAGAGAAATTGACAAATTCCTCAACTTCGGGAAACAATACTAGTCCATAGATTAACAGAGCTAATACTGCTTCAAATGCATCCATGCTCCCTTATTTCGCAAGGTAGGCGGCTTTCTTAACTAAGAAATCTGAATGGAAACCTTCAACTCCTCCTTTGGTGGCACAGTGAGCTTTAATTTCAGATACTTCAAGGTGAAGAGCATCTTTTATTTCTTTTGGTGAAGGTAAACTTTCCAATCCGCTGTATGGTTTTTGATCCTTTGCAGGAACTCCCACATAGTAGGCATACTCTTCCAAGGTCGGCGTCAACTGATAGTCGGGAAAAGTAAAGCAATGCTACAATGGATCATAGAACTAAACCAAAGTGTTAACGATCCCTTCTTCCATCCCTGTCCTGACTAGGCTTAAAATCATTCCATATCTTTTTCCAAACTCTTCTGATATCATGGTCCCTATTTTTCTCAACTCGGATGTATCAGGCTTCTTGAAATTGTATCTCTTGGTGTTCCTTGTTCCAGCATCCATGGTATATCTAGGATTTTGCACAAAAGGATCAACTGAGCTTTACAAAACCAGTTGCAACATGAAATGCCATGATGGGATGATAAGATGATGCACACATAACACAAAGGCAAGTATTCACAAATATAATGCACATGCACACACAAGGCTCCCTAAGCTCAAGGTCAAAGCATGGAGTCAAAAGTTCTACCCATTGTTGCACCCCAAAATTTGCCCAACCTTTTCTAACCTAGGTTTATGTTTCAATTGCATAGTCCTTTGCATTGTCATCATGTACATAGTATATTCATCTGCATTGCATAGCATAAGCAAGTTATCTTAATCAGGGGATCAAGTGCTATTCTTATCTCAAGAGGTATATTCAAGGGTTTCATTCATATTCAAGACTACTCAGGTCATCAGGGAAGAATTTGGGCTTTGAAGAGTGGACAGGTTGATCAGTGAGTTCTCTCCTATCTTGAGGTTGTTTGGGGATCATCAGAGGGTGTGTAAGCTATGAGCCAAGAGCATGAGGTGTGTATGGATGTTATGAAGATCCTAGAGGATCATTTTGAAGAAGAACCAAGTCATTGGAGTGATTGCAAGAGCCTCAGTTGAAGTCAGTCAACTAGGGTTTTGTCTGGGTCAACACTAGGTCAATCCTGGGTCAAAGACTTATTCTGAAAGGCATCAAGGATCATTTGAGGGATGTGGGATTCATTATTTGCTATATGGATAGGGATATGATATTGTGCTAAAGAAAAATCAGAAGGAATCAAGGAGGGATGGAGTTACCAAATTAGGGTTTCAGTGTAAAATCCCCTGATTTAGGTCAAACTTCAAAGTAGTGTAACTCAAGATGCAAGCTTCATATGAATTTCTGGTACACATGAAACTTGTAGAGTATCTTCATAGCTTTAACTTGAGTGGTGGAAGTCATCAAGATGATTTATAGAACTCAAGTTATAGCTCTTGCAAGTTACAGGTCATCTGAGGGCACTGAAATTTGTCTGTGAAAGTTGTCTGTCTTCCAAGCAACTTTTGACCTTCAAGGAGATTTCAAATGGATTTCTGGCCAACATTAGAGTTGTTCCTCATTGTCTTAGATTTCTATAAAGGTATGGTATGCCTTCATATGATTTATGTAACTCTACTTATGGTCTTGGCAAGCAAAGGGTATTTTGGTCATCTGAGAATTACAGGTCATTCTTAGCCTATGCCTAAAACTCATACAAGGAAGCTTCAAATGAAAAACTTCCCAACATCAAAGTTGCTCAAAATGTCATTTTAAGTCTAGAAAAGAAGTCATGGAAGTTTGGAAATGCATAGAACAAGACTTGACCAAAGTTGGTGAAAAATGACCTAAAAAAGGCATATAAGTTGAAAAAGTTGAAATGAAAAATTGGTTTGAGAGATCTACAAATCCAAAATGGGTCATCCAATATACCAAATTGATTCCAAACATCATTTTAAAGACATTGGTTCAGCCAATTTTTTGAGTTAGGGGTTAAATTTTGGACTTGCTTTGTAATGTTGTTACTTGCATATTAAGGCACCCTTGCAAAACTCAACATAATGAAAGGAAAGGCTTGTTTTTTCACACATACACTCTCAATATCTCATGAAAGGAGATTTTAACACAAATATGAAAGGGATGCAAGCATGATATGAGATGTTTCAAAGTGTCATTACATGAGAACTTCCATAACTTTCCACCACATTCTAGAATCATCCTAGAGGCATCCAGAAATTTCTAGATCTGTCCATCATCATCTATATAATGAGTGTGGATCATTGGTGCAAAAGGTTGGTGAAAAGATAGAGAGAAGAGAGAGAATTCCATTGTTGCTTCCATTGTAAGAAAGTGTGAAAATCCACAATCTACACCAATTTTGTTCATCCTTCTTCATCATCCACAATATCTTGAATCTCTTGAGTGCATTCATGCTTAATCAGAGGCACATCAATGGAGGATTGAAGCTCTAGGGTTTGAAATTGCAAGAAGCATATTAGATTCGAATCTCATGTTAGAGGCATTATTCTCCCAACTTTTTGCAAACAGAAACCATAGCATCATCTAAGGACCATTGGTGAAAGCTTGCAAGTGTTGAATCGAGCCCATTCTCAGCTGTTTCATCAAGAATTGCAGGTATGCATTTTCTCTTCTATCTCCATAATTAGATGTTGTTAGGTTAGATTGTTAGGGTAAGAATGATAGGTTAGGTTAAATGACTATTTTCAGAAAGATTGAGGAGGTTCTATGAGGTTTAATGGCAGGATGTTGAAACTTTGATGACCTATAACTCTTAGTTTAGGGGATGTTACTTGTAATGTAATAGATCAGAATAATCAGTGCCACATGGAGAGCACATTAGTACAAGGATTTGCAAGGTTTATGAAGGTCCATATCTGAGTGCAGTTGGTATACCATGAACTTATAGCCATCGGGTTTCATTCTAGGGGTGGTTTCAATCCAAACTGAGGGCACCATCGTGTTTATGGGAAAGAATAGAGCAAGATTGCTCTTTATAGTTTAGGTTTTCATGGCCAATCGAGGGAGATCGAACGAGTTGAAGGTGTGTGCATGGAGACTGGTTTGTTCTGAAACCCTAGCGAGAGGTAGGTGATGATGTTTCAGTCGTTGGATCGTTTCAGAATTATTGACTTCCAACCTCATCTAACGGTCCAGGTTTAAATCAACAAGCGGAGGGAATTGACCAAAGCATCAAACGATGCGTTTCATTAAACGCAAAACCATGGGCCTGGATTCAGATTCCTATCCCCACCCCCCTTTTGAGAAGCCCAACAAAATGAACTGAGATTTATTGCTAAATGCACCGAGTTTTATTGTTTTTCTTTTGATTTTCAATTCAATTTCTGAACTAGCTGGGCCTTGCATAATTGTTATCTGCGCCCCCCACTTCCCAGGCCCATCAAGATATGAACTAGGCGCCATTGCTAGTAACACCCCCTCCCCATTTTATTTCTTTTTTGTGCTTTTTATTTTCTTTTATATTTTTAGCACTTTAAAAAATCATATAAAAATGAAAAAAGCTTGTTTTTGATTGGTTCTTTTTGTGGTAGCTTCATAATTCTGTAAGAAAAATAATAAATAATAAAATTGGAATTTTATTTTGTTTTAGTATTTTTTGTGCATTTTTCTTGTAAATAGCTTTTTAATGAGTTTAGTTTAATGCATAATTTTGTTGATTTTAGTTCTAGTAGGTCCCTCTAGATTTAGGACTCATTCTTTTTAGGGTGATTAGCTTAGGACTTCAACTTGTATATAGGATTTAATTCATATTTTTTGGGATTAATTTTTAGGTGATTTGATTAGGTGAGATTAGAGTGATTAAAATTAGGGTTTTAAGTGAGCATAGGTGAGATAGATTAATTCTTTTAGGAATTTTGATTTGATTTTTGGGGTATGGGACTATAGGGGTTATGGGTAGACAATAGATCCCTTAGAAAATATTAGGATTCCCCTACTGCTATTGGCATATTGCTTATATTTGATTGACTGTGTGGTGTGCCCTCTTTAGGGTTTATTATTTGTCTGTGTGGGGTATTGGGATTGTTTGGGACTTGGGGTTTGAGCTGAAGACTGAGATGATGGAGCCCATTTGAAGATTAAAGAATGAAGACCAACTTTCAGAGTGATGAGGAGTATCTCTTGCTGGCAGCTGTTGAAGTTTGTAGGATCTAGGAGTTAGGCAGAGCTCTAGAGTAGCAAATTTGATTCTCAAACATGGAAGGTCTTGACTGCCTCCATCCTTCTCTGTGATGCAGAGTCTCTCTAAGACACTCACCCCCTTCCTTTGGAAGGCTTGGTGATAGTGTCTAAGAGATAGAACTCTTGAGAGAAATATTCTTTGTGTTGTTAGCAGTCTGTTTGCCACCCTTGGTGGTCAACTAATTGCTTAACACCCAGTTCATTCTTGTGATTGATTCCTCAGCTTGGAGAGTAGGACTTGAAGAAAAGCCATTGAAGCTGTGAAGATAAAAGACTGATGCTTGCTTGAAGCCTGTGGATAGCTGATGCTTGCTTGAAGCCTGAAGATGGTTGCTGATGCTGATGAAGATTGCTTTGCTGTTTAGTTTAGCTGCTTTAATTTTTGATGTATTGTGTGAATTTCCCTGACTGTATTGTTTGTTGTTTACCCTGTTAGGTTGAAAGTGAATTCTGTTCACTTTTGCCTATTGTTTTCTAGGTTCGAGGTTGAGTGGGACTCCCTTGCCTCGCTTGTATTGTTGCATCCATGCATTTTACTGTTTTATTGTATATATCTGCTGTTTCTGTTTCCGTCTATTCCCTTAGGATCTCTGTTTCTCTCTGCGCAAGAGAGGAGCATGATAGACATTAGGTCTTAACCCATGCATGATAACATTAGGGTAGATTTTATTCCCTTTTAACCCTAGGATTTATAGAGTGTCATCTCTTCTTCCTTCAAAACAACATAAAAACATTAATAAAGGTGATAACAAAAGTGAATTCATTTCTTCCGTCAAAAGATTTGAACAAACATCAACCTTTTTGTCCTTCAGGGACTGGCAATAAGAAAACCCTTGTTTAAGGTGAGATTTTTCATAAAAGACACTTGAACAGCTTGTGTCGTGCGTAGCCCGAACTACATTTGCTCTGATCTTCCATGCAGTGTGGAAGTACGTAGGCATAGGATGCGATATCCTAGCGAGCAAACTTTCCCCACCTTCACCCGTAGTTAGGCGAACTACGTTGACTCTGATTTCTCGTTCCAGACGGGAGTACGTAGGCATAAAGTGCGATGCTTTACCGAGTCATGTTTTCTTTTCTTTTCAGACCTCATCCTTTAGTTTAGATAGAAGTGTAATCCGTACAAACCAAGCAAGCGTGGATCCCATCGAGTACGATGGACGTGAGGGGTGCTAATACCTTCCCCTTGCGTAACCGACTCCCGAATCCAGGTTTTGGTTGCGATGACCATACCTTTTCCCTTTTTCGCGAGGTTTTCTTTGAGCGTTTCCTTTCCCTCCTTTGGGATAAATAACGCACGGTGGCGACTCTTCTGATCAGCCGGCGCCGATTTTCGCAGTAGCGACACCCATCCCCAAGGATTTGTACTATAAGTTAAGTGTACCTACCAAACGGGTTCTATCAAAGTTCCCAGAGTCATAGTAAATCTTTCGAATATTGTCAACCAACACAACTACTTATGTGAATCGGCAATATTCTCAAGATAAACTCGTCTGAGTGTAGTATCGTGTAACAACTGTTGAGGGACTACTCCCTAACAGTTTCCGCACTACGTCCTAAAAAAGGCCAAGTGGGGTAAAAATGTTACTAAAGGTCCCCGGCTTCATAGACTCTCGGGTTGAAACAATTGATGAATACACGACTACTCATGCATCACCAATTATCTCAAGGAGGTCTCCACTGAGCGTGATTACATCATATGTCAGACTTATTGGGACTACTCCCAACAACTAACTATTGATCCTATCACAATCATATCTCATGTGTCACTCAAATCCGGGTTATGATTTATCTCACCACTCAAGGCACCCAAAACAAACAAATATATTGACAAATATACAAGTAAGAAAATATTTACAAATATAGCATGCAATCATACAAAATAGGATAAACCCTCGAGTTTTAAGTTAATTGTCCCCAGTGAAGTCACCATTTCTGTTGTGGTGAGAATTGTGATGTCAAGTTATTGATTAACTTGAATCTTAATTCATTAAATTCACAACCGGACTATAATTTATCCAAAGGAAAGGTTTAAAGAAAGAAAGACTTTTTGCGCAATGTAACAACAACGCTAAGAGATTCGGGGATCGGGGGTTGGTTATGCCTAGGGTAGGTATTTCACATCCTAAACATTTGTAGTATTCTACAGGAACCTTTTGTATGTTTGTAAGCTAAGTTTGCTAAATGTTTGCTATGGTTTAGGATAAGGGTACAAGGTAAAGTTGTAGGTAAAGACCTAAGGATAGTTTCTAAACATGCTCGCAAAGATATCGTGTCCTCTGCCTATGTATCCTAACTAGGATAGAATCAGAGCAACCGTAGTTCACCTCACTAAGGATAGATAAATACTTGATTATGATCAAGGTTCAAAGGGAAACAAACATAAAAATTCTTGTGTAGAGTTTAACCAAACTCTCTAGATCTATATTGAACACTCAAGGGGATTGACTTTTACAAAAGTCAAGAAGGGAGTAAGTAATCATGACAATGGTTCTTACATAGAGTTAACCAACTCTACCTAAAAGTTCTAATTGAAGGATACTCTTAACAAGGGGTAGATCTTTTAGACTTAAAGCAAAAGTCTAATAGGTAATGGGTTTTAACTTAACTAAGTTAGGGTTCAAGATGACTTAACAAAGTCAAGGGGAGTGTAATGAGCTATCTATGACCCAAGGGTAAATAGAGAGACTTTCCTTTGGAATAGGGATAAATGTGAGGCAACTGGATGAGAACTAACAAGTTCCATCACTTGGGGAATAACTTAAAAAATTTAAAAGCTCATAAGCATTTATTCAAACATGATGAGCATATAAAAGAGCATGGTAACAACCAAGAAAAGATATGCAAGCATGTAACAACATCAAGCAAAGATTACAATCAAATCAAATGGTTATAACCAATAAAGCACAAAGATATTACAATATCTAGAAGGACATGGTGATAGAGGTTCTTACAAGACCAAGAAATAATAAGGCAATATCCACTTGAAAACATCTTAACAAAGATGAAGGGAAATGAGGGAACAACCCATATGTAATTCAAACAAATTTAGGTGCAAACAAGTAAAAACTTGAGGTATGCAGGTAGTGGGGTTCAGAGCATGTAAAATGTAACAACATAAGACTAAAAATCATGCATTAATGACAATCAAATACAAGTAATCATACAAGAAGTGTTACAAAAATTCAAGTAAGAAGTTCAAAGTTCATGAGGAATCATAAAAGTTCAAAGGTAACTTTCAAAGCAAGACTTAACCCTAAGGATGTTATGGTTCTAACAAGACATCATAACAAGTAAGGTAAGGACATGGGATAATATTCAAGAGGTTACAACATCAAGGAATACACAGAGATAAACATGAACAAGTAAAAAGCAAGCATATAAGTTATAATTTAAACCAAACATGGGACATGACTCAAGTAAGACTAAATGTGACAACATTTAACATGATGAAGGCATGAAGCATAGTAATAACCAAAAGAGATTAAGACAACCATATGACAACATGAAAGGGCAAAGAGATGACAATCAAAGTAAAGATGTAAAGAGTAAGACAAACATCTAAGTATAAGTTCATGGTTTCATGGAGAAAAGCAAAGCCCATGGTAACAACCAAGACAAAATACCAATCCTAGCATATTATAATCTTAGCAATGTTCATAACAAGTTGAAATAAGTCACGGTAAACATATTTAAGAAGTTACAACATACAAAATCAAGTTATGCACCAAAGAAGTTTTAAAGTACATCAATTCATGTTCATGCCTTCACAAAAGCAAGAGATAAACCCTATACATGTTATGGTCCTAACAAGGTGCATAAATAAACATGATGAGGCATAGCATACATATTCAAGAAGTTACAACATCCAAAATCATGGTAAAGTTCACAAATGAAGTTTAAAAGGTCATGATTCATGTATTTATTCACAAAAAGAAAGTATGAACATGGTAAGGCAATTAATCAAACAAACTTGAGCATTTAAACATATTAAAAAACATGTGTGAATTATACAAGATCAATATCACAAGAAAAATCAAGTTTCAAGTTGAAAAAGTTTACAAACACCATGGTAAAAACCCTAAAAACACATGCTTTTCAAGTTGATCAAAGTATTTCTATGATAACAATCCTTGAATTATTTATTCACTCAATGAAAGTAGACATGATAAAGAGTAGTTTTTAAAAATAATGGCATCAATAGCATATAAAATGAGAAAGTTATGATCATTCAAAGTTGGTGCACCAATGGGGGCAAAACTAGGGCAAGGCTAGGTCACCAATTTAAGGTCATTTGCATGAAGGATGGAAATCAGTCAAATCTTAACCAAATGGAGTGAAAAAAAGTGCAAATTGTATGTTTTTGAACAAGGAATTCAACGGTACCATTTTTTTCTTCCATACAACATACTCTCTGAAAAATTCGATAACATCATTCTTTAGGCCATTTTGGTTACAACAAAGAGCATGAGCATGCGGACAGCCTCAAATAGTGAAAGGTTTGATGAAACAAGTACACAAACATTACATATACATCATTTATAGTGATTGGCTCAAGAGAAATCAGAAAATGTAGACATGGTTTGGAAGATTGGAATCAACATGCACATGATGACCTAGTTGGGTCTAGTTTGTGACCAGCATTTTGGACAGTCAAGAAATGACAATTTCTAGTGCAAGCAAAGGTTCATAAATTACATATAACACACATATAACATGTTCAAACAATTTCTAGCACAAAATCACAATTACAACTCAACATAGCATGTGAAATGCAAAGCAAAATTTCAATGTCCAAGGATTTAGGCTTACCTCTTGAAGCAACTTTGTTAAATGAGAAAACTAGAGGTCATTGATGCTTTGGTATAGCCATAAAATGGTCTTTGGATGATGAATATCAGCTCCAATGGTTAACAACTCCACTGTCGCACAGAATGACTTGAAAAATGGGGAAAAAACCCTAAAAAAATCCAAGATTTTACAAAAGCAACATGATCCAATCTTTGTTACAGAAGTATGGACTTGATTTGGAAATATTCTATATATTATTTATGGAGTTTTAGAGGTGTTGAAAGAGTTGGAAATGGTCTGTAGTGAGTTATGGCTTGAAAAATGCAGAATGTTGACTTTTTGGGTTTTGGAGGTTGACTTTGAGAATGGAATGGTTTCTGGTGCAAATGGTGGTTTAGACAACTCTAGAGGTTCATTTTTAAGTTGCGTTGAGTGTTGGTAGGAGTGTGGAATGGATGGAAATTGGTTTGACACAAGTTCTGTCCAAGACAGTTTTTTGGAACTTTGCAAAAGTTGCTTGATTTGCAAGAAGGTTTGCAAAAGATGATGGAGAGTGTTTGTGGCTGGCTTCTTGGATGCTCTTGTGTGTTTTTGATGCATAGAAGTTGTTCTATTTATAGGCAAAGGCAAGAGATCAATAGTGAGGACAGATTTGGAGTTTTTGCTTTTGGAGGGAAAAATGGAGAAAATCTGTCCAAGATCTTGATGCAGCTAGTTTTCAAAGTTCTTGACTCATTGTGATGTCTAAGACAATTTGTATGAAGGCAATAGGAAGTGATTGAATTGTGGCTAGGGACTAGGGGGTCTGGTGCTGCAGATTTCCTCCAAGAAAAGTTTCTCTTTCCTCTTGATTTCTTTGAATTAAATAATGCAACTTGCCTTGACAACTTGCCAAACTCTTCAAACCTTCAATCCTTCTACATTTATACTCATCACACACTCTAGAAATCATATAAAGGGTTAATTAATGGTTAGAAATCACTTAGATGTTTAGCAAGTTGGTTTATGACAAATTTGAAATGCTGCATTTCAAGTGTTTGGACCCCAACTTCCCTCCTTCGAATCTCCTAGCTCAAAAATGATATGGAGGAGTTCTTGTACTTTTTGGAAATCCATCATCATGCTCTACAACTTTCATGTTTTTAGGTTTTTCAAATTCCAAGTGGAACTAGGTCAAAAACACCTTTGAAGTTGGCTGAAAACATGACTTGAAAAGTGCTAAAACCATGAAATTTTACTAAGTGTTTTTCCCTCTTGCATTGATTTTGATCATAACTCCAAATCTATTCATTTTTTGCTTATAGGTCACTTTTTAAATTTTGTATAACTTGTCAAGACCTTTCCAACAAGCTTTGAACCACTCCAATTGGATCTGTGTTTAAGAAGTTATGGTCTTGCCCCTTTCAAAACTCTAATTTCCCGATTTTTCGATTACTCTTCAATCCTTGATCCAATGGTCATAAAATTTCATGAATATATGTGATATAACATTATCATCATAATTTACTTCAATTTTGGGTCAAAACCCTATTGGTCAATGAGTTGACTTTTTAGTCAGACGAACCGATCGATCGAAAAAACCTGGATCGACTGTTGGTGTTCTGGGTCCCCTGAGGTCTTGAAACTTCTTGAGTGGACTTTAGCAAATCATATAAAATTCATGGACCATGATTCCATCATTGGAGTACCATTTAAATCAAAAGTCTACCCACATTTGACTTTTCCTAATCATAAACCCTAATCGGGGGTTCTGGACTGCACTACTCCTTTTCTTTTGGTGACAACCTCAAGTTGGATTCATACTTGATCCAATGTAGTATATTTGATGGTATGAGGACTTGTTTTATGGAGAATCAATCCAAGACATTTACTGATCAAACCATCGAAACCCTGATTCCTGACTGTATGGAACCCTAATTCACCTGTATCTTGACAAAGACAAACTTGAAACAGGTTAAGGTTAGATAAACAAATGATGATGCTCCTAGGATGTTGATGAAGATCTAAGGGTCAAAATTTGAGGTATAAAAGATAGTGCATAATAAAATGACTCTTCGGGCACGTGGCTCCTTCGTAGTGATCAAAGCTAGGAGTTTTGAACTTCGGAGGGATAACCAGACCAAATACAAGACACACTTCTCTGGCAGCAGCACCAAAGATTTGATCTCCTTCCATCATTCTCAACCATTTATCAATAATCTCCACATTTTCTCTGAGTTTCTCATGACGTTCGTCTTCATCTTCCTTCATGTCAGAGACATCATATACTGGTTGATGCTCATTGAAGTAGGGGTGCACATGGGTATGCACAACAACTGGTGCAAAAGTTGGAATCACCTGAGATGCTTCACTAACCAAAGGAACAACTTGTTGAGCAATGGGAACCGCAGCAGGTGCCGACATAAAACCTGGTACAAGACCATATGGAGGTACACTTGCAGTAGTGATAATAGATGGTTGAGGATCCACAACAGTATTAGCAATCTCAGAAACAACAGTGGGCTGAGTATCCATCCCCGCACGTATAACATGTAGCATCTCCATTATCTGCCCCACACTTACCCGAAGGTCTTCTAATTCATTGCTGACACGCTCAAGTTCTTGATTTTGTTCCGCCATCTTTTTACGAGCTCGAGCTCTGGTGGTGTACTGGTGCAGAGGACTCAGGGTGAAAGAACTGAAGACGAGAGAATGGAATGAGCAAAAAGGAAGGAAAATGAGCATGCTAAAACATGAATGCAATGCAATGCAGTGGTTTCAAGGAATCCAACAGCAAGTTGCAAATATTTTAAGGAAAACTAAAAAAAGCTTAAATTTTAAATTCAAGATCTTTATCGAATTTGCAAAGGACTAAAATTTGGACTCCTTGAAACCAAAATATGATGAATGCTTGAAAGGATGGATGCATAAACACACATATACAGATAAGCAAACAAAGTCCTAGGTTAGAGGGTCACAAGCATGGAGCCATGGTCTACCCATCTCGAAAAGTATGTACTAAGGGTTAATTGTACCTGCAGAACAATGGTTCTAAGAGGTGCCCAAAGTCATCAGTCCATCTTTTGGACTACTCCCTCATAGTCATCGCACTACGTCCTAAGAAAGGCCAAAGTGGGGTAAAAAGGTAACTAAGGTTCCCAATATCACAGGCTCCTAGGTCGATAGTAGTGATGTCTTCACGAATACTCGTTCAACAACACTATTCTCGAGAGGGCCTCAAATGAGCGGTGATTCTCAAGTTAGCTTAGTCGGGAATCACTCCCTATAAGCCTCGTCGAATATATCACCTTCCTATAATAAGTACGCTCAATTCCAGGTATAAGACTTATCTCACAATAGTATAGGGCCCAAGCAGATATAGTCATACATACACACACACACGCACACACACACACACACGCACGCACGCACACACACACACGCACGCACGCACGCACACACACACACACACACACACACACACACACATATATATATATACAAATAGATATTTAACAAATAACATAAATAAACAAGTTAGGGGTAACCCACTAAAGTTAAAATTCCCAGTGAAGTTGCCATCTTGTGTTGCAGTAAGAATCAGATATCAAGTTATTGAATGAACTTGAATCGCAAATCTTTGAATTCACAACCGGTCTTTGATTTATCCAAAGGAAAGGTTAAAGAAAGAAAACCTAATTTGCATCGTAAACACAACGCGGGGAGATCTAGGGTTCGGGGGTCGGTTATACCTAAGGAAGGTGTTAGCATCCTAAGCATCTGTAGTACTCTACAGGAACCTCTTGTTTTATATGGTGTTATTTGTTATCTGTTATCTGATAAAGGGTTGAAAGAAGACCTAAGAGGTTAGTCCTAAGTATACTCACCAAGACATCGCATCTTGTGCCTACGTATCTTGACGGGAATGGAATAATAACATTCGTAGTTCCCCTCAATATGGGTGAGGAACTTATTGATTGTGGTCAAGAATCTAGGGGGAAGTAAATATTCATAATGAAATACTTACGTGGCGGGTGGTGACTCCAAGTCTAAGTTGAGTTGAAAGAGGTAGGTAAGTATCCACGATGGGAACTTACGTGAAGTGCGGTGAATCCTGATCCTAGGGCAAGGATTGAATGGAAAGGGAATATCCATGGCAGGATGCTTGCATGGAGTACGGAGACTCCGATCCTAAGGCTAAGGTTGAAAGGATAGGTAAGTGAGTGTTCATGGCTGGACGTCTGCATCGAGTGCGGCGACTCCGATCCTAAGGCTAGGAATAAGGGTAAGATCTAAACTTAAACTACGTATGACGTGGCATTCAATGAGAGGAGATCCTTTCTTTTGGAATATAGAGCATATACAAAAGGATGTAATATGCCAGATAAAATCAAGTCATCATAATCAAATTACGACGAATGAACATTATGAGAATAACATGGTTAATTGCGCAAAGTCAACTAAGATCGGGTCACAGAGGGATTATGCGGCTTCTAAATTATAAGTTGATTACTAAATAAGGTTGTCAGGATCGAAAAAAAAAAGAATAATCATAGGTTAGAATTATAGAAAACAACTAAATTAAATTCTAATAAAATTGAAACTGATAATTCAATTAACTGAGTCTTCGAACAAAAATTTACTAGATTTAATTTTAAAAAACTAGAGCTTAAATTTCTTAAATCTTAATTAGAAAACAAGGTTTTAATTTAGATTAATTAAATGATTTAAAAATAAAGAAAATAAAATAAAATAAAATAAATAAAATAAAAAGAAAAGGAAAACAAAAGAAAAAACAAAAAGGTTTGAGCCCAAATATAAGAAGAAGAAAAAAATATGTTGGGCCGGTGGTGACCCGGTCCCAACCAACTACATCAACAAGTTAAAAAGGGTTTCAAGAAACCCTAAATCCTCTCGCGGCCGCTTTCCTCTTTCTCTTTTGCCAAATTCCTTCTTATTCTCCCTTTCATCTTCACTTTCTCCTTCTCTCTTTCGCGAACCCCAATCGTCACGACTTCTCCTCCACCACACGCATCACCATCCTCCTCCTTCTGAACCTCGTCAGATTAATCCTTCTTTCATAAGACCCCCTCTCTCTTTCTATCGAACCTTCGTCCTTTTCAGCGTTTCCAACAAAATCCAACACAATCCTACCATGATTATACCAGATATCAATATCTCAAAAGCTTTTAGAAGGAAATCGAAAAAATACCTAGACAACGACGATTCTCCTACGGGGTTGAAATGTCCAATAATGGTGTCCTCGACGTGAAGGCCTCAACGAATGAGTTAAAGAGTCCTTGGCGGTTGGAGGTCGTTTTTGGCCGTAGTAACTGCTTTTGCTGCAACAGCGCAAACGTTTTCTTTTTTGACGGTATGTGTCTCCTTCTTTATCGTATGCTATCTGTGATCCTTGGAATTGTGAAGCTTATTGTTGTTTGTGCATGGCTATGTGTAAACCACTTAATTTTGGTTATGGGTTCTATTGTGGATACGCTGTGGATGATACTGTTTCTGTGAGTTTTTTCTCTTCTGATGTGTATGGATATTGTGATGCTTTGCTACTGTAATATATGCTTTTGTGATACTGGTATTTTGTTCTCTGCAATGTGTGTCCCTGCCTTCTCTGTCTGCTATTCTATTTATAAGCTTACTTTTACTGTCATGACAATATGATTCAAAAACTTCCTTTTTGATTCAAACATGTCGGTATGGTGTTTTGGAAAGAAAATGAGCATGTCTAATCTTGTTTTGAAACTTGATTGCACCAGGAGATCTTCATTGATTTCTTTTTGACAGCAAAATCTCCTTAAAACATTTCCATTTTCGAGCTAAACATGTCAAGACATGTTTGTGAGTTGTCTGATTTCTACTTTAATGAGTTTGATGATGCTTTTGGAATGTTACTAATTTCTTTGACTTAGACCATGAACCCTTCTGATTCGATTATTCTTTTAACCTGTGAAATTTCTGATGAACTTTTTGTTTCTCTCTTTTCATGAGATACCTTGGGGACACATACCTTCAAAGGAGGTTCTACTTGCGAAGCAGTCCCTCTCCATCTCTGAGCATATTCCTAGAACGATTCAGAACTTTTCTAGGACATACTTAACAGTTGCCTTCGGTCAGGAGCCAAATCCATATTGTATTTGTAATGTTTGATGAAAGCATCAAATAGATCTTGGAAACTCTTAATGCGAGACTGATCCAGACTTAAATACCACTTTGACGAAGCACCCTTCAAACTGTCTTGGAAACAGTGAATCATTACCTTATCATTATCAATGTGAGCGGCCATTTTTTGATAGGTCATAATCAAATGGCTCTTCGGGCACGTGGCTCCTTCGTAGTGATCAAAGCTAGAAGTTTTGAACTTTGGAGGGATAACCAGACCAGATACAAGACACACTTCTCTGGCAACAGCACCAAAGATTTGATCTCCTTCCATCATTCTCAACCTTTTATCAATAATTTCCACATTTTCTCTGAGTTTCTCATGACGTTCGTCTTCATCTACCTTCATGTCAGGGACATCATATACTGGTTGATGCTCATTTAAGTAGGGTTTCACATGGGTATGCACAGCAGCTGGTGCAAAAGTTGGAATCACCTGAGGAGCTTCAGTGACCAAAGGAATAACTTGTTGAACTTGTTAAACTTGTTGAGAAATGGGAACCGCAGCAGGTGCCGACACAAAACCTGGTGGAAGACAGTATGGAGGTACACTTGTAGTAGTGACAATAGCTGGTTGAGGATCCACAACAGTATTCGCAATCTCAGAAACAACAGTGGGTTGAGTATCCATCCTCGCACGTATAACCTGTAGCATCTCCATTATCTGCCCTACATTTCCGCGAAGGTCTTCTAATTCATTACTGACACGCTCAAGTTCTTGATTTTGTTCCGCCATCTTTTTACGAGCTCGAGCTCTGGTGTTGTACTGGTGCAGAGGACTCAGGGTAAAAGAATTGAAGACGAGAGAAAGAAATGAGCAAAAAGGAAGGAAAATGCACATGCTAAGACATGAAAGCAATGCAATGCAGTGGTTTCAAGGAATCCAACAGCAAGTTGCAAATATTTTTAGGAAAACTGAAAAAAGCTTAAATTTTAAATTCAAGATCTTTATCGAATTTGCAAAGGACTGAAAATTAGATTCCTTGGAACCGAAATAGGATGAATGTTTGAACTGATGGATACATTAACACACATATACAGATAAGCAAACAAAGTCCTAGGTTAGAGGGTCACAAGCATGGAGCCATGGACTACCCATCTCGAAAGGTATGTACTAAGGGTTAATTGTACCTACAGAACAAGGGTTCTAAGAGGTTCCCAAAGTCATCAGTCCATCTTTCGGATATTATGAATTTCCCGAATACTTGATGGATAACAATATTCTCAAGAGAACTCTTTTCAGTGTAGCATAGCGTATCAACTACTTTGAGACTACTCCCTCATAGTCATCGCACTACGTCCTAAGAAAGGCCAAAGTGGGGTAAAAAGGTAACTAAAGGTTCCTAGTATCACAGGCTCCTAGGTCGATAGTAGTGATGTCTTCACGAATACTCGTTCAACAACACTATTCTCGAGAGGGCCTCAACTGAGTGGTGACTCTTATGTTAGCTTGGTCGGGAATCACTCCCTATAAGCCTCGTCGAATATATCACCTTCCTATAATAAGTACACTCTATTCCGTGTATAGGACTTATCTCACAACAATATATAACCCAAGCAGATACAGTCATATATATATATATATATATATATATATATATATATATATATATATATATATATATATATATATATATATATATATATATATATATATATATATATATATATATATATATATATATATATATATATATATATATATATATATATATATATATATATATATATATATATATATATATATATATATATATATATATATATATATATATATATATATATATATATATATATATATATATATATATATATATTATATACAAACAGATATTCAACAAATAACATAAATAAACAAGTTAGGGGTAACCCACGAAAGTAAGAATCCCCAGTGAAGGCGCCATTTTTTATTGCGGTGAGAATCGGATATCAAGCTATTGAATGAACTTGAATCGCAAATCTTTGAATTCACAACTGGTCTTTGATTTATCCAAAGGAAAGGTTAAAGAAAGAAAACCCAATTTGCATCGTAAACACAATGTAGGGAGATCTAGGGTTCAGGGGTCGGTTATACCTAGGGAATGTGTTAGCATCCTAAGCATATGTAGTACTCAAGATGAACCTCTTGTTTTATATGGTGTTATTTATTATCTAGTTATATGATAAAGGGTTGAAAGAAGACCTAAGGGGTTAGTCCTAAGTATACTCACCAAGACATCGCATATTGTGCCTAAGTATCCTGACAGGAATGAAATCAGAGCATTCGTAGTTCCCTTTAATGAGGGTGAGAAACTTCTTGATTGTGGTCAAGGTTCCATGGGGAAGTAAGTAATGTTAGAACACAGATTGGTTCTTAATAATATCTCTATGTTTTGAGGATAACTATTATGAAATTTTGTAATTAAGAATTATATACTCTAAAATTTGCTTAAGAGTTTTTACTGCAGATAGTAAAGGAATTATCACTCTAGAAGCAAATCAGAACTGAACATAAGAAATATGCTAGACTCTGAAGCGCCAGATGCATCCATTAGAAGATTATGAATGCTGCCAATAGAAGATCCTGAGCGTAGCCTCCAGAAGGATCTGAAGCAGAAGCTCCAAAAGAATCTGAAGCAGAAGCTCCAGAAGAATCTGAAGCAAGTCAGAAGCATCTGAACCAAAGAAGAATTCTGTATGAAGAGTTTTCAAAGCATAGTTACTACAGAAGATTCTGAAAGTACTAAAGCTGCCAGTACTGAGGATCTAACTCAAATATGCTCTGAACTTAAACACGCTAAAAGCACACCTGCTGCAGAAGACTCTGATTCAGCAAAAATCTTATCTAACATCAGAAGGCTCTGATCAAATTAGACTCTGATGAATCTTGCTGAAATTTGAAGAAGAAGAATTCAAAGATTATGTCCGTTGGAATAATCCAAACGAATCTTTCCTTTTTTATGCTAGACACAAGAACACCGAAAAAAAGGATTTCTCTGTGCTTTCTTCTTCTAGGAAAGGTCACTTGATGTGAAGACAAAAAGGCTCAGACCTTTTGGACACTCTTCTCAACATGAAGCTCTCTTGGAGCAGCTGCCTATAAAAGCAAGTCTTCACCCATCTTCTTCAGTTGACGTTTTATCCAAAAGAAATCAATATTCAAAGCTCTCATACTATTCACATTCTTTCTAGAATTAATTTCTTAGTTCTTAACTTTAAGTGAAAAATCACAGTTGTGATAAAGCTTGATTAGAAGCAATTTAAACACTTGTATTTGTTATTACATTTGATTGTAAGAAAACCTTAAGAAGATCCAGTTAGGATCAGTAGTTCTTGAGAAGACTTTGAACAGTTGTTCTTAGTGCTTACTATTGTAATAAGTTGATTAAATAGTGGATTAAGTCCTTGTTTGAGAAAGGCAAATCACTCTAGGAAGGGTGGACTGGAGTAGTTGAGTTCAACGAACCAGGATAAAAATACTTGAGTTTTTATTTTTAAGTTTTAATCTTCATACTTATTCAACCCCCCTTCTAAGTATTTTCTCACCTTCAGTTGGCATCAGAGCTCCGGTTCTGTGTGTGCTACCACTTCACAGTGACAGTAAAGATCCAGTGAGAAAAACTTTGATATATACTTGGTTGTTACTATGGCTGATAATACAATGTCTAACACTAACAACAAATATGAAGAAAGGGACAGAATCAGCACCAAACCCCCTATGTTTGATGGGGAGAAATTTGATTATTGGAAAGACAGGATTGAAAGTTTTTTCCTTGGATATGATGTTGATTTATGGGATCTGGTCATAGATGGATATGTTCATCCCACTGATGGGAATGGGAAGAAAGTAGACAGAAAATCTATGACAGATGCTCAGAAGAAGGAATTTAGAAATCACCACAAGGCCAGAACAATATTGTTAAATGCAATATCTCACACTGAGTATGAAAAAATTACAAATAGGGAAACTGCATTTGACATGTTTGAGTCCTTAAAGATGACTCATGAAGGAAACTCTCAAGTCAAGGAAACAAAGGCTCTGGCTCTAATCCAGAAGTATGAAGCCTTCAAGATGGAAGACTCTGAATCTGTTGAAGCTATGTTCTCCAGATTTCAAATACTTACAGCTGGACTAAAGTTTCTGGATAAAGGATACTCTACTGCTGATCATGTGAAAAAGATCATCAGAAGCTTACCTACCAGATGGAGACCTATGGTGACAGTGCTAAAAATTGCTAAAGATCTGAACAAGATCTCCCTGGAGGAACTGATCAGTTCACTAAGAAGTCATGAAATTGAACTTGAGGAAGATGAACCTCAAAAGAAAGGTAAATCTGTTGCTTTAAAATCTAATAAATCTGCTAAAGCATTGCAGGTAATAGAGGAAAGCTCTGAAGAATCCTCATCTGAAGATGAAGATGAACTATCCATGTTGTCCAGAAGAATAAACAAACTCTGGAAGCATAAAGGAAAGAAGTTCAGAAACTTCAGGAAGCCTGACCAAAGAAAAGGATCTCCTGGACACAGAAGATCTGGTAAAAAGGAGGTTGTCTGTTATGAATGTAAAGAACCTGGACATTACAAAAATGAATGTCCAAAGGTGCTGAAAGAAAAGCCTAAAAGAAAATTTGATAAGAATAAAAAGGTTCTAATGGCCACCTGGGATGATTCAGATACATCTGAATCTGAATCTGAGTCAGAAGAGGAATGTGCCAATGTAGCTTTGATGGCAGACATAGAAGATCAGGAGGAAGGAACTTCAGGATCTGAATCTGACTCTGAATCTGACTCTGACGCTGAAGAGGTAATGGCTAAACTCACTAAAGAAGAACTTATCAAAGTGTTATCAGAAGTTCTGAAGAGCTATAACAATATTAAGCTCAAATACAAGAAGCATCAAAGCAATCTTGTATCTGAGAATAATATTCTCAAATCAGAAGTAGCTGAGCTAAATGAAAAGAATTTAAAATTGAAAAATGATTCTGAATTAGCTCAACAAAACTCTGATTCTGAAACTGAATCTGAATGCAAAAATATTTTGGAAAAATATGATTATAGCTTTTAGAAGTTTCTTGCTAAAAGCATAGACAGAAGCAAGATGGCTTCTATGATCTATGGAGTTGGCAGAAATAACAGAAAAGGAATTGGATATAAATCTTCCTCTGGAAAGGATTTAAATCCAAAACCTATTGATAAAATTATCATCAAGAAAACTCCTTTATATTCCCACTTTAAATTTGGTCACTTGAATGATATTGAATAAACACGTTCTGAAAAGAATATTCATGTGTTTAAATCTAAGGCTAGTCAGAATAAACCTTATGTTGAAAAACAGAAGTTTAGACAAACCTTCAGAACAACTAACCCTAAAGGACCCAAGAAGATCTGGGTACCTAAAAGTAAAATAATTCTTGTTGCAGATGTTCTTAGCAGCAAGGTCAGGACACCAATTATGGTACCTGGACTCTGGATGCTCACGACACATGATAGGAGAAAGGTCTATGTTCCAAAGTCTGGAGCTTAGATCTGGAGGTGATGTGAAATTTTGAGGGAATCAGAAGGGCAAGATCATTGGATCTGGCACCATTGGAAATGGTAAACTTCCCTCTATTACTAATGTTTTACTTGTTGAAGGGTTAAAGCATAACTTACTATCCATAAGTCAATTAAGTGACAATGGTTATGATATTACCTTTAATCAAAAATGTTGTAAAGTTATTAGTCAAAAGGATGGCTCTATCCTATTTAGTGGAAAGAGGAAAAACAACATTTATAAAATAAATCTTTCAGAACTTAAGGTTCAGAATGTTAAATGCCTCTTGTCTGTTAATGAAGAGCAATGGGTCTGGCACAGAAGAATGGGGCATATTAATATGAGACGTATATCTCAGATTAATAAACTTAATCTTGTCAGAGGACTTCCTAATCTGAAGTTCACTTCAGATGCTCTTTGTGAAGCATGCCAAAAAGGGAAGTTTTCAAAATCATCTTTTAAATCAAAAAATGTTGTTTCTACTTCCAGACCACTAGAATTACTTCATATTGATCTGTTTGGACCAGTGAAAACTGCATCCATCAGAGGCAAGAAGTATGGATTAGTCATTGTTGATGACTATAGTATATGGACATGGGTAAAGTTCTTAAAACACAAGGATGAGTCACATTCTGTGTTCTTTGACTTCTGTAAACAAGTCCAGAATGAAAAAGATTTCAAAATTATAAAAGTCAGAAGTGATCATGGTGGTGAATTTGAAAATAAATATTTTGAAAAATATTTTAATGAAAATGGCATTGCTCATATTTTTCCTGTCCTAGAACTCCACAACAAAATGGAGTTGTAGAGAGGAAAAACAGAACTCTGCAAGAAATGGCCAGAACCATGATCAATGAGACTAATCTGGCAAAACACTTTTGGGCAGAAGCAATCAACACAGCCTGTTACATTCAGAACAGAGTGTCTGTAAGACCTCTTCTGGAGAAGACTCCATATGAACTGTGGAAGAACAGAAAGCCCAACATTTCATATTTTCATCCTTTTGGATGTATTTGCTATATGTTAAATACTAAAGAAAATCTGAACAAGTTTGATTCCAAAGCACAGAAGTGTTTCATGCTTGGATATTCTGAACGCTCTAAAGGCTATAGAGTATACAACACTGAGACACAGATTGTGGAAGAATCCATTCATGTTAGATTTGATGATAAGCTTGGCAGTAAAAAGCCAAAGCAGTCTGAAAACTCTGCAGATAGAGAAGTAGTCTTCACAGACTCTGAAGGCTCAGAGGCAGACAAAGCTCAAGTGAAGGAACCAGAAGCAACGCCAGATGCAATTCCTTTAACTTCTCAGATGAACAATTTAAACATTTCTGAAGAATCAACTATTAAAGGATCATCTTCCAGAATTAAAGCTTCGCATCCAGAGAATGTTATTATTGGAAAGAAGGATGATCCTATCAGAACAAGATCCTTTCTTAGATCATCTGAAGCATCATTATTTGGACTGGTGTCAGTAATTGAACCAACTTCTGTAGATGAAGCTCTGCAAGACAATGATTGGGTTATTGCAATGCAAGAAGAGTTAAATCAATTCACCAGAAACGATGTGTGGGATTTAGTTCAAAGACCAAAAGGATTCAATATAATTGGAACAAAATGGGTCTTCAGAAATAAGCTTAATGAGAAAGGAGAAGTTGAAAGAAATAAGGCAAGGCTAGTTGCTCAAGGGTACAGTCAACAAGAAGGTATTGATTATACTGAAACTTATGCTCCAGTGGCAAGGTTAGAATCTATACGCCTTCTTATTTCATTTGCTGCACAAAATAACATCACTCTGTATCAAATGGATGTTAAGAGTGCCTTTCTAAATGGTATTATAGAAGAAGAAGTGTATGTTCACCAACCTCCTGGTTTTGAGAGTGAAAAATTTCCAGATCATGTTTTCAAATTAAAGAAATCTTTGTATGGTTTAAAACAAGCTCCCAGAGCTTGGTATGAGAGATTGAGCAATTTTCTTCTGGAGAAAAATTTCATCAGAGGCAAAGTGGACACAACACTCTTTTGTAAATCATTTAAGAAAGATATTCTAATTTGTCAAACATATGTGGATGATATCATATTTGGATCTACCAATACTATGCTGGGAAAGGAGTTTGCTCAATGTATGCAGGCAGAATTTGAAATGAGCATGATGGGAGAATTGAGATTCTTTCTGGGAATTCAAGTCAATCAAACTCCAGAGTGCACTTACATACATCAGGCCAAATATGTTAAAGAACTTCTGAAGAAATTTAACATGACTGATAGTAAGCTGGCAAAGACTCCCATGCATCCAACTAGCTCACTAGGCAAGGAAGAGGTAAGTAAGAAAGTAGATCAGAAACTCTACAGAGGTATGATAAGATCTCTTCTTTACTTAACTGCTTCTAGACCTGACATATTGTTCAGTGTATGCTTATGTGTTAGATTCCAATCAGATCCTAGAGAATCACACTTGACAGCTGTCAAGAGGATTCTAAGGTATCCAAAAGGTGCTTCTAATGTGGGTTTGTGTTACAGAAAATCTGATGATTTCAAATTAGTTGGATTCTGTGATGCTGACTACGCTGGAGACAGAGTAGAAAGGAAAAGTACTTCTGGAAGTTGTCAATTTCTAGGAAGAAATCTAATCTCTTGGTACAGCAAGAAGCAACCCACAATTGCACTATCAACCACAGAGGCAGAATGTATTGCTGCTGTTGGATGTAGCACACAGATGCTCTAGATGAAAAGTCAGCTAGAAGATTATCAGATATTTGAAAGTAACATTTCTATATTCTGTGATAATACTTCTGCTATATGTTTCTCTAAAAACCCTATTTTACATTCTAAGGCAAAACATATAGAAATTAAACATCATTTCATCAGAGACTATGTTCAGAAGGGAATTATAAATTTGGCCTTTGTTGATACAGATCATCAATGGGCAGATATTTTCACAAAACCCCTTGTTGAAGATAGATTCAAATTTATTCTGAAAAATATTGGTATGGATTTTTGTCCAGAATAATATTTGTCAGAAGCAAATTTTACAGATACAAAATTTTTTAATGCTCTGAAGTATTTCTTCTGATTACTTATTTATTTCCTTAAATTATTTTTTTGTGTGAAACTCTGAACTAACAATCGTCAAAGGATCTGAACATTGGTTAACGTTTCATTTCTCAAGAGAATTCAGAAGCACATGCAAGCAAATACGTGTCACTCTAAATCTACAAAGGTGGCGTGTACACTACTGAAGAGACGTTTGAGGTGAAGTTTGAATAGTGAAAATCTTGATTTTCCCCCAAAATTGTCAGAATCAATAAATGCTTGAAATGATTTTTATTCTTTTTCATTAAATGCTTTATGTGAACGTGCTTTTATCTGACTGTTTGTATGCCTAAGTGTTTAGTATAAATACATCATTTCTCACCATTTTCACACTTTTCACATCTCATACCTTTTATGCATTTCTGTCTTCTTTTCTCTCTTCACAAAAACCCTAAGCGTTTGACAAACTCATCTTCAATGGCAACTTCATCATCAATTGCTGCACAATTTCAATCAACCATGGCTGCAGTTACTTCTACAAATATGGGTGTGACTCCATATACAACACCAAAGAGAACATTGTTAACACCTGTTGACAAACTGGAAGTTCTCTGTAAATCAATGGTGGAATTTGATTCACTGGCTGAGAATGGGTTTGAATTTCGCTCCATAATTGATGCTCAAGGATGGGTAAAGTATTTTGACAGACTTTTTGGACCAGTCTACCCCCTTCTGGTAAAAGAATTCTGGATACATGCTTCTGTATACCCTAAGTTCATTTTATCTTCTGTTCTGGGTAAAGAGATAATCATCACAGAAGATCTGATAAGGAAACTCATTGGATATGAGGAAACAGATGGAGTATCTCACTTGCCAGCTGGGCGTGTAGATATGGATGAAGTATATGAGGAAGTGATGACTGCTGGACAAGCTTCTAATAAGTTCAAAGATCTGAAGCCTGACTACAAGATCTGGGCTAAGATTTTCATGGGATGCATTCATCACAGAAAGTCTACAAACTCTCCAGACTATGTCAATAATGAACAACTCTACTTTATGTATTGCTTAAGTCAGAGCACCAAGGTAGATCTTCCCTATATTCTGTTTATGCACTTATGGAATCACATAAATGCCTCCAGAGAATCTGTGAAAGAAAAAGGTCAGAAGATCAAAACTTGGATTCCCTTTGGTAGGTTAATCTCAGATTTTCTGACAGAAAATGGATTGGTGACTGCTCTATATGCTGCTGGAGTCACAGATGAACTTGAATTTATTCTTGGAAAACCTCTGAATTCAAAGAGTCTTCAGAGACTAAAAATAGTAGAAGAACTCACAACAGCACCCAAGAAGCTGAACATTACTGAACTCAGTCAAAAGAGAATCCCAGTAGATGACTACCCTCTGTTCTATGCTGAAGAACCAAGGGAAATTGTAGTAAGATATATTGATGATTGCAAAGCAGAAGGAAAGACTATTCCTGCTGATATTATAAAAAGAGCAAGGGAACCATTGCCTGTTGGAGGAGAAGAGATCAGAAGAAAAAGAAGTCAATCAGAAGCAGAAGCTGCACCTGTTCAGAAGAAGCCCAAGGTTGCTGAGAAGCCTCAGAAGCTTTTAAAGAGGAAAGAATCTGGAGACACTCCTTCTGTTCCTGCTAAACACATCAAGATTAAAGGTACCAAATCTTCTGTATCTTCTGCAAATAATACTGTTATAAATGATTCAACTTTTAAGTCTATTCCAAAACCACCTTCTACACAACAACAATCTGTTACTGCTCCACCTCATGTTTCGGCTCCATCTCCTCAAAAATCATCTAATCCTATCTCCATTTCACCTGTAAAACAATCATCTGTACCAAAACCAACAACAACAAAACCAAAAATTCAGACTCCACAACCAGAAATTCCAACCAAACAATTTGTACCACAACAACAACAATCAGAAAAACAACCCACAGAACAACAACAAACAGAAAAACAATCTGATCCTCAACAAGAAAAAGACTCTGAAAATCAACAACAAAAACCATCTGAACCTCAAACACAACAACAAGAGAAACAACCACAGTCAGAAAATCCACCATCCAACACATTTGAATCCACTGCATCTGTACCAGTTACTTCTGAACCTATAAAAATAACATCAGAACCACCCACATCTGAACCCTCATCAAAACCTTCTGAAAATCCTTCAGAATCAACCAACCCATCTGAAACCAACATCCCTGAGACAGAAGTTCTAGATGTTACACCTCTGAAAATTGTCTTTCAAGTGTCCTCTACCTCTTGCACACCAACCACATCATCCAATTCCTCAGAATCTGATATACACCCAAATTTTCTGGTATCCCCCTCTCACAGAGATTCTGAAGTCAACCAACCTGAACCCCCTGTTTCTTCTGAAGTTCTTATTCCAGATCCTATTCCAACACCTAAACCATCTTCTGAAATCACCATTCCCAATCCTACACCCAAGGCAAGCACATCTGAGTGTGTACCTTCTGCCTCTCTTAAACTGTTTTCCTCACACCTTCACAAACTTCCCCATGGTTTAAAAATAAAAGATTTCTATGACAGATTTGAACCATCTGAAACCATCACTCCTCTCAAACCCAAACTTACCATCATACTACCATCTGTGCTTCAAGCATATATTAAAACCATGTCAGCAGTACCTTCATTAGATCCAAAACCATACTCTGTTATATCTGCTAAATCTGACATACCTGTTTCATCTGATAAACCTGCTATTTTGGATAAACATGCTAAATATGCTTTCAAACCTTAATCTGATAAACCATTTGATGTGGTTTCCTATCAAACTAGAGCAAAACCAAATCTGATGAATGCTTTATCCAGATCAAAGCCTGATAAAACATCTGATATTCCATTCATACCTTACTACCCTCCTCCTCTGATTTCCATTCCAAAATTCATATTTCCACCTACTCCCCAACCCAAACCAATAACCTTGGAAACTCTGTTACACCCCAGACCTAGACTAAATGTTGATCATTTATTTACATGTTTTTTGCAAGAAATACATATGTATTTAGGTTCTGTACAGAGGAAGTGTTCAGCAACAATGGATGCAAAGGAATCTGATGTCATTTGGAATGGCTTCATAAACAGATTCAACACAGTAGCATCAAATATGAAGAACATATGTTCTGATGATGCGAAGCTCAGATTTGCTGAAGCTGTTAGAAGTCTGTTCTGGACTGTTAAGAGATCTGGACCACTGCTTCTTACAGATGCCCCTTCATCATCAGAAGAGAATACTGAATCTGCATCTGAAGACAACCCTCTGGCCATGACTCTGATAGAACATCCTTCTGGCTCTACTGCTCCTAGCTCCAAAGCCCCTATGGAAATTGACTCTGTTCAAGCTTCAGAAACTGTTCCACCTTCATCATCTGAGATCAAGAAAGAACATCCAGATCTTGAAGATAAGATTGCAGTTCTGGAAGCTGGTCAATCAGAAATCAAGTCTTGGATGGCTAAACGGGATAAGAAGTTTGAAGACATGACTCAGTGGATGTCCCAACAGGATCAGAAGAATGAAACAATGGCTAAGTGGATGACTAAACAAGAACAGTCCTCTTCTGAGATCACGGATCTGTTGAAGATGCTTTTGTCAAAACACTCTTAGTTTATTTTTTTTTCTGTTGCTTGCATCTGATGTTTGCATATGTATTTTGATTTTCTTCTGATGTGTGTACTCTTGCTCTGAATTGAATGAATGAATGTTTCAAAGTTTTCTCCACATGATTTATCTCATTTACTGTTTCCTTTTATTTGTCTTTTCAAAGTTTTTACTTTTTGCTTATGACAAAAAAGGGGGAGAAAATATAGATCTGAACTGTTTAATTAAACTTCACCAGAATGAAACTTCAGACATATCTATTTTATCTAACATTAAATCTGAGTATTTCATAACATTTGATAAGTACACTCTGAAAAAGAAACTCTGAGACTCTCAGATCATTTGACAATTATCAGACTCTGACTCTGAAATATGCAAGACACTCTGACTCTCAAATGTTAAAGATTAATCAAGCTCTAACTCTGAAAAATACTCAAGACAAAAGGGAAGTTTCTATTCCTTATTTGTATTTAATTCAGGGGGAGATTCATCATCTCAGGGGAGTTATAATTATTCTATTTTCAATTAAACAAAATTTCTGATGTTTTTGTCATCATCAAAAAGGGGGAGATTGTTAGAACACAGATTGGTTCTTAATAATATCTCTATGTTTTGATGATAACTATTATGAAATTTTGTAATTAAGAATTATATACTCTAAAATTTGCTTAAGAGTTTTTACTGTAGATAGTAAAGGAATTATCACTCTAGAAGCAAATCAGAACTGAACATAAGAAATATGCTAGACTCTGAAGCGCCAGATGCATCCATTAGAAGATTCTGAATGCTGCCAACAGAAGATCCTGAGCGTAGCCTCCAGAAGGATCTGAAGCAGAAGCTCCAGAAGAATCTGAAGCAGAAGCTCCAGAAGAATCTGAAGCAAGTCAGAAGCATCTGAACCAAAGAAGAATTATGTATGAAGAGTTTTCAAAGCATAGTTACTACAGAAGATTCTGAAAGTACTAAAGCTTCCAGTACTGAGGATCTAACTCAAATATGCTCTGAACTTAAACACGCTAAAAGCACACCTGCTGCAGAAGACTCTGATTCAGCAAAACTCTGATCTAACATCAGAAGGCTCTGATCAAATTAGACTCTGATGAATCTTGCTGAAATTTGAAGAAGAAGAATTCAAAGATTATGTCCGTTGGAATAATCCAAACGACTCTTTCCTTTTTTATGCTAGACACAAGAACACAGACAAAAAGGATTTCTCTGTGCTTTCTTCTTCTAGGAAAGGTCACTTGATGTGAAGACAAAAAGGCTCAGACCTTTTGGACACTCTTCTCAACGTGAAGCTCTCTTGGATCAGCTGCCTATAAAAGCAAGTCTTCACCCATCTTCTTCAGTTGACGTTTTATCCAAAAGAAATCAATATTCAAAGCTCTCATACTATTCACATTCTTTCTAGAATTAATTTCTTAGTTCTTAACTTTAAGTGAAAAATCACAGTTGTGATAAAGCTTGATTAGAAGCAATTTAAACACTTGTATTTGTTATTACATTTGATTGTAAGAAAACCTTAAGAAGATCTAGTTAGGATCAGTAGTTCTTGAGAAGACTTTGAACAGTTGTTCTTAGTGCTTACTATTGTAATCAGTTGATTAAATAGTGGATTAAGTCCTTGTTTGAGAAAGGCAAATCACTCTAGGAAGGGTGAACTAGAGTAGTTGAGTTCAACGAACCAGGATAAAAATACTTGTGTTTTTATTTCTAAGTTTTAATCTTCATACTTATTCAACCCCCCTTCTAAGTATTTTCTCACCTTCAAGTACTCATAGTGAAATACTTACGTGGAGTGTGGCGACTCCAAGTCTAAGTTGAGTTGAAAGAGGTAGGTAAGTATCTACGGCGGAAACTTACGTGAAGTGCGGAGACTCCTGATCCTAGGGTTAGGATTGAATGGAAAGGGAATGTCCATGGCAGGATGCTTGCATGGAGTACAGCGACTCCGATCCTAAGGCTAGGATTGAAAGGATAGGCAAGTGAGTGTCCAGGGTAGGACGTCTGCATGGAGTGCGGCGACTCCGATCCTAAGGCTAGGAATAAGGGTAAGATATAAAACTAAACTACGTATGACGTGGCATTCAATGAGAAGAGATCCTTTCTTTTGGAATATAGAGCATATACAAAAGGATGTAATATGCCAGATAAATTCAAGTCATCATGATCAAATTACGACGAATGAACATTATGAAAATAACATGGTCAATTACACAAAGTCAACTAAGATCGGGTCACAGAGGGATTATACGGCGTCTAAATTATAAGTTAAATACTAAATAAGATTGTGAGGATCGAAAAAAAAAAAAAGAATAATCATAGGTTAGAATTATAGAAAATAACTAAATTAAATTCTAATAAAATTGAAATTGATAATTCAATTAACTAATTCTTCGAACAAAAATTTATCAGATTTAATTTTAAAAACTAGAGCTTAAATTTCTTAAATCTTAATTAGAAAACAAGGTTTTAATTTAGATTAATTAAATAATTTAAAAATAAATAAAATAAATTAAAATAAAAAGAAAAGGAAAAGAAAAAACAATATGGGTTGAGCCCAAATATAAGAAGAAAAAAAACACGTTGGGTCGGTGGTGACCTGGTCCCAACCAACTACATCAACAAGTTAGAAAGGGTTTCAAGAAACCCTAATTCCTCTCGCAGCCGCTTTCCACTTTGTCTTTCACCAAATTTCTTCTTCTTCTCCCTCTCATCTTCACTTTCTCCTTCTCTCTTTCGCGAACCCCAGTCGTCACGACTTCTCCTCCACCGCATGCATCACCATCATCCTCCTTCTGAACCTCATCAAATTAATCCTTCTTTCATAAGACCCCATCTCTCTCTATCGAACCTTCGTCCTTTTCAGCGTTTCCAACAAAATCAATCGCAATCCTACCATAACTATACCAGATATCAATATCTCAAAATCTATTAGAAGGAAATCGAAAAAATACCTAGACAACGATGATTCTCCTACGGGGTTGAAATGCCCAACAATGGTGTCCTCGATTTGAAGGCCTCAACGGATGAGTTAAAGAGTCCTTGGCGGTTGGAGGTTGTTTTTGGCCGTAGTAACTGCTTTTGCTGCAACAGCGCAAACATTTTCTTTTTTGACGGTATGTGTCTCCTTCTTTATCGTATGTTATCTGTGATCCTTGGAATTGTGAAGCTTATTGTTGTTTGTGTGTGGCTATGTGTAAACCACTTAATGTTGGTTATGGGTTCTATTATGGATAAGCTGTGGATGATACTGTTTCCGTGAGTTTTTTTTCTCTTCTGATGTGTACGGATATTGTGATGCTTTTCTATTATAATATGTGCTTTTGTGATACTGGTATTTTGCTCTCTGCAATGTATGTCCCCGTCTTCTCTGTCTGCTATTCTATTTATAAGCTTGCTTTTACTGTCATGACAATATGATTCAAAAACTTCCTTTTTTATTCAAACATGTCAGTATGGTGTTTTGGAAAAAAAATTAGCATGTCTAATCTTGTTTTAAAACTTGATTGCACCAGGAGATCTTCATTGGTTTTTTTTTACAGCAAAATCTCCTTAAAACATTTCCATTTTCGAGCTAAACATGTCAAGACATGTTTGTGAGTTGTCTGATTTCTACTTTAATGAGTTTGATGATGCTTTTGGAATGTTACTAATTTCTTTGACTTAGACCCTGAACCCTTTTGATTCGGTTATTCTTTTAACCTGTCAAATTGCTGATGAACTTTTTGTTTCTCTCTTTTCATGTGATTCCTTCTTGAGCTTGAAATAAACTTAGCTCTTGTAGCTTTGTCAATGAAGAGGTAATTTGAACTTGGACCTTTGAACCTCTTGGAAATTTGGATTGGGTTGTAATGCTTGCATTCTTTAAAATTCGTGCCTTTGAAAGAGATTGAGCTATGATGAAGTTTAGAAAGTACTTTACAAACTTGGGATAGGTAATGGATATGATCATAGGTTTCTAAACACGAAATTCTCAATGAACCATAAGCATAATATTGGACATTCTTGGGTTTAATCTTGAAGGAAAGGAATGAAATAAATATGAAGCCTTGGAATCTTGAATAGAATTAGAATTTCAAATTTTTAGAACTTGAAATCAAAGTGTGGTGACATAGCCCATAATTTTGGATAAAATAATATGAATTTGATCCTTGAACTTTCAAAGCCCGGTCTTATTAACTTTGAATAAAAAGGCTAATGGAGTTTCTTGCATACTTGGATTTTGGGGTCTTTGTAACAAAAATTCTTGAATTTATGAATATACCTTGTAATTATTGAAGAAATCTCATGCTTGATTGAATTTGTATGGAAATAACATGGAGATTTCCTTATGAAGAACAAAACCTTGTACTTTAGGATTGATAAGTTTATGAATCCTCTTGGATTTGAACTCTTGACTTGAACAAAGAACCAATATTTTGAATTAATTTGAGCTCAAAATTTGATTCCACATGAATAATGTCCCGAACTTGACTAATTGGATAATAAATCCTTCATAGTGGAAACCATATTCTTGCAAAAATTTATGAATAAAGACCAAGTCTTGTTTAGAGGATCCTTTGGAAATGCGGACGCCATTTGTAATGCCACACACCACAAAATTCCCAATAGTTTTCTAATGATCTCAATTCAAAATCCACAGGTTGAAGCACTTTAATCTTAATCTTCTACAGAGAGACTTCAGAGGAATCCTTGGAGGAACGTTGACCTTGTTATGAAGAGCATTCCTGACCCTCGAACCTTCTGCCACAAACCTGTTTTCAAAAAGACAGACAAACTGATAAGACACTTAGTTATGCATGAGTGATTGGCCTAAGATGATATGCAAAGGATCAATGAATCTACGGGTAAAATTTGGGGTATAGCAGCTATCAAAAGCTTGTGAAATGAATGAAATAAGGCCTCTATTTATAGGATTTAAGCTTGGAAATTTTGGTGATTGGATTTTGGTTTGGAACCAAAATTAGGCTTGGAATTTGAATTTGGAGGAAAAATCAAGATCAAGTGGTGATTAGTGAAGGTGTATGCTGGAAATTAATTATGAGGAGGTAGGGGAATTAAAATGAAGTGATCTAGAATATTCTCATGATGAAATATTTGAAAATTGGTGCCAAATGCTATCGAATTTGGCACATTTTCATAGAAATGCATTGGTTAATCGATTACCCTAATGCTGGTAATCGATTACCACATGCAAAAATTGTGAAAATTTACTTTTTGATGTACTGTCTTGGTTCTGGATCGATTCTTTTTACTTTTCAAAGAAGGCATGGAAATAAACACATGAACCTTGGAGTCTTTTGAATAGTTATCAATTAAATCTTGGAAACCCTTGATCAGATGAATTTGAATTGTTTGCAGATCAACTTTGACTTTGTTCAGATGAAATTTATTCGAGTTGAGGGACTGGTATTTGATATTCTTGATCCAAATTCTTCTTGAAAATTTTAGTAAAGGAAAAACAAACACTTTCTTGGATTTTAATTAATGGTTAGTAGACATAAACATAAAAAAAATATCAAACAAACAAGGAAACATGAGCGCTTGGTGATCTCTCTCAAGAATAAACATACAAAGGAAGGCAAGAGAACCAAAACTTGTGATATTGTTTGTAGAATAAGATGCGAATGATATGTGGGATCTTAGGGGTAAAAATTAGGGTACTAAACTTTCTTTTTGCTTAATCAGACTAGGTGAATAAGACTTTCACATGTCAAACACTTAAGCAATGAGACTTATGTTGCTTAAGCAACTTGGCTCAAGACTTGTTGATTGAATCCCAATGAGACAAGACTTTTTGCTCAAGCACATAGCAGGAGACTTAATGTAAACTACTGAAGGCTCAACAGAATAGAGAACAAGGTGTACATGATGCATGCATCAGAGGTACCGGAGATCACCATAACAAAGACCTAAAGCACTTAAGATTTCTAAATATATACAAGGGTAAGAAATCTTAAGGATTTTACAATTAAAGCCTACAACAGAAAATCTGTATATTACATAGAGTTGATAATTGCTTGATCTTTCTACTCCTTTAACAAAAGAATCCTTGTTAAAAATGTTGGCTTGAATCTTCAGCCATATATATATATATATATATATATATATATATATATATATATATATATATATATATATATATATATATATATATATATATATATATATATATATATATATATATATATATATATATATATATATATATATATATATATATATATATATATATATATATATATATATATATATATATATATATATATATATATATATATATATATATATATATATATATATATATATATATATATATATATATATATATATATATATATAGCCTTTCCAGAAACTAGACATTGAGAAGGTGACTTGATCAAGTGTCTTTGCTTTTTCTCCACAGTACAAGAGACGTTGAAGATGGATGCACAGCAGATTTATGAATCTTTTGTGTAACACGTTTAACCTTTGAGTCTTCAAGAGGTTCTGTACTAATAAAGTTGTTAGGAGCAGAGATTCATAGAACGTACCAGCTTTTCTTGAGCCTTGCAATCTTGTAGACTCGAGCTGACAAGCTGATAAGACAATACAACATGCTTTAGTAGTACGGATAATCCACAACTTTATCACCAACTATGAACGGTACCAGAAGCTGATATACAATTACTCAGTGTAGAAGCTCATATGAATGATATTTACACGATAGTACAATATATACATTATAACATACACTATACAAAATATACATACAAGTTGAGGTTTATTGGTATAAAACAAATGAATTAAGACGAGGAGTGCTAATTATTCACACTAAAAATCACAACAATTTAGCACTCATCAGTCTTCAGCAAACCAGACACAAAGTCCATTGAAATACTGTCCCCCTTCCTCTCAGGGATAGACAATGACTACATTAGACCTAATGGCTTCTGATGTTCAATATTTGACTTCTAGAAAGTCAAACAAGCATACACGAACTCAATAGTCCCCTTCTTCATTCCTGGCCACCAAAACAACTTCTTCAACTCTTGGTACATTTTAGTAGCACTGAGATGAATACTCAAGTTACTTCTGTGACCATTGTCATACCTAAAAAAATATGATCCTTCACGATGGTCGTGAAAAAATAGTTCGAACAGAGTTGCCACCGAACTTTATTTATTCCACTAAAAAAGGAAAAATATCGACAAAATCTTTTAAAAAAAGAAAATGGTCATCGCAACCAAATTCGGGTTCGATAATCGATTACGCAAGGGGAAGGTATTAGCACCCCTCAGGTCTGTTGTACTCAATGGGAACCTCTTAGTTAGATTTGTAATTTGAATATTGGTCCATGTTTATTTGCTTTCTTCAAGTGGTAAAAAAGATTTAAATGAGAAAAAAAGAAAGGAAAAGGGGAATTTTGAGGTTTTTTATTAGCGTGATTGCAAAGGATTGTGGCCCTCGTGCCTACGTATCCTCATAATGAAATGAGGAATCAGAGCTTCGTAGTTCGGAGTAGACAAAAGTGTTTGTTGGTTGATTTTACCTTGAAAAAAGGGTTTTCGGGATGATGTCCTAAGGCGCAAAAAAGATTTTGATAAGTTGATGTTGATTTTAGGATTTTGAAAAGAGATTGTTCTTGATTTGAATTGCACTAAAGACTATCGGTAGAGGTTAATATTTCAAACGAGCAAGCTAAGCGTCTTGTGTCCAAAATACACATTAATAAATTAATGGCATTAGTTACATCAATAAATTAATGGCATTAGCTACAAGGTAGAATTCAAACATCTACTCAATCCATATCAATCACACAACATTATTATCACACCCAATCCATCATCATATACAAAGCAATTACATATTCATCATTTAAATTATCCAATGAGGCTCACAAATTCAACTAGACTCATATGCATGTGGAACCATATCATCGCCAATTGGATCACTCAGAAACTGGGTTCACCCTGCTCGAACCTTAAATCCACCCTATTCGAATTTGGGACAAGCCACCAATCCACCCTGCTCAGATTCTAACTTGCCTCTTTCATCAATAATAATGACATAATGAATGAATGTCACAACATGTTAATGCAACAAAAACATAATGTTCAAAGTACCCTAGCGACAATGAACAAAATATGCATTGACCCAATTATAATAGTTCCCCTCCTGAACTATCATCCTACAATAACATACTTATAATTCAACAACATAATCCATGCTCACACAACAACATATCATCATCACTATTCACAAAAGTTAACATAACATCATCGTGATACTTGTAATTTCATCATATTCACAACATATGCACATCATTCAAACATGGTAATTCATCTCACAAAATACCACCACAATGTAGCTCCATGCATTAGCTTCCTAACTCTTTGAACCGCGCCCTAATCCGAGTCCCGAAACTCAAGTTATGCTCGAGAATGTCTCACCTGGTACAAAAATTCAGGGAGCTGCTTTGGCCAGCCGTAGCAGTTGCTACGGCCCGTAGCGATGACAAGAACCCAAAAATGTTGTTTTGCGAATTTCCCCCATTTGAGCACTTCTGGAGCTCCGATTTCAATCCCATAAAAACCCGAATGCTTAGAATTCATCATATAACAATTATAACATGATTTTAACCTCTAAACCAATAATACCTCATCAATTATCTATCAACTATCAAGAAATTCCCTCACTTAATCATGGATTTGACATGTTTTATTCATCAATTCACAACAACATTGGAACAATAATTCACACCAACAATTATCCACAAGAGCACATAAATTCTACAGCAAAATAACACATAATTTTCACATCAATAACAAAAATTTGATAAAATTCCAAAGACCTATTAAAGGTTAAGGACTCCTCAATTCTACCCCTCATGCAAATACCTTTTATTGAGATAGTTCTCCCCTTTACTTGATTATCCTAATAGCAGTGCAAAAATTATGACTTTGATTATCCAATTTCCTCCAAGTTCCTAGATTTTATCATGCATCTTCTCTAGCCTCATCTCTATTCCCAAATTATGATTTTACGTATGATAGAAAACTCTCTAAAACTAGGTTATCTCTTAGTTTATATAATTAGGGTAACCTAATTAAAATTATAAACTCACCTCTCACTTACTAACATTTTCACTCCTTTCTCCCCTCTACTTTTCATAATTCTCAATTCAGTCTCAAACTCTCTATTTTCCATTTAATTCATTAAATTAAAATAAAATATTATTATTTTAATTACTAAAATAATCCATAATAATTCTAGCTCACTTTTACCAATTTCTAAATACTTCTACACCCTTATCTCAAGGTCACACACCCTCATCATCCAAATTAATTCTATTATCGTACATAATAATAAAATTAAAATATAAATAAATCAATTAAAATAATAACTCAAAATTTGGGGTGTTACACTAAACGCATCTTCAACTGCATTCATTTCCTCCTTGTATAGTTTTATAGGTACCCTAGAAAGAGTTGTGGGACTTTTCGCCTTTGCTACCTCTAGTGACCCTTTGGTGATCTTAAATATGCAAAGACTACAAAATTAAGTGTGATACCTTCAATATCCAAGGCTTTGACTGAAATCAAGTTAAGACGAATATCAAGAACATGTCTCATATTTTTCAATTTAAGCTTGCATCCAACACCAGTTTTAACCCAAGTTGAATCTTGACATGCATGGCTTGTGAAATGATCATCATAAACAATATAGACATCATTGTCGCGTGCAACTGTTGTTGTGTCTTTATCATTTTTCTTCAAATTGCCTTCATCTCTTTCCCTTGAATATTCTCTTTTGAGAAATCTACAATTCATTTTTATGTGTCCCACCTTGCCATAATTCTAGCATATGATTTATTTATTTTTTACTGGCTTCCGACTCAGATTTGTCACACTTATAAAAATTTATGGTTTTGCTTCTCCCCCGTGACCGTGTAACTAGAGCTTCAGACTTATTAGAAATAATATTCAAACCACATTTCTTTCTTCTAACTTCTTTATTGTGCATGATATCTTTAATCGTTGACATTATCAAATTTCTATTTGGATCTTAATTAGTAAGTGTCACGACAAATACTTCTCAGTTATTATGAAAGGAACTAAGCAATAATAAGGCTTGCAACTTATTATCCAACTTAATATCAATAGGTGCAACTAATTCACGGTATTCTAAAAGACACTCATATGCTCTTCCATTAAGCTGTCATCCTTGTATTTCGTATTAACCAACTTCATGATCAAATATGCTTTATTTTGCACGTTTTTGCGCTCATACAACACTTCTAGTTTATTCCACATTTTCTGTGTATCAGTTCCAATTTCAACATGTAGATATACACTTAAGTCCAATCATTGTCTAATTACAACAACTATCTTCCAATTCATCTTCTTCCATTCGACATCAGACATATCAATGGATTTAACTTTTTTTCCTCAATAGAATCACACACATCTTTGATGTAAGACATGTCTTCTATGAGAGTCTTCCAGAATGTATAATTAGTAGATTTGAGTTTAATCATATCGGCTCTTAATTTTTCTCCACTTAAATTACACCTAAAAAGTAAACCAAAGCTCTCGATACCACTTTCTTGAGATAAAGGTGTGAGTTAGAAGTTTCAAATTGCTCGAAAAAGCAGAGGTTGTACTATTTATAAGTGAGAGGAGTCATATACCCAATGCCTTAAATTTTTTGATGAAAACATGGTATCTCTCTCACTTATGTGTTACTTTTGACCCAATATGGATGCTCTATTCATGATCCATCAATGGTATTAGAGCTGATGGTTCGTGTAAGAGACATACCCTTTATATTGAAAGTCTTCATAACATGGTAGTGGTTTGACGACGTGTCATGTTCAAGTACTCGTAATGTGGTAAGAGTGTCAACAACGATGCAAGCGTACCTGAATGAAAGAACTTCTACACAAGGAGGAGTATAGTAGACTCACACTTGAGATGAATATTATTGAGATGCAATTGTAAATTATAAGTCCTACATTATTTAAAAAGGTTGAGGTTAAACATTTTATAAATGAGACAATTTTTACATCTAATACACTAAAAATTTTTTATTGAATATGTGATATCTATTCCCCTTGATTGATTGTTGTTGACTCATTCATTTATGGTGTGAATGGAGATAAAAATTCAATCTATTTATCATTTATTTATTTTTCTTGAGTTATAATTATAATAACAATGAAACAATCTCATACCATATGATTATGGAGAAGTATCAAGTTTTGTAAAATAAAAATAAAAAGTAAAAAAAGGAGTGTCGGTTTTATTTTATTTTATTTTTGATAAAGAGCAGTATCGAAATATTAATAAGTTTATCATAAAGATGCAAAGTTGACTTCCAACAATTGGCTGGTTAACCGTTTTATGCTTGGATAGTGATAGTACAATTGACAGTGTAGTACAATTGACATAAGATTGGGTATTGTACTTTGTTTTATGTATGGCATCATAATGCACAAAATGGTGAAAATATTTAATTGAAAGTCAAGGAACAAAATACAATAATGTCAACTCTTATATTATCTATGATCTATTCATCCATTAATACTTTATATATTTTTTTTAAATAAGTAATCAATTCAAATGATTAATAATTTTTGATTATAGATTAATCTTTTTTGAAAATTTTAGTTAGAATCATGGCTTGAACAATCTTTGTGTGTGTTTCCTTCATTTTTTAAATATCATAACTACCATATTTTTTTAACATATATTTAAAAACACTGTGGTGTAATAAATATATAGCCAATCCTAATGCAATAATTGTTTTGCTTCTTGGAACAAGTTCCATAATAATTTAGGTTTTGTTAAAAAAATTTGTGGGTTTAGTCTATACCTCGCCTTTTATACTTGTTGTTTTCTTTAAATGATAATTTTAAGGTGAGTTGCAAATAATTATCAGAGTTTATAATGTCCAACTCAGTTGTGACATGACTTTTTTAAATTGATGATTTTGCATTTCTTTTTATTTTATAGTTTTTGCCTTAAATATACTTTTGGATTTTTTATTTATTTAAAATTAAATTATAATTATTTTTAATTTTAGAAATGGATTTTTTATTCATCTATTTTATATTTTTTAAGAATTTTGTCGGACCAGAGCTTTTTTTTTTAAACCAAAGAAATAAATAACTGAACAGAGAGTGTTCAAATCAACCAGGATCCAATATAGCCATAGCAAACAGAAAAATTTCCTACCAACTCTAAAACTAACCTACGCTCTTAAAGGGTCCATACAAAAGGCTAAAAAATCAGAGTTGAAATAGTAGATTTCACCCAACCTAGACCATTTTCAATAATTAATCTTTATGTTCCAACATAAGTCATCTAAGCTAAAAGACCCATTAGTAAAAATAATGTTATTTCTACACTTCCAAATGCTCCACACTATGATTAGCCAAATGGCCCCAAGTCTTCAAATTACCTTCTAATAAGTTTCCCAAGCCACACCAATTAAGAAAGAAATCACGAAGAGCATAAGTCAGAAGCGCTTTTTCCAAATAGTTCTTTCCCACGAAGAGCTTTCAACTCCTTCTGAATTTCAGAGAACTGGTCTTGAAATCCGTCCATTCTTTCTTCAAATCCAACAGTTTCACTTGGTGACTCATGAAAAATTGGCTCGTCTAAAACATACGGAGTAGCATTCACATGCGAAGGGGCCACAGTCATCACAGCAGTGGTTGCAGGAATGGCTTGCACAGTGGTCATAGCAGGAACCTCAGAAATAGGTGGACGATAATTGGCTGGAGTAAAATAAGGAGGCATCCCCCAAGGGAAATCTGGCGGCATGCTGTAGGTAGGCTCAGCAGTAGTGGGCACCACTGAGATCGGTGCAGATACAACTTCGGAGATAACAGTCCTCTGAACGTCTTGATTGTTGAGCGCAAACTGATTGGACAGAGCTTCAACTAACCCATTCAATCTCTCCAAACTCTCTTTCAGGAATGGAAACCTCATCACGGAGCACCTTGTTCTCTTGTTCCAGTTGATCCATCTTTTGACGTTGACTGGCGCGAGTGTTGTATTGGTGATTCAGTTTGTCTGTGGAGATGAAGCAAGAGTGAGACCCCGGAATGCAAACGATGCTATGTTGATGCAAAAATGCAAATGTAGAATGAAACTTCAAGGAACTCAAAGTGTTTTTACATATATTATAACAACTAAAAAAACTTATTTTATTGAAATTTGAGAAACATTACAAAGCAAAGTACTCTTTCAAGAGTTTTATTACATTGCAACAAAAGCAAAAGACACTTAGAGATCTACTCCGCAGGTTCTTCCTTCACACGAAGCTCTTCTGTAAGCTGATTGATGCACTCCTGCAATTTTGCTTTCTTGCTGATGAGCTGGTCCACATATTGCTTCCAGGCCACAGTAATCGGAGGAAGATCATCACCGGTAATAGTCCTCGAGGTGTGAGGGGAAAATAAATCCTCTCGCGCCTTTCTTTTCCTTGCAGATTCTACTTCTGACAGTTTCTGAGATTTTTCTTTCTCCAATTTGAGGATGAAGTATTTGTTCCTCCAAGCGTTCTTCAACTTCTGAGCTTCGTCCAAAGCAGTCTTCAATTGATCTATTTCACTCCTATCGAGCCAATCAGGATCTTGAAAGGTCAGCATCATAGGTTCATGAAAAGGGAAAGGCATCTTGAGTTCGAGAGCCCTTTCTCGCACCCAATGCAGATAATCCTCGGAAACAGTACAGTCAGGGTAACCCAATGCAGTCACTCCTTCCATGTTAATGTGATTCCAAGCCTGTATTATCCTTTTCTTCAGATCTGGGTTCCATCTTTCTCTGAGAAAGATTCCTTCAAGCAGAGTTTGGTCTGGTACTTCGTTCATAGGGTGTCCCAATTGTCGGCGAGCCAAGGCAGGGTTATAACTGATACATCTCTTTGTTCCAATGAGAGGTACATTGGGGAAGTCTCCACAGCTGTTAATCATTCTAACACCTCCGTATGCTGGCCATAACTATTTCTGGCCAGCAAGGCGTCTCCTCTGGCTCCCAGATAGAAGGATACCAAGCCAAGCGAGCAATAAACCATGAATAAAGCAAGGAGGTACAGCAGACTATATGCCCTCCTCCTTCTGCATTCCGCGAATGTATTGAATGATACGTGTCAGCTAACAAGGTAGGAACTGGGTTCTTGAGAATGAATAACTTAATCGCATCCATGTCAACAAAATCATCAATCTTTGGGAACCATAAAATCCCATAGACTAACAAGGCAAAGGTAGCTTCCAGTATTGGGATTTCTTTCTTTTCAGCATGGTAATGGACCTTCTCGATTAGGAAATCGGTCGGGAATCCAAGGACTCCTTCCTTGGTAGTCAGGTGAGCCTGAACATCGGCTAGACTGAGGCGGGTAGCATTTTCAATTTCTTGGTCACTAGGCGTGTCTTCCAATCCGGAAAACACGGGTCGGGTAGTTACAGGTATCCTGAAAAATTCAGAATATTCCTCCAAGGTTGGCATCAGCTGGTAATCCGGAAAAGTGAAACAATGGTACAGGGGATCGTAGAACTGAACAAGGGTCTCCAACAGCCCATTGATCATCTTGAGTTTGAGAAAATAAAAGACTCCCTCATATTCTGATGAGAAAGCGTGACGGTTGTCAATGAGATCCGCCAATTCTCTTAAGCTTTCAATGTTGGGACTCTGAAAGGTGTACTTCAATGTTTCTCTTTTGAAATCCATTGTTACAATACCTGCAAAACAAAATTGAGTTTCTTGAAGTTAACAAAGAAAAAGATGCAATGCAGAGATGAGAAGGACTTCATGGAATTCCAATATTTATGGACATTGTGGTAAAAAAAAAAAAGAAACATTTTATTATTTTAATAACGAATTACAAATAAATATTCTTTAAAGAGTATCAAATAAATAGCTAAATAAAAGCTAATAAAGCCCTAAGGAAGTTTTGAATTCTGCTACTTGAGCTGCTCTTCCAGTTGGGTCTTCTCGAGGGTAAGCTTGTCCACAATCAACTTCTAAGAGGTAGACCGAGGGTTGGAAGAAAATAAATCCTCCTGAGCCTTTCTCTTCTTGTAAGGAAGTAGTTCTTCATTCTTCAACTGAATATGCTTCTGAAGTTCGGCTTTCTCTGCAACAACCACTTGATACTTGTTCTTCCATGCTTCTGACTCATGTTGCGCCTTTCTTAAAGCAATTTCCAACTTTTTAGCTTCAGACATAAAAATATAAACAGGTTCTCTTCTTAGAGGTATGGGATCTTGACGCAGATAGGGCATCTTCAGCTTGATTGTTATGTCTCTGACCCACTGAAGATATGGTTCCAAGTACACATAGTTAAGCTTTCCCAAACTATCTCTCCCTTTCCTATGCAAATGCCCCCACGCAGCCACAATCTTATTTTGAAGTTCAGTGTCCTCCTTGAAGAAAATCCTCTCCACCTGAACACTCTTGGGTGGTCTCTCCAACGGATATCCTAACTGTCGGCATGCTAGAATAGGATTGTAACTAATTCCTCCATCAAAGCCAAGCAAGGGTATGTTAGCAAAATCTCTGCAGTTGTCAATGGTTAAAGTCCCATCATACACACGGCTATACCAATCAATGTCTGAGTGAGTTAGAGCCATAGTCCTTTGTGACCAGCGTCCGTTATTAAGATCCCAAAAAGAAACAGACTTAGGCAAGTGCGAAATAAACCACTTGTATAATAAGGGCATACAGCAGGTGATCATCCCTCCACCATGAAAGTTTCGGAGATGCACAGAATGATAGGTGTTAGCCAATAAAGTTGGAACCGGGTTGTTCTTCATGAAGATCTTGATGGCGTTGAGGTCGACAAATCCTTCAAAACTTGGGAATAGAAAAACTCCATAAACAAGAAGGGCGAAAATTGCTTCGAATAGAACCCTGTTTGTGTAATCAGTGTAGTATTGAGCTTTCTTGATTAAGAAATCTGTAGTCAGACCGAAAGTCCCACCTTTGGTAACCATGTTGTCCTTGACGCCAGATACTTTCAGATAGAGGGTCTTAGCGATGTCTTGCTCTTTAGGGCTGCCTTCCAAGAAAGGTAAAGGAGATTCTTCCAGGATAGGTAAACCAACCAAATAAGAGTATTCTTCTAGGGTAGGCAATAGCTAATAGTCCGGGAAGGTGAAACAGTGATAAACCGGATCATAGAATTGTAGCAAGGTAGAAAGAAGTTTCTCATTCCATTGACGACTCAACCAAGATATCAGCTTCCCATACTTGTTCTTGAATCTTTCTTGGTCTTCAATCAAAGCTCCCAACTTCCTTAGGTCATCCAATTTAAGACTCTTAAAAGTATATTTCAAAGTATTTCTTCCATTTTAATCCATGAGGTCCTACAATGTTCATAAACAAAGGTGAATTCCACGAAGTCTAATGCAGCATGATGCTATATGGATGCAACAAACACAAGTAAGCACATAGGGACACAAAGGTAAACAAACAAGAAAACCTTATGTTTGCAACGAGCATGGAACCAAAGGGTATACCCATTCTCAAAGGACGTGGACTAAAGATGGATTGTACCTGCAGAACAAGGTTCTAAGAGGGTTCTCAAAATCATTAGTCCATCTTTCGGATATTATCAATTTCCCGACTAACTCGGTGGTTAATAATATTCTCAAGAGAACCTCTTTTGAGTGTAGTATCGCGTACTAACTATTTTGGGACTACTTCCTCATAGTCATCGCACTACGTCCTAATAAAGGCCAAAGTGGAGTTAAAGGTAACTACGGTCCTTAATATCACAGGCTCCAAGGTCGAAAATAGTGAATGTTTTCACGACTGACTTGTTCAACAGTACCATTTCGAGAGGGCCTCAACTGAGCGGTGATTCTCAAGTCAGCTTGGTCGGGACTCACTCCCTATAAGCCTCGTCGAATATATCACATTCCTATCATAAATTCACTCAAGTCTGGGTGTAGGACTTTGTCTCACCATTCAAATATATCAACCCAAAAAGCATAAAAACAAATATATAAATAAACAGATATATAAAACAATAAACAAGCAAAAATAAACAAGTTAGGGAAACCCACAAATGTGTCCCCAGTGAAGTCGCCATTACTGTCGCGGTGAGAATTGGATGTCAAATTATTAATTAATTTGAATCTTAATTCATTTAGTTCACCACCGGTCTTTTATTTGTCCAAAGGAAAGGAAAAAGATTGAATTACCCACAATGCAATGCAGATGCAAAAGCTAGAGAGTTTAGGTTCGGGGGTTGGTTAAACTTAGGGAAGGTGCTAGTATCCTAAGTTTCTGTAGTACTCTACAGGAACCTCTTGTTTTAATGGTGTTTATTGCTAAGGGTAATCTGCTTAAGGATGAAAGACCTAGTGGTTTAATTCTAAGTATACTCGCCAAGACGTCGCATCTTGTGCCTACATATCCTGATGGGAATGGAATCAGAGTATTTGTAGTTCCCCTAAAAGGGATTGAGGAACTTTTTGACTATTGGTCAAAGTTCCAAAGGGAAAAGGTTTTTTGATTGATTGATTCTAGGAGAAAAGACGAGTCGTCATCTTAAGGGAGAAAACTCGACTTAACCACCACAACTTGTAGGATATAGTCTTTGCATCGTCTTAAGAGAAGGGCTCAAACACTCGGATTTAATTGACGAGTATGCCACTATCTCTCTTAAGCGGAAAAGATCCTACATCTTGATTATATTGTTATGGGGCAGGAGGTTTATCTCGACTGTCAAGATGACTAACATCTTATTCTCTAATGGTTTGAATAGTTTGAATTGAGTTGTTGAATGGTTTGTCTATGTTGTAAAAGATAAAAGAAAAAGGTCCTCCTTATGGGGTAGGATCTAAACTTAAATTGATCGACTTTGAAAAGGACCAAAGATCAAAATGGGGAATTATGATGCAAGATGAGATACATACGCACAAGTATTAAGTTATGCGCATATTCTTCCTTTGGACGTTTATGCGATAAGAATAAATAGCAGAAAATAAAAGCATCAAACAAATAAAAGTGGTAAAGCATACAAGTGTGAAAGGTGAATAATCGGTGAGAGACGGAAGCGTGCACGGTTGATTTTAGGCGACGTTGATTAATTTTAGTTGAATTGATTTTACGAGGAAAATATTATTTTGGTGAGATTGATTTTAGGAAAAGTTAATTGAGGTTATTTTTTAAGAGAAAAGTTATATTTGATTTTTTTAGAAAAAATCTTATTTTTAGATTTAAAACAATGATTAGATTCTTACATAGAAAAGATTTTAAATGAATTTAGGTTTCATTATTTAAGAGAGGAGCAGAATTATATTTAGTTACAAATGAGAAGTTACCATTAAGAATAGATTAAATTTATTAAATTAAAAAAGTTAAATAAGTTTTGATAAAAGGTCAATTAAATAGAGTTTTTTTATTAAAAAAAGAGATGATATAAGTTAAATATTAAATAAATAATATTAAGGGAATAGATTAATTAAAAGATTAGTAATTAAAAGGTTTTTAAACAAGGCTAACTAATAAAAGGGTTAATTAGTTAATTAATTAATTAAATTGGTTTTAGTTAATGATTAGATTAATGGCTTAGCAAATAAAAGGTTAATTAAATAGAGTTTTTAAGTTATAATTAGGTTGATTAATTATGTTATTAAATGGTTAATGTGGGGCGGATGGATTCAGTGTGACGCAGCCGTGTGGGCGTATCATGGGGAAGCGCAAGTGAGGCCGTATGATCTGATCCATGGACAGATCAAAGGGTGTGTCGTGCGGTGCATGGTGAATACGGTTTCTGTGATGTATTCTGAAACCGTGTTAATTGCTTTTTTTCTTCTTCTCGCAGGGAATGTGTTCTGTTAGGGTACCACTGGTGATGATGACACTACGTCTGAGCTGGGAGACTTATGATTGTTGTTGCCTTCATTTCTTTGTTGCTTGAACTATTCGATGCCAGGTAGGAAGCCGGTGACGGCCTCCGTTACTCTTCTGGCCGCTCGAGTCCTTGCCCAGTGATGAGCTTCAAAATTCTGAGGGCTTGACTTCTTCCAACTCTACTTTGAGTTTTCGATTGACTTCTATTAATGGCTTTTCTTGATTATCAGTGGTGTTTTTGGGAAAAGCTATGAACGCGCTTGGTGGCTACTCAATTCTGTTGTTTTCTTCCCAATCCATTATAATCTTCTTTCGTATTCTGCAGGGACACAGTTGGCATTGCTGGTTTGCATGGAAGCTGCGGGTTTTAATTGTTTCAGGTCATTAATCTCTTATGAATGAATTATTTTCTGGAACTCTTGCTCTGAGCTGCTTTAACGTTCTTCTTCTTCTTCTTTCAGGAAGGTCTCTTGTTGGGGTTTGGATGTAATCTTTTGATACCTTATGTATTTCATCTAATATATGTTTGTGAACTAGTTTTGATTCTCTATTGATTGATTGTCTTTGATTTCTTTTGTGGGTCTTGACAAAACCGTTTCACATCTTTGATCTAAGATTTTCATCTATCAGTGAACAAACTTTTGACATGGTTTTGTAAGTTGATATTCATTGTATCTTCTATTGTATTGTGTTGATTAAGTAGCATGGGTAGCATGAGTAGGATCAATACGATATTGTGCGGGTGCGTGATAATAGTGATGAAGAACGATGTTCAGATACATTTGGCAGATTAGATGAATACATGTAAAAAGGGTTAAGTGTATGTACGTATTCTGATCATTGTGTTTTATATGAAACAATCATTTATCTGATATGGGTGTCGTCTTTGTTTACCTGTTTATCTTTGATTTGAACTGCTATAGACATGTACTCTTCAGATCTGGATCTAGGATGATTACCTGTTAGGTCATAAACTCTAGACATAGATTTATGCTTAGCATTTGCGTGAGTATCAGTTCTTAATGCTCTGTGTTGTGTTTTTTTTTTGCGTGAGACAACACGGTTGTTCTCTCGAAGTTGCGTTAGAGATGACCTCTGTCGTGGGTGATACGTGAGGATATTAGACAAATGATTGCGTTGTGTTTAACTTGATCAGAAGAATGCATGTGTTATCAATTGATGAGATCTAATCCCAACAAGGCTCCGTTTATATTTCAGTCTTTACTTTATATTTTTCGTCTTTATATTTTTTTGCCTTTTATGCATGGTTCCTTGAACCTTTTAAACCAAACCTTTTGAACAACAAGCTTAGAAATGTAGATTTGGTTGAATGGTGTTCTTTCATTGCACTGATCCTTGTGGAGACGACAAAATTGGGTACTTAATATTTTTGCTTGCTGCTTTTACCGCTTCAACAAGGAACCAAAAAGATTCTGTAGAAGGCTATTCACAATAACAAATCCATTTTCACGGATAAACCCTCTTCATCACCATTCGATTTCATAACATAAAACAACAACAAAATATGGTTCCACCTTGAACAACAACAGCAAAACCATCTTCTTAAGCCTTCATTCCACCACCAATATCACCTTCACTCCTTCAACCAATAACTTCAAAAACCTGGAAAAACATCATTTCAAAACTAAACTCTGCTCATCTTCAAATCACCTTCAAATAAAACCTTAACCTTCCTCTTGAATCATCTACAAACTAATTTCAACCTAAAACACCCACCAAACCGAACCTCCCTCATCTTCACCATAAATCACATCTTCACTACCACACTTTCACGCACCACATTTTATGCATCACAACGCAACAACTTGTGGCTCCCTCACAAAAAAATCAAAACAACAGCAAATAAACAAACCTCAACCTACCAAATACCCAACCATCTTCTCACACTCATACAAAACCCTAAGTTGATTTTGAAGCAGAGAAGTAGAGAAAAATGAAGTAGAAGATTGTAACAAACCCAACTGAGAATCAGAAGGAGTAGAAGAGAGAAATTAATTAGAAACAAAGAACATAACCAAATTAAACCTTGAAGCGAACAAACGGAGTAGATTTGAAGGAGATAGATTCGCACCGCAAGAAGGTTGCTTCCATGGTCGTTAGGACTCTTTGTTAATTTTGGAAAATTGAAATTGCTGCTCTGATTTTGACCGATGCCTCTGATTTTGTTTTCCATTTACCATAATACTTTGTTTTTCATGGTTTGTTCTTACAAGTCTAATGATGCTTTTGAAAAATGACCTGGGAATTTACTCTGGTTTTGATTCGTGTGACCTAGGCTGGTGGGCTTGGACCCACATTTTGCTTTTCTCCACACCCTTTTTTTTCTCTTGCTCAACCGTGTTTCTTTTGGTGTGTGGATGAATGGGCTTAAGGCTCATGATGATTCCACATATTCACACCCATCTTTTACTTTCTCTTCATTCTTTTACTAAGCTTTGTTTTAAATACTTTGATTAATTTAAATTTTTCTTAGTTAATATTTTTATTATTGCAAGCATTTTTCTAAATTATATTCATTTTATTAATAAAAATTATTAAAATGTTTAGTTTAGTTATATAATAAAAAAAACCTTAAAAAAAATTTCTTAATTAATTTTTTTGAATTAATTTCCCAATTTTTCATTTGTGTTTAGATTTTAAGTATTTAGTTTTTAGTCCTTGACTTATAAACTTTTTTTTTACTCCTAAACCTATTGATCTATGACATGATTCTTTTGTTGGGAGATTTGACTATTTCAGTTCAATCTTATGATTTTGATTCTTATCTTGATTTTGTCGTTGCTCATTATCTTGTGCGTGTTATCATCTATCTGATTCATGCACGTTCTGTTGTGTCATGACTTTTCTCTTTTCATTTGATTCTATATTGTGTTTGCTTACTTCCACGTTTTAAGCTTGTTAGTTCATCTTGATGCTTGAATTTTGTCTTGATTATTTCCTTTCACATGTTCCCTTAGGATCTCCTAACTCGACTTAATTTTTTATTAAGCTCTAAGTAGGATAGATTTAGGATTCTTAATCTTTGCATGACAACATTAGGTTACCATTTTCCCTTTAATTTATTTCCAAAGAAAAGGATCCCTTGTTAACTGCCATGTCATGTTTAGAATAGCTTAGCCTAGCTTACTCCTCCCTTCCCTTTTATCCTAGCCTTAAGATTATAATCGTCGTACTCTATGTGAGTGTCATGGTTATGAACACTTACTTTCCTTACCCGTTTATTGAAGCCTTAAGATTAGAGTCACCACATTCTATGTAGGTGTCTTGCCATGGACACTTCTTTCCCTTTTTATCCTAGCCTTAGGATTAGAGTCGCCGCACTCCATGTGAGTGCCTTACCATGGATACTTACTTCCCTTTAGAACCTTGACCACAGTCAAGAGTTCTTCACCCCATAGGTGAACTATGAATACTCTGATTACATCCTAGTTAGGATACGTAGGCACGAGATGCGATGTTTTGGCAAGCATACTTAGTAAATAAACCCCTAGGTATTTCCCTTAGCAAATTTTCCTTAGCAAGCAAACAAATAACATACCATAAATACTAACAATAGGTTACTGTAGAGTACTATATATATATATATATATATATATATATATATATATATATATATATATATATATATATATATATATATATATATATATATATATATATATATATATATATATATATATATATATATATATATATATATATATATATATATATATATATATATATATATATATATATATATATATAAATTCTGGCAAGCACGCGATGGATGTTATTCCCAAAGTTATAACATCCACTGTGACATTGACTGTTGTACTAACTAATTTAATTGTAAAGTAAAGCAGTAAAAGCACATCAATTGTTTACCCAGTTCAGTGTCAACAACACCTACATTTGGGGGCTATCAAGCCAGAGAGGAACTTCACTATTAGCATAATTAATTCAGAGTCAAACAACACAGTTTGCACTCCTCACTTAAAACCTACCCAATGATAATTCAGTCTAGAGACACTCTAGACCTGAGTATACCCACTCACTCCCCCTCAATCACACCACAATGATATATAACTCACAATTACAAAACAGTTGTGGAGACACACTCCAAACACACCTTGATCTTGCTTCACAACTTTGATCAAGGTACACACACTCTTGCTTCACAGCTTTGAGTGAGACACAGCTTAGAATCTACCTAACCAATGCAATCATCCAACAGACAATTGCTTGGAGTACAAGTATTCCTAAGACTCAATTCACACATGAAGACTAGCCTTCTTCACTCACAAGGACTCTGCAATCTGCACTTTCTATTCTTCTGTCAAGAGCTGCTGTTCAGGATTGCTTCTTCTGATATTTATAGCAGCTGTCAGTCCTCTTAGGCCTTGGTGCAAAAATTAGGTTTTATTCATAACAAACCTATTTCCAATGATCTGCACGCTTGCCACTTAATTCAGGGATATTCTAGTTCTCCTAGGGCTTCTAGAAAGTCTCCTGATATCCAGCTTGAGCTCCTATTCTGTTTCCTGGTTTATAGCTACCAGAAAAACAAAACTGCGCTTGATGTCATACGACCCAAGTAATAACATTGGGTATGACATCCAGCTTAACTTGCTTTTAGCTAAGTCAACTTACCCTGCACAGTCAATATTATGTATGCACTAATATCAGACATGACATACATACATGCTCTAGTGTTTTGCCACAAAATGCAGCCAATCAAGAGCACTTACAAACTCCCCCTTTGACAAATTTTTGGCTAAAACATTTTATCATCATATCAGAGATTTACACAGCAGAAGACTTATGATTTGTCCTGTCATGCGTGATAGTTACTAGCTCAAGCCTCTCTGAGTCCTCACAGTTAGCTCCCAGCCCTGTTGTAGCTCACTTTGTTAACTATCTGTAGAATACCACTACAAATGTCACTCTTTGCTGAGTAACACACTGGGTTACTCCCCCTCAACTGATGCATCTTACCAGCTGAGCACACAACCTACAAATAGTCTGCAGTCGCACATATTCATCCAGTCTGCTCTGGATGTTATGACCTTAAGGATAACATCCTGAACTACACACACCTGTGCTACTCCCCCTGAAGAGTTGCACAACACTCTCATTCTGCTCACAACTTGCAGACACACACCTTCTAGGATTACCCATTGTACACATTGTTAGCAACATACATAATCAACCAAACAATCTAACAAACATTCCTATACAACATAGGAATTCACACACATAAACATTCCTATACACCATAGGAATTCACACACATGCTAGCACATATGCTCTTCAAGCTATCCACCTGTTCTTCACTGTTCTGCACATCACCTGCACCTGTTCTGTTATTTCATCTGTTGTACCTGTTGTTTTCTATTATACTCTCTCCCCCCCCCCCCCCCTTTTTAGTCACAAATTAGGATCCTACTAAATACTTAGCATAGATCATACAGTGTGAGATTACAACAAAACTGCTCTTTGAAGAGCATCACAAATTCAGGTTATACAAAAAAATTCAAATTGAAAAGAAACAACAGCAGCACACTTCATCACTTCCCCAACTGTCTGTGGCACATACTCTTTTCTCAATCTTCTTCATCAGAGGAAGAAATGGAGTCACTATCATCCAAATCTGATAGAGAGATGTCCTGGTTTCCATCATACGAGTCTTCCTCTGGAAATTCAGAGGCGTGAGGTGGATCCCTGCGAGCCAGGGGAATGGTGAAGCCCTTAATAGGCAGTCCTCTCTTGATGATATCTTCAGCAATTTCCCCCATGGTTTTGGCCACGTATGCAGAGCCTTCCCTGTTTTGCATACGCCTAAGATTCTCTTCAGTGGGAGGAGGGTACTTGGGATTTGGCTTTTCAGCGGAGGGAGGAGTATCTTTGGAGGATTTGGGAGGGGACTTAGAGGAGGATCCTTCATGATGAGAAGACATGTTTTTGTCGAGAATGAAGTTCTGAGAGAGATGTGGGAAGGTAATGGGGGCGGAGTGACACGTTTGTGTGGAATGGAGAGCTTTATTGGTCAATGACTTGGACTGCATTGATATTGTAAAATTCTCACGTGTCATTAATTGCTATGCATCCTAATACATGCAAATACCTAACTTTCCTCTAAGATTTTCAAATTGGGCAGCATCTAGAGCCTTGGTAAAGATGTCAGCTAGCTGTAGTTCAGTCGACACATGCTCCAAGGAAATCACTTTGTCGTCCACAAGATCTCTAATGAAGTGATGTTTTATATCAATGTGCTTTGTTCTGCTGTGTTGGATTGGATTTTTGGAAATGTTAATAGCACTAAGATTGTCACAGTACAATGTCATGACATCCTGAGTGACATTGTATTCAGTTAGCATTTGCTTCATCCAGACCAGCTGAGAACAGCTGCTACCAGCTGCTATGTATTCAGCTTCAGCAGTGGACAGTGAGACACAATTTTGCTTCTTGCTGAACCAAGATATTAGGTTGTTTCCTAAGAAGAAGCATCCATCAGATGTACTTTTTATATCATCAGCACTGCCATCCCAATCAGCATCACAATAGCCAGACAAGGTAGGATCACACCCATGAGAGTAGAGTATGCCATAGTCATAAGTTCCATTCACATATTTGAGAATCCTTTTCACTTGATTCATGTGACTCACTTTAGGATCTGCTTGATACCTAGCACATTCACCAACAGCAAAAGCAATGTCTAGTCTGCTGGCTGTTAGATACAGCAGGCTTCCAATCATGCTTCTGTATAGACTTTGATCAACACTCGTACCATTTTCATCTCTGGATAACTTTAGATGAGTGGGGGCAGGTCTTCTTTTGTGACTTGCATTGTCCATCCCAAACTTCTTGACTATATTTTTGGTGTATTTACTTTGGGAGATGAATATGGAATCATCCATTTGCTTGACCTGTAGTCCAAGAAAATAGGTTAATTCTCCATACATACTTATTTCAAACTCAGACTGCATGTGATTAACAAATTGCTTCACCATCTTTTCTGACACTCCCCTAAATATTATGTCATCCACATATATCTGGGCTATCATGATTTCTCCATGCTCATTCTTTACAAACAATGTCTTCTCAATTCCCCCTTTCCTGTATCCCTTTGTAGTGAGAAATTCAGTTAGCCTTTCATACCATGTTCTAGGGGCCTGTTTTAATCCATAAAGTGCCTTCCTTAGCCTGTATACATGGTCTGTTAAGTTAGGATCCTCAAATCCCTTAGGTTGTGCCACATATACTTCCTCAGTTAGATATCCATTCAGAAAGGCACTTTTCACATCCATCTGAAAGAGTTTAAATTTTAGGATGCAGGAAATTCCCAACATCAGCCTGATTGACTCAAGTCTTGCAACTGGTGCAAAAGTTTCATTAAAGTAAACTCCTTCTACTTGAGTATATCCATGTGCCACCAATCTACCTTTGTTTCTGACTATGATTCCTTCTTCATCTGACTTGTTCTTGTAAACCCATTTGGTTCCAATGATATTTGTTCCTTCAGGTCTTGGCACTAGTTCCCAGACTTCATTTCTTTTAAACTGTTCCAATTCATCTTGCATAGCCTTGATCCAGTATTCATCAGAGAGAGTTTCCTTTACATTTTTGGGTTCAACCTTGGACACAAAACACGAATTTGAGATGACTTCTCTTGCTCTAGTCCTTACTCCACTATTGAGGTCGCCAATTATAAGATCTTTGGGATGATCTTTCAGAATTCTGATAGAGGGTTCTTTGTTTCCTATTTCTGGTTTAAAATTTGGACTTGTAGTTTGGGTGTCTTCAGTCTCCTCAGATGAAGTCTCAAGCAGTGTTCCAACATCCTCTATGACATTCATTTCTTCAATTTGATCATCAATGACAACATTAATGGATTCCATTAATACTTTTGTTCTGGAGTTATATACTCTGTAAGCTCTGCTGTTAGTAGAGTATCTCAAGAATATTCCTTCATCACTTTTGGAATCCATTTTCCTTCTTTGTTCACGATCTGTCAGGACGTAGCACTTGCTTCCAAACACATGAAAATACTTCACATTTGGTTTTCTCCCTTTCCATAGTTCATACAAAGTGGAAGATGTTCCCTTTCTCAGAGTAACCCTGTTGAGAACATAGCATGATGTGTTCATTGCTTCAGCCCAGAAGTGCATAGACAGCTTCTTTGCATGAATCATGGCTCTAGCTGATTCCTGAATAGTTCTGTTTTTCCTTTCTACTACTCCATTTTGTTGAGGAGTGATAGGAGAGGAAAATTTTTGGCTTATGCCTTCAGTTTCACAGAATTCAGCAAACTTGGAGTTTTCAAACTCCTTTCCATGATCACTTCTGATCCTGATAACAACACTCTCCTTTTCTCTTTGGAGTTTGATGCATAGTTCTTTGAATACTTCAAATACATTAGATTTTTATTTGATGAAATTTATCTAGGTGAATCTGGAGTAATCATCAACCACCACATATGCATACCTTTTTCCACCAAGGCTTTCTACCTGCATTGGTCCCATCAGGTCCATGTGCAGTAGTTCCAGAACTCTAGATGTAGTTAGGTGTCCAACCCTTGGATGGGATGTCTTGGTCTGTTTTCCCACTTGACATTCCCCACAGACTTTTCCCTCATCAATATTCAGTTTAGGTATTCCTCTTACAGCCTCCTTGGAGATGATCTTCTTCATTCCCCTAAAATGAAGATGCCCAAGTCTTTGATGCCACAATTTTACTTCCTTTTCTTCTCTTGCCACAAAGCACATTATGGATTTACTAGTGTCCTTTGGCTCCCACAAATAACAATTGTCCTTGGATCTAAGTCCATTAATCACTTCTTCATTTGCACCATTTGTGACCACACATTCTCCTTTAGAGAACTTCACACTTAGTCCTTGATCACAGAGCTGGCTGATACTGATCAAGTTGGCAATTAGTCCTTTTACTAGCAGCACATTGGTTAGGTTAGGAACTCCAGGGCTCTCTAGTTTTCCAACACCTTTGATCTCTCCTTTTTCCCCATCACCAAAGGTCACATAACTCGAGGAATGTGGCTTGATGTCTACCAATAGATTCTTAATACCTGTCATATGCTTAGAGCAACCACTATCAAAGTACCAGTCTTCTTTAGCAGACACTCTTAGAGATGTGTGTGCTATCAGACCAACCTCCTTGGCCACCCAATTTATTTGCTTGTTAGGCACCTCCTTCTTGGGTTTGGCACATGAATGCCTCTTGCCATGTAAACCTTGTTTGGCTTTTCCTTGACTAGGAAATCCATGCAGCCAGAAGCACACGACTTTAATATGCCCAAGTTTTCCACAGTGGTAACACCTATACCCTTGGAATTGTCTCTTGACTTGATTCCAGTTTCTGTGGGTGGATGTTGTGACATTGGTTGTGACATCCTTTTTAACTTCTGAATCTCAGGTTGTAATTTCTTGAGTTTCAGCACAGGATTTTGTTTATCAACAAATCCTAGTCCAGACCTATCTCCTGAGGTCTGTCCAATCTGAAGGATTTCCTCTAGGTTGTCAGTCCCAGAATTGAGCATCCTTATGGATCTTGTCATTTGAACCTTTTTACCTTTCAACTCATTCACTTCACTTCTGAGTGTGTTTATTGTGGCTAGATGCTCTCTCTTTTCAGCTTCTAACTCCTTGATGATTTTCTTCTGTTGCTCTCCTTGCTGATACAATTTTGTGCTTCTGATATGAGGCTTTTGATATGAGGCTGCAATTTCCTCAAAAGTCAATTCCTCTTTACTAGAGTCATCATCATAGATACACACACTGTTAAGGGCAGTGGCATGTTTAGCTGACTCTCCTTCTGATTCACTTCCTAAGTCTTCATCAGACCAAGTGACAGTTAGGCCTTTTCCCTTCTTTTTGAGGTGTGTAGGACATTCCCTCCTAACATGTCCATATCCCTCACACTCATGACATTGGACTCCTTTGCTTTGGCCAGCTTTGTCTTCAGCTTTGCTGATGTCAGAGGAGCTGTTTTTGACATAGGGCTTTGACTTCTGATCTATTCTTTTGATCAGTTTACTAAATTGTCTTCCAAGCAGTGCTATTGCTTCTGACAAATTTTCTTCTTTTTCCCCATCTTCTCCTCCTGCCTCTTCTGTAGTGTTTGAGACAAGGGCTATACTTTTGCTCTTTTTCTCCACAGACTAATCACACATGCCCATCTCAAATGTTTGGAGAGAACCTATAAGTTCATCCACCTTCATGTTGCATATGTCTTGGGCTTCTTCAATAGTTGTTACTTTCATAGCAAACCTTTTAGGTAGTGACCTTAGAATCTTCCAAAGCTCCTGAGGTGTTTTCAAGTTCAAGGACATTCATGTAAAATTCATGGATAGTCTTATCTTCCTTCATTCTCAGACTTTCAAATTTGGTGGTCAGCATTTGAAGTCTTGACATTTTGACCTTGGAAGTTCCCTTATGAGTAGTTTTGAGAGTGTGCCAAACATCTTTTGCCAGTTCACAATGGTGTACTAGTCTGAAGATGTTTTTGTCTATACCATTGAAAAATGCATTCAATGCTTTAGAGTTCCCAAGAGCTAAAGCCTCTTGCTCTTTGTTTCATTCCTCTTCAAGAATTAGCACAGATAATCAATCCTTGTCAGTCTTCACAGGATGTTCCCAGCCAGAGTTTGCAACTCTCCAAGCCTTGTTGTCTAAGGATTTTAGGAATGCAATCATCCTTGGCTTCCAATAATCATAATTAGATCCATCCAGAATTTGAAGTCTATTAGTGAATCCTATATCTTTATCCATTGTACCAGAATTTATTTTCCCTAGATCTCACCCAGATTTAGACAAGCAGGGTGCCTGCTCTGATGCCAATTGAAAATTCTGGCAAGCACACGATGGATGTTATTCCCAAAGTTATAACACCCACTGTGACATTGACTGTTGTACTAACTAATTTAACTGTAAAGTAAAGCAGTAAAAACACAGCAATAGTTTACCCAGTTCAGTGTCAACAACACCTACATCTGGGGGCTACCAAGGCAGGGAGGAACTTCACTATTAGCATAATTAATTCAGAGTCAAACAACACAGTTTGCACTCCTCACTTAAAACCTACCCAATGACAATTCAGCCTAGAGACACTCTAGACCTGAGTATACCCACTAACTCCCCCTCAATCACACCACAATGATATATAACTTACAATTACAAAACAGTTGTGGAGACACACTCCAAACACACCTTGATCTTGCTTCACAACATTGATCAAGGTACACACACTCTTGCTTCACAGCTTTGAGTGAGACACAGCTTAGAATCTACCTAATCAATACAATCATCCAACAGACAATTGCTTGGAGTACAAGTATTCCTAAGACTCAATTCACACGTGAAGACTAGCCTTCTTCACTCACAAGGACTCTGCAATCTGCACTCTCTATTCTTCTGTCAAGAGCTGCTGTTCAGAATTGCTTCTTCTGATATTTATAGCAGTTGTCAGTCCTCTTGGGCCTTGGTGCAAAAATTAGGTTTTATTCATAACAAACCTATTTCCAATGATCTGCACGCTTGCCACTTAATTCAGGAATATTCTAGTTCTCCTATGGCTTCTAGAAAGTCTCCTGATATTCAGCTTGAGCTCCTATTCTGTTTCCTGGTTTATAGCTACCAGAAAAACAAACATGTGCTTGATGTCATACGACCCAAGTAATAACATTGGGTATGACATCCAGCTTAACTTGCTTTTAGCTAAGTCAACTTACCCTGCACAGTCCATATTATGTATGCACTAATATCAGACATGACATACATACATGCTCTAGTGTTTTGCCACAAAATGCAGCCAATCAAGAGCACTTACAATATATGTGTGTGTGTGTGTGTGTGTATATATATACCTAGGGGTATGATACACACACACGCACACACACACACACACATATATACATAGATATATACATACACACATAAATATATATATATATATATATATATATATATATATATATATATATATATATATATATATATATATATATATATATATATATATATATATATTTATGTGTGTATGTATATATCTATGTGTATATATATATGTGTGTGTGTGTGTGTGTGTGTGTGTGTGTGTGTGTGTGTGTGTATATATATATATATATATATATATATATATATATATATATATATATATATATATATATATATATATATATATATATATATATATATATATATATATATATATATATATATATATATATATATATATATATATATATATATATATATAGACACACACACATGTATACATAGCCTTATTTAGATATATCAAAGTTTATGCCTTCTCTTTACAAGAATCAAATCGAGCCTTATGCTTGATTATATCTCCTTTGGGATTTGCCTTCACTTTAAACACCCATTTCACACCAATTGACTTCTTTTCGTCTGGTAAATCAACCAACTCCCAAGTATTGTTCTTCTCAATTGATTCCAACACTTCCTTCATAGCACAAGCCACTTTGGATCACTTAAAGTCTCTTCCGTTTTAGCAAATTCAGATTCGGCAATAGGTGCAAAATGGACAAAATCACCATCAACATTGACTTCGTTGTCTCAGAACAACTCACAACATGGGAGTTTTTGAAGCAAACCTCTTTGCATTGTTGATCTGACATTGTCTTCAATTCGGGTTTCGGCAACGGGAGTTTCTACACTTTTCGTTTCTGCAGAGCATGAATTTTTAAAGTTGTAACCGGTTACAGCTTTTACGTAATCGATTACAGGCTACTGCAGCTCCTTGATTTCGTCGACAATGACGTCTCGAATGATCATAACCTTTCTCATTGTTGTATGAAATAACTTGTAACCACCGATAGAGTGATACCCTACAAGTATCATCACTTCTCCCTTATCATCTAGCTTCTTTCTAAGATGTCTTGGAACATGTTAATACTCTACGAAATCAAAAACCCTTAAATGGTTTAAACTCGGTTTAAATCCTGACCATGCTTCCTCCGGTGTTACCTTCTCAAGCTTCTTTGTTGGACACATATTCAACAAATAGGAAGTTGTGGATATTGCTTTTTGTTAGAAAGTATTTTGGGGTAGTGTTTTATCATCTCCACATGGATTTATGAGAATATAGATGCTTGTCGTTCAACAGTTTAATGTATTAAGAAAGGGGATTTTTAGAATGGTTTCAATTTTCATAACTAAAGTTTGCAAGAATTAGAGCTGAATAAAATTTGGTCTAAGTTTGATAAAAATATGTCAAGATTAGGGTTCGCTAGTCCGTCCTAAATGTACTCAACCGATCAAATATGTGAACGAAGTTTTAACCAACATAACCGCGTATCCTCGCAAAAACGTTCATTTCTAAAGCGATTTCGTGAATGTTATTGTTTCGACCGATAAATGATCTCTCTAAGTAACAATCGAAACAATAAGCATTAAGATCAATACAAAGCGGATATCAACTTTCAAACCTATTTCTAGAATTTGTATAGTCGATAGATGAAGATATTAGGTCAAGACTTGGAAAGTTCATGTCTAAAGCAATCCAAACCCTAAATGTACAAAGAGTAGCAAATAACTTCATCTATATTGATCACAACATTTGTTCACATAAAAAAGATCAAATGGAATACATAAAATATGAACTAACAACTTCTAACATTGATAAGAGAGGAATTTAGCCAACCATTTCCATGATAGCTTGAGCAACACGTTTTGGAAGAAGGTTAATCAACATCTGAGTCGAATAATCGAGATTGGATGGAAATCCACATTCTTTTTGTGAAATATTGCTAAGAGGTGATGAGAAATAGAGGAATGAGTTTTCTAGGTCTGAAAATCCTCTATAATGCAAGTACAAAAAATTAGATATTTTTACAAAAAATAGCTCATACTACTTATAGAAGTGGCTGCTGAGCTGTCACGTTCGCAGTGCGAACAAATTGTTCGCCTAGCGAACACCCAAAATGGCACCTGAAGTTCCATGTCCTGTGAAAGCTCCCCAGACAGAAATCCCAATGTTCGCTATGCAAAGAAATGTTCACCTAGCGAAGCCTTCGCTGCAAACTTCACACAACGAGTTTATGGCCCTTTCCTTACTGTCTCAAGTCTAGGAGTGTTCGCTACCTCTTCACCTAGCGAGCTCTTTGCTGCCTCCTTCGCCTAGCGAGTTTATGCCCCTTTCCTTACTATTTTGGATTCCTGGCCTTCGCTACATAGTTCGCTTAGCGAACTTGGTGAAGTTTTGGTGGCAGCTTCGCTAGCAAGTTCGCCCATCGAACTTGCTGTTGTTTGCATGCTGTCTTGGTTTCTTTGTCCTCTTTCTTGTGTCTTAATGTTCACTTTTTTATGCCTAATTCCTGCACCATAACACACAAATCAAACGAACCAAGATATTTTCACAATATGTTGCAAACCAACCAAAGCAAGAGTGATTTCTAACACTTTCTTTACAAAAAGGAGTGAAATATGCCCATATTTGATATATCAAATAAGCAAAGTTGGGCGTCTAACAACTCTCCTCAACTAGATTCTTGCTTGCCCTCAAGCAAAGCGTGCATCTTGATGAAACAAGAGGATTTGCTCAAGAAAAAAATTTCTCCGAAATTGGATTAAATGGCTCAAACACAAGGAATGCAACCAAACACAAGTTCCCAATGGTTAGAATCAAACAACACACAAGAACTAAAGTCTTAAAGCAATGCAAAATATATATCAATCAACAACAATGTTATCTTGAATGAATCAACCTATCTCTCCTCTTCGAATAAGGATTGAAGCGTTTACAACCACGGGGACAATTTCACTCAACTAACAAACAATGCCAAAATCAATCCAATTCATACAATATATAACAATTATAGATGAAAATATGGAAGCAAGAAGATCACTAAGGTCTTTTTCGATTGTAGCTTGGTCGGGTTTACAAACAAGGGACATATCTTAGGCTATTGAAACGAAATTGCTGATGCAAAAGAGGCATTCACTGCAAAAGTTATTTACACATCACAACTTCCTTCCCCTTTTTTCTCATTTGAAAACCTTCCCAACTCTTAGTTCACAACTTTTTTTTTTCCAAGCAAGCATTCTCTTTTTTTTTTTCTTTTTTTATAATCATATTCACATAACAAATTTTTTTCTCAATGCTTGCTTGATTCTTCAAGAGTTGTAGCAACCTACCATACTTCTTTTTCGTTCTCCCCAAATTAGCTTTTACTTAAGAGTTGTAGCTTTTACTTTTTCGGCAAGTTCTTCCCCTTTAACATGCTTCTCACCATGTTCATGATCGATCAATTCTTCCTTTTTGGCAACACTGTTTTGCTGCGGTGTATAAGGTAGTACTACTTCATGTACAATCTCTTCTTGATCACAAAACCTCTCAAAGTCTTTTTGAGACATATTCGCCTCTACCATCTGTTTTGAGCATTTTGAGTTTGTGATCGCTTTACCTCTCAATCATGGACTTAAACTTCTTAAACACTTCAAATTCTTCATCCTTTCTTTTGATTAAGTATGTCCATAACTTTCTATTATGATCGTCAATGAATGTGACAAAGTATATATTGCCACAAATAGAAACTACTTGCATCGGTCCACAGACATCTGAATAGACCGCCTCAGGGTGATTCTTGGTTCTACAACCTGCATCCTTGCGAAATTTACCCTTATTTTGCTTTTCTTGCGTACATTCTTCACAAATTTCAGTCAGTATGTTGATCAATGACAACCCCGCTACCATTCTGTTCTTTTGCAAGTGTTTGAGATCTCAGAAATTGAGATGCCCATGATGATAGCGACATATCCAATCTTCTCGAGATGTTGTTGTAGTAAGACATCTATGCTCCATTACTTTTAGCTCAACCTTGAAGGTTCTATTGGCAGCAATAGAAGCTTTAAGGACCAAAACCCTGTTTGCATCCATAACGCGCAACCCATTGTTTTCCATGTGAATCTTGTAACCCTTGTCAAGCAATTGACCAATACTTAAAAGGTTACATTTGATTCTTGTAATGTACAAAAAGTATCTTTTATCAAGGAATGTCCTTCACCTCTTCTCATGATCAAAACATCATCGATCCCATCGGAGAGTAGTGTCCTTCACCCCTTCATTGCACGATTGAATTTAACAAACCAATCCTTCCTCCCTATCATATGAGTAGAACAACCCAAGTCCAAATACCATTTCTCACTGCACTGAACTCCTTTCATACTCATCATGGCTTTTTCTTCTGCATGTAACTGATTATAGCCTATTTTTGCAACATTCCCAGAAATGCCACTGCTGCTGCAATTTCCTTCTATGATCATGGTCAAGAGTGTATTCTCTTTATCAAACTCTTGTCTTGCAACATTGGCTTCATCTCGTTGAAGTTCCTTCTTGTTCGCATTGCACTCTTTTGCAAAATAACCGAACCTTTGACAGTTAAAGCATTGCTCTTTACTTTTGTCAAACCTTTTCTTTTCACATCTAAAGTTATCTTAACCACCATTTAGAGAGAGAGAGAGAGAGAGAGAGAGAGAGAGAGAGAGAGAGAGAGAGAGAGAGAGAGAATTACATTAACATGAGATGAGAATGCCTCTAAAGCATTTATACAAGTGTTACAAAATGATTGTGACCTAAAACATACAAGTACATGACTGAAAAATGCAAAACTCAGGTCTGTAACCGATTACACCAAATGATTAATCAGTTACAGCTGACACTACAATTATAATACCTTCAGCGATAACCAGTTAATCTCAGATGTTAACTGATTACACCCTCGACGATTTGCCTTGTTCTTCAATCCAGAAGTGAAAATGTATTTGCTGTAATCAGTTACGCTCCGTATTAACCGGTTACAACACTTGAATTACACATAATACATTTAGCAGATACACCACTAACTCAATCAACAATTCAAGTTAGAAATAGAAGGAGCACAAAGGCATAAATAAGAAGCAAATCAAAGCAAACCTAGATCGTCATAGGGAAATGTTTGAAGAGTTGTTCACTGCCTTCATATACTTGGAAGCATAAAGGGTAAGTTAAATCCAAATGGACTCCTTGTCTGCACAAGTTGTCTCAGGGTGGAAATAATGTTCTTCGCCAACAAGAGTGGAAGTAATTCTCTTCCAACTCATCCAATGCGCATAGAATGAATCATCTCATGTTATATTTCCATACAGGTTTTATTTAGGGAAATTTGTGTGTTTATTGATCTTACTCATTCACAAAATAGCTTTAGATTATTAATCATCACCAAACACACAAATAAACGATGAAGAGGAGGGGATACACAATTCCCATTCGATACAAGTCCACTATTAATCTGGGAATCAATCCGTATAGCAGATAAAAAAAATCAGTTTGGCTATCAGAACTTTTGTTTTAGCTACAACTAATAACTTTTGCTTAAAATTTATAGTTTTCACTTCAAGCTTTTCTAAAGCTAGAAATGGGAACCGATCTTATAGTACATAGATTGTTTGCATATAAAGATCATAGGATTTTTTTACATGTGTTGCAAGACTTTTAGACCGAATCCAATGCCGAGAAAAGTAGCAATGGCAATTCCAAATATACCAGCAAGAATACCAGGCAAAATGAGGGATTTCCACCCTTTTGCAGTTGCCATTCCACATGCTGTTGTTGGGCCTCCAACATTAGCATTTGATGCTATGAGCAACAACTTCAAGTCAAAGTGAAAAACTCTACCCAGTCCAAGTATCAAAGCAAGATGAACTGTTATTTGAACAAAAGAAAACAAAAATATACTTGGTGCTGTGTTCATCACACTCCTTATGCTCCCACTTGCACCTATCACCCCAAAGAATACCTATTCCTCACAAATAACAAACCATTTACCAGTCAGTTTGGGGTGATATTGACAATGAACATGTAGTTAGACTTTTTTTTTTTTTATAAAAATTGGAGCTACCAATCACTTTCTTTCTTTTACTGTCTTCGTGCATGTATGGATCGACAGTGAATTGGACAAAATCAAAGTAAACTGTCATAATTCGGATCAAAGCTACGCATTAGAGTCTTAACAAAATCAGTGCTACTGAATTCACCAAACTCATTGTCAATCCAAACATGCACTTAGTAAGTGAGAAAGTCATAAGATGAATAACAACCAACCTGTATGAGAATCACAGCCATAGCTTCACCAGAGGATGAAAGTGAAGCAAATGGTTTGGGAAATACAGTTGCAGATATCACAGCAATTGCTGTTACTAATGGCAGAGTACCCCCTTGGATTCCAAAATACCCTGTAAGAATATTGGCAACCTTGCAGATGGCAAAAGACACGGCAAGAGAAGTAGCCATTTGTAGCACCGGAAGTTTGTCACCAGACCCAGATATGGAATTCATTGCATCATCTGACAAGAAAAAATAATCAGTCAGGTGAACTCTGATGCACAGAAGCCCATGAAAATACAATAGCAAGTTAACTTCAAATCAAATGAAATGTAAACTAACTAATCATATGGTGATATTATAATCAAAATAAAATCTGGGCTACCATTTTCTGATGTTGAGGCCTCTGGAGGCACTTTAGAGGCCAACGCAAACAATGTTGAAAAATACAGTGCACAAATAACATTATCTGCAGCTAAGCCGGCAACTAAAACCGAGGGTTGAACACCAAGAGCATCAGATATGGCAACATAATTGACGGCTGCACAATATGGAAAACAATAATATCTAAGTTAAGTCATGTCTAAGTTGAATTAAGATACAAATGTTTCCTTACAGCAATATTGATTAACAGAGACCGACTTAATTTTTTGAAGGTCCTGCATAAGTTAGCCACAGGTCAGTTGCAGCAAAACTAATAGAGACCCTATTTAGCTATGGTTAACAGCAACAAATATTTAATGAACTCTATTTAATTATGGTTTAATGGTGACAAATTTAAGGTCGTATGCGGTAGGACGTCTTGCACGCCCTTAAAGATGGCCTTGTTGATTAATGAACTCAAGTTAATAAAATAAGAGTTACCTCCACCAATATGTCTGCCCATGAGAGCAGCTGCTATCTTCCAACTATCCGAACCAAGCGATCGCATTGGAACAAGTAGATATGCTACTACTGTCCCTATTGTAGTTGCAACTGTTATGATAATGTAGGTTAAAAAAATTAAGTTCAATAGGTCACTAGAATGTGAACATTAACATTCGCATTTGAAAGCATTTGTATACTGCACCAGAAGATCAATCCACATGAGATGTAAAGAAGATAACGTAGTGTTTGATTCGATGCAGACATGTTGACTAAGCTGGTCAAGCTCATCACAAATCCAAACATAACTTTAATATTTTATTGATCAAAAGGACCTTCTACACTATCATTGCAAAGAAGAATAGAGAAGTGAGTTAGTTACCTGAACCAAGCAAGAAAGGCAAGAGAAGTACGCCGGTGGAGCTGATGACACGGCGGAGATCCGCCCTAAAGAGAAGCAAGGGAATAGCGAGAGGAAGAAGAAACTTCAAAACCAAATCATAAGCAGGAGCATCAACAGAAAGAATCCCCAAATTACTAGCAGCAAGACACACCAAAATCGTCACAATAGCTCCACTCACTGTCTTCCCGATCTCCGTTTTCTCTGACCAGATTCCAATTGCTGCGGCAGCGAATAGAGCGGTCCAGTTTCCCCATTGGTCGTTAGGAGAAATCAGAGGGAAACTCAAATTCAAATTCCCTCCGGTTGCTTGTGTGACGAAACTACGGTTGAACTCCGATTGCAACACGTTGATGCCGAAGTTATGGCTCTTGAATTTGATGAATGGTGAAGAAGAGGATGAACGGGAGTTGAAGTTCGGTGGTGGAAGTAACGGTTTTAGGCGGGAAAATGAATTGGAAGAAGAAGATCTGAGTGTTAAAATACAAGAAGCCATTAATCACTAGAAGGAAAAACAACTCCGCCATCAGGACACTGTTTATTTTTATTTTAACACATCTAATTACAAAATTATATTTTATTTTAACAATTTAACGTGGATTAAAAATGAAGTTAATGTTATATAGAAAAGGAATTGGAACTATACAAAAGTACATTATATTAATGGTATAAGTTAAAAGGGTTAAATATTTTTTTTTCTCTATAAATATTTCACATTTTATTTTTAATTCCTATAAAAATATATATATATTTAGGTCTTTACAAAAATTTTATGCATGCAATTTTAATCTTTGTTATTTTTAAAAAATTTTAAAATTATTTAATTATTTCTAAACTTTTAAATTTTTAAATAATTTTTTTCATACATATTTAAATTACTATAAAATATTTTTTTTATCAAATTATATAATTTTTTAAAATGAGAAGAATTAAATATGAATTTTTAAAATTTTAAAAGATAATGATATAAATCAAATTTCGACTTATAAATCTTTTTTTTTCGAGAAATTTTTTACAACGTTATAAATATATCTCTGCAAAATAATTATTTAAAAATACACATCAGTTTAATAGTAGAAACTAAAATTACGTGCAAAATAATAATTATTTTGTAGAGATCAAAACACATTATTTTTTTATAAGGACAAAAATAAAAGTTAGTAATTTTATAGGAAAAAAATATATTTAACCCAAATTAAAATAATTGAAAAAAATTGAATAATAATTAATAAAAATATAATACAAAAATAAACATAAATACTTTATTTATATTATAAAATGATGCATGAGACAAATGCATTTAATTAGAATATCCTAGTGATTACTCATGGCTTTTCATTAATCCGGTCACAAAAGATGAAGTCATTTACGCTTTAAATTCAATGAAGTTTTTCAAAGCCTTTGGTTCCAATGGATTCCATTGCATTTTCTTCAAACAATATTGGTACATTGTGAGTGACGATATATATAATTTGGTCAAATCAACTTTCTCTAATGGGTAATTTGATCGAACTATATTTGAAACACGTATAGCCCTCATTCCTAAAGTAACATAGTGTAACATAGTGTACAGAATTATTATCAAAGTTCTGGTTAATCGATTATGACTCCTCTTATACACTTTTATTGGACCATACCAAAGTAGTTTTAGTTAGGAAAAATGACTCGCTTAAAGAAAGTGGGTGGCTTGGGGATTCAATTAATTAGGGATGCCAACACAACCCTTATTAGCAAATTGGTTTATAATATGCTTCAAAATACCTAATAAACTTTATGTACATCTCCTTATCCACAAATATTTGTTGGATTCCTATTTTCTATCACTTTATGCTACCACAGATTCGGCTGCCTAGAACTCTATTGTCAAAGCGAAGGACCTCTTGAAAGAGGGTTTGATTGGATGCTTAATTCATACCCCTCTTTTTTTAGGTACAACTATTTGGCCTTTCTTGGTTCTTTTATTGCTGTGTTGACTATGTTCACATTCATGACCTTAATCTATCAACTAAAGATTTTTACTCTACCTTACAACATTATCAATGAACTCACTAGCAAAAGTCTTATATCAACTTCAATACATAACATGTCTTCATTTAGTCTTATATGTTGTAAATGTGCCTTAAAACCTTTGTTAATGAAGAGAAACAAAACATATTTTGGAGATTGTATTTACCGCGAAAATTAGAAGTTTTAGAAAGTCGAACGAAAAGTCAGAAGGAAAAAAAATCGACGAGTGAATAGTGACGCCAGTACGATGAATAGTGATATCCGTACGGATGAATAGTAACGTCCCTACGGTGAATAGTGTTGTATGTACGGTGAATAATGTTTTCGCATTTTTGGGCTTTTTTGATTCGGCCCATGGATCCATGTGATTTTGGGTTTTATTTGTTGGGTATTTGCTATTATAAATATGTATCTTTTATATGTTTGGTGTGTGACAATCTTAGAGTTTACACCAACAAGGGAGAGCAATGGTTTAAAGGTATAACATAGGGTTTCAGCTATGCACAAAGAAAACCTTGGATTACACCTTGGGTTTGAGTGATTCATATATTGAGAGTTGGAGAGATAGGGAAACACTTGGGTAAAAAATAGAGTTGTTTTTGGACGCCTTCATGGTTGTTCTTGGGAACCTGAAGGCGAAGGTTATTTACTTGTAACTCATATGTAATCTCTTGTAACAACTTTCTGAGTATAGTGAATTAGAGAGTTGTTCTCTCCCCCAGAGTAGATCGTTTGATCGAACTGGGTAAATAAACCTTCGGTTTTTTCTTGCTTTTTTCTGTTATATTATCTATGTACGGATTATTATTGCCGAAGACCATTTATTTTGGTTGTTATTATTCTTTGTCTCACACATTGATATTGAATTTTGTCATAATTCACAACAAGTGGTGTAGTAAGCATGGAGCAAAAAGATATTGTTGACAAGTGAGTACCATGGTTAGTAGATGGCAGATCGAGAAATTTTCCAGTAACAACGACTTCGAGTTGTGGAAAATTAAGATGCAAATAATTTTAATTCAAGAGAAGTGTATTGATGCTTTGAAGAGTGAAGCATTGATGCCTGCAGGGGTTACACAGGTACAGAAGATCGAGATGGTGGATAAGGCAAGGAGAGTCGTTGTCTTGTGCCTCGGGGATAAAGTTCTAAGAGAAGTTGCTAGGGAGTAAACTGCAGTTGCTATATGGATAAAACTTGAATCATTGTATATGACAAAGTCTTTGGCTCACAAGTTTTATCTGAAATAACAACTCTATTCATTCCGAATGGTGGAGAACAAATCCATAGTTGAACAGCTCACAAAATTTCACAAGATTATCAATGATCTTGAGAATATTGAAGTGAAGATTGATGATGAGGACAAGGATTTGCTCCTATTGAGTTTATTATCCAAATTCTTTGAGCAACTTAAGGATGTCCTTCTTTATGGTATGAAAAGTACTATTACTTTGGATGAAGTCCAAACGGCGGTGAAATCCAAAGAATTTTCAAAGTCGACAGATTTGAAGATTGAAGATAGTGGTGAAGGCTTAAATGTGTCAAGAGGAGGAAGTGAGCGTAAAGGGGTGTCCAAATCAAAGAGGTTTGACAAGTCAAAGGTAAAATGTTTTAATTGTCAGAAAATCGGTCACTTTAAAATGGGTTTTCCTGAAAGAAAGGTCAATGAAGGTTGTGTTCAAGTTGTAGTTGTATTGAGTGAGGAAAGCTATAAGGAAGTCGAAGCACTAGTAATTGTTGCACCCCAAAATTTGCCCAACATTTTTCTTACTTGGTTTATGTTTCATTGCATTAACATATCATTGGTCTAACATTTGCATAACATAGCATTATTCATTTAGCAGGGGATCAAGTGTGGTTTATATCAGGAAGAGCCTATCTAGAGGTCTTATTCAAGCTTGAGAGGTCACCAAAGTCATCAGAAAGTGGGTTGTGTTCTTGAGAAGTTTGGATGTTGGTATGTGGTTCATCTCCTAACTTGGGGGTCAATTGAAGACTATCAGTGGGTTGTGAAGCCTTGATCATGGATAGGGTATATGGATAGAGCTCATTGGAGGCCTTGAGGGTCATGTTAGAGTTCATTCAAGTGTTTATGCCAAGTGTGGAAAGTCACAGTTGAAGGTGTTGCAATTAGGGTTTTCATCTGGTCAACCTTGAATCAACTATGCAATTGAAGGAGGTTGAGACTCAATTCTAAGTCTTTGTGATCATGGAAGGTTGTTTTGAGATGCATGAGGTGTTATTCCCAGATCAATTCAAGAAGAATTCAAAGTGTGAGGAGTTGCTAAACTAGGGTTCTCAGGGTAAAATCCCCTATTTAGTTCCTGACTTCAAGACCACTTATCTCAAGATACAAGTTTCATCTTAACTTTTTTCCAACATGGAACTTGTAGAGCATGTTCTTAGCTTTAATTTGAGTACTAGAAGTCCCTGATTGGATTTATAGAACTCAAGTTATGATCCAGGCAAGTTACAGGTCATCAGATGAATGTGAAATTTGTCTGCAAAAGTAAACCAACTTCCAAGTAACTTTTGACCTAGAAGGATGTTTCTCCTCAACTTTTGACCAACATGAAAGTTGTAGGTCTTGGTCTTATCTTTCCAAATTGTACTAGAAGCCTTTCATCTGATTTGTAGAACTCAAGTTATGAGGTTTACAAGTCAGGGGTATTTTGGGAAAGTGAGATTATAGGTCATTTTGGACTATGGGTCATTTTCACTATCTTGGGAGCCTCAAATGAATTTTTGTCCAACACAAAACTTGCTCAAAATGGGATTTTAAGGTCAACCATGTATCCATGAGGCATTGATTTGGCTTAGAACAAGACTTGGTTCATGGAAGCTTGATAAAAGGGGAATTAAAAGGCATTTAAGTTGAAAAATTCAAATTTAATCATATGTGTTCAAACAAGACCAAATGAGAGCATATTTTGAGTGGAAATATCATTTTGAGCATAATGACATCATTGAAAAATTAGTTTGAGGCTTATTTCATGGTGTTTCACATTGTTACTTCATGGTGAAGTTATAAATCAAAACTCCACCCTTGGATGGAATTAAGCACTCAATGTTGTCCATACACTCTCGCCAAGCCACAAGTAGGTCAGGTGAAGCTTCTAGAAGGCTGAAACATCCAGAATCCGTGCAGGCCATAGTTGCATTTTGAAGGAAAATTTGAAAGTTGGATATCCTGAATTGGGCCTCCAAATCATTCAATCAGCTTCTATTTAAGTTCACAATGAGATTCAGATCAAGTTTGGTGGTTATTCGGAGCTAGAACCAGAGATTGCAGTTAGAGTTTTCAAGCTTCAAGTGCAAATCGTGTTTTCCATTCCAGAGCAATTCAAGGCAAATCAAGGTTTCCATTAGCTTCAGCATTGATCCTTGAACGAATATGCACAAGTTGGAGCCAAGAATCACCTTGTAACTGCCTCAATTTCAAGCTACAAACCAGATTGGTAACTTTCACAATTACTCTAGTTTTAGGATGATATAACATGAATTGAACTGTGGTTAGGACTTAGGAAGGAACCTAGATGGATTTCAGATCATAATTGTGGAGTTTAGAGACAATCTAAGTCATGATCAATTTTCTGTTGAACTTCGAAACTGCTTGATCTTGAGGTATTAAGGTGATTATAATAGCTTAGGATGATCTCTGAAGAGTGAGGAAGAGATCATTGGCTTTAATTTGAAGTTTGGTGATGATCAAGACTATGGCATATTCTCTGTCCATCTTCGTGTTTCAAGATCCATGAGGATTTAGCAAGATTAGAGGGGATATTCATGATCAGGAGGAAAAAAAACAAGAAGAACGGTACCAATTTCAGTTGTTTTGGTGAAGATTTGAGGCTGAACCACTGTTTGCCTCACCTGAGAAGACGACCGGAGGTCTTCTCCGGCCACCACGCTGGTTTCCCTCCCAGTTGCAGGTTCAAATGTAGACGATGACCAGGAGCCATTGGATCAGGTTGATTTGCTTGACTTTGTAAGCAGATCGTGTGCATGAGATTCGTTCTGAGACTTGGACTTTTGACCACAGCCAAACGCAGTCATTTCATTTATTAGGTGGCACGCGCGCGTTCGTTAGATTAGTAGACCAGTCCACAGATCTAGAGGCTGTTGTTTTTTCCTGGCTTTTGATTTTTGATAATTCATTTTTCATTTTCTTTAATTGTTTTTATCTTCTTTAATTCATATTAAATTGAATAATCATCAGAAAAATATAACAAAAATATGTGCATGATCCTGATTTAATTTCTGATTTTTTTGGCATGCTTAGATTTTATTTTGATGCAATTTCCAATTTATTTACTTTTTTTTTTCATTTTTGGTATTTCATTTAATTTGCAATTTTGGCCTATCTTCCTTCTGATTTTTGTATGCAAGTTTGGTGTGGAATTTGGACTTAGTTCTTTGCTGGTTTGTTATAGACATATTAAGGTACTTTCTTGATTTTTAGGGTAATATTTAGGTAGCTTTAGGTTCTGTTTTGAACTAGACTTGTAGGAGCTTCCCCATTTGACCTCCCTTTGGACACTTTGTGATTTAGGATTTCTTTAGTGATTCTCCCTTTAGATTCAGTCCCTGGATTTTCTACCATAGGTCCCTAACTCTCTTAGGATCCATTAGAAAATTCCCTAGAATTTTAGTACTTGATTTCATATTTTTCTTAGAATTAACAATTGGACTAGTTTTATGATGCTTCTAACATGACCTTTCCTTTAGAATGACCTCAATGGTGACTCATAGCATGAGATAAATTTACCATTCCTTTTGGATAGTGCTTTAGACTTGTTAGAGCTATTGTATGCTTAATTTTAAAGTTTGGTTTTGGTGTTTTGGTTCCCTTTGAGTAGCTTTCTTTAAGCTTGTAGGATTAGGGTTTTGTAGAGCCTTAGAAGTTGTTTTCTTCTTTCACAAACATGATTTGCTTTGTGTGCATTCCATTCCCATCCTATGATGCAAGGTCCCTATGTGGAAGCCTCATCCCTCCTTTGGAAGGATGTGTGGCATACCACAAAAGGTAGAACCTTTGAGGATGCCTATCTTAGATGTATGGTTGAGTGCCATGATGGATTCCCTTGGTTTCCATCATGCTCCCCATCATCATGCAATCATCTTGATGTTGATTATCATCTCTCTTGGTGGATCATTTGAAGCTTGAAGATGAAGTCTTCTCTTGAAGATAGCTTGGACATGAAGACAACTACAGACTGTTGTGTTGCTTTACTGGTAGAAGACTGCTTTGCTGTTGAGCTGTTGGCTTGCTGTTTTGTTTGTTGTGTTTTCTGATTGCTTTGCTATATTTGTGTGACTGTGTGTTGCATTATAATAGGCTTTCATGTAGTTGATTTAGGCCTAAGTGCATTGAAAGGTTGATCCTGGCTCCCTTTGCTTGTCTGCATTAGAGGTTGAGTCTGCCTCCCTCTGCTTTTCTGTTACTGTTTGGCTTTGCTTGTTGGCTGAAGGTTGAGTTTGTCTCCCTTGCCTGTGCTTTGTGTTGCTTTTGCCTGTGTGCTCTAGAAGTTGAGTTTGTCTCCTTCTGCTTGTATTGCTGCATTGCATGCATTTTGCTTACAGTTATTTCTTTCAGTTTATTTCTTTTGTTGTTGCTTTCCTTTGCCATGTTCCCCTAGGGACTCTGACCTCTCTTGTTCAAGAGAAGTTATGACAGAAATTAGGGTTCTAACCATGCATGATAACATTAGGTAGTTCCCTCCTAACCTTAATCATAGGATCAACTTTGCATGACAACTTTAGGATTGGATCAGTTCCCCTTTAGTGTGTCATTTCTCTTCTCATCTGCAAACATCTTTAAAACACTTAATAAAGATTAACGTGTGTTGTACGCTACGAGCCTTAAGCACTTGAGAAAGGGTTGTTGGAGAGTTTCTCTTCAATAGCTTGGGTGTTTAGTATGGTAACCTTTGGGTGACATGCAACACATTCACTCTTAAGTCCAAGTCTTTAGTGCAACATGAGTTACAAACAAAACTCAAAACACTTCTTCTTTAAAAGACTTCAAAAACAAACACTCAACTTATTTTTGTCCTCTGGGACCTTTAATCCTTGGAAATCATTTTCATAAGGAGAATTTTATTAACTCTCGGTTCTACCGCAAACGGTAAACGCCTAAGTCTCCAACGAGCAAGCTGCATACACCAACTGCTAGAACCGTTTGTTAACCCTACTCGGGTAAAACATTTTGAACCAAACCTGTGGTCTTGTTAGCCCGAACTACGTTTGCTCTGATCTTTCACGCCGTGTGAAAGTACGTAGGCACGAGATGCAACATCTCGGCGAGCAACATTCCCCCGTAATCCGTAGTTAGTCGAACTACGTTGACTCTGATTTCTCATTCCAGACGGGAATACGTAGGCATAGAACTGATGTGTTCTGCCGAGTCATTTTCTTCTCTTTTCAGACCAACCTTTTAGCGTAGATCGATAAAACCAACCCGTCAGATAAGCACAACAAGCGTGGATCCCATCGAGTACGATGGACGTGAGGGGTGCTAATACCTTCCCCTTGCGTAACCGACTCCCGAATCCAGACATGGTTGCGATGACCTTGTCTTATACCTTTTCGTCAGGTTTTTCCGATCGTTTCCTTTCCCGTTCTGAGGGATAAATAACGAAAGGTGGTGACTCTTCTGTTTTGTCGACACCTTCCGATCGTTTCAGAGTACAATGAATTTTGCAGAAATTAAGGGATAAAAATGCATGTTACCGCTGAGTTGTTATTGAGGTTTTGGAGAAGAACTGAGGTTAAAACAACTTACTTGGTTGGTAGAGAATTTCTTCAGAAGAAGAATAGTGAAAACCAAGGGAGAAACTATAACGAAGAAAACTCAGTTTGAGGTGGAGTTTCCTACTATGTATGTTAGCAGTAGTGAGGGAACGGTTATAGAGATCTCTGATTATCATTTGACTCACGATAAGGTAAGGAGGGTTATTGTAGCATCGTAAAGGGCCGGTTATGCTAGTCTTGGATATTGTGTTTTTAATGTGGCTGAAGGACTGCAAAATAAAAGAAGAAAACCCTTCAGGGAGGCATTTGAAAATAGGTGGAGTCAAGGGTGGTTGAAAAATCATACATGTAAGCTTGTTAAATTACCTAGGCAGAAAAGGGTAATTGGGAACAAGTGAATTCAAGTTGCGAGATCAAGATTCAAGGGTTGCTTGAATTTGATCAAAGTTATTGATTAAATTTTCAACTTGGTAGAGAGCAGCAATGTTGTTGATTGTTAAATTTGTATCAACACGGTTTAAAGTCAAGGTGGAGATTGTTGTAAATGTGCCTTAAAACCTTTGTTGATGAAGAGAAAGAAAACATATTTTTGAGATTGCATTTACCGCGAAAGTCGGAAGAAAAAAATTGGTCGGTGAATAGTGTTGTTCGTACGATGAATAGTGTTATCCGTACGGATGAATATTGGCGTCCGTACGATGAATATTGTTGTCCGTACGGTGAATAGTGTTTTCGCATTTTCGAGCTTTTTTTCGATTCGGTCCATGAATCCATGTGATTTTGGGCTATGTTTGTTGGATATTTGCTATTATGAATATGTATCTCTTATATATTTGATGTGTGACAATCTTACAGTTTACACCAACAAGGGAGATCAAGGGTTTAAAGGTATAACATAGGATTTCAACTATGCACAAAGAAAACCTTGGATTACACCTTAGATTTGAGTGATTCATATATCGAGAGTTGGAGAGGTAGGGAAACACTTGGGGTAGAAAATAGGGTTGTTCTTGGCCGTCTTCAGGGTTGTTCTTGGGAACCTGAAGGCGAATGTTATTTTCTTGTAACTCATCTGTAATCTCTTGTAACAACTTTCTGAGTGTAGTGTATTAGAGAGCTGCTCTCTCCCCTAAATTAGATCATTTGATCGAACTGGGTAAACATACCTTCAATTTTTTCTTGCTGTATTCTGTTATATTATATATGTATAGATTATTATTGCTGAAGACCATTTATTTTAGTTGCTATTGTTCTTTGCCTCACAAATTGATATTGAATTTTGTCGTAATTCACAAAATTATAACATATGTGTTAATTATACTTTTAAGAGAGACTACTTTTTTTATCCTTTACAACAAAGAAGATTAACTTGATCCTAATATGAAGCATCATTCTTGGAGTTGGATGTGTAAAATTTTCTACCATAAAAGATCAAATTCCTCTTTTGGCTTGCTTGTTAAAATTTTATTCCTACTCTCTCTATGCTTCACCACCGCAACATGACCCCCTCAACTATGTTCTCCAGATACGGCCTAAAAGAAGAGTATTTTCTTCATTGTGTCCATGATTGTTGGTATTCTAGAAATCTTTAGTTACTCATTAAGTTTGATTACCTAAATTTGTTTCTTGACTCGGGATGGAAAAGTTTGGATAAAAAATGAGATTCACGTTGTTCGATATAACCTCATTTCTGCAGAAATTTGGTGGACTTGAAAAAAACGTAATTGTATTTGCATATCACATGAAACCATCCTTCTATAATTTCTTTCCTAAACTTCAAAATGAATGCACATAAATTCGATACATCAGTAGAGCCCCCTCATGAAGTGTCAACTATTAGATAACCAACTATTTATTCAACGTTTGTGATATAAAATTCATATTCCACCTTATCTATTTATGAATTAATGACCTTCCCTTTAGAAATTTTCAAGTCATGACACAAATATGTTTATCCTTTTAGGATCTCAGCTCCTAATATATCTATCATGACATCAGCAAACTTATTGTTATTACAATCCTACATGTCAATGATGGAGACCACTTTCTCGGCTAGAACATTTCTTCATTGTCTCTTAGATGAAATGTTTGATGCATGCTTCTATGGAAGCCAAGCTTTGTCCGACCAATTTCTCTTTATGCATGATATAGATAGCCATTGATGCATATTTGGTATCATAAAATTGAACTAAACATTTCCTGCCTTCTTTATGAACGTCTCAATGATATCAATAGTTGTTCCTCTGCTTGTTGTTTAAATTTCATTAGAATAGTTGTTGTAACTTCAAGTTGAGGCTAATGGGATCTATCGTGGAAATACATTTTAAATTAATTCAAAGTACAATTTTTTTTTACTTAAAGTAGCTGGTTTGGTAGGTATAGAAAACAAACAAAAAAAACTGATCTTATCTAGATTTGGGTTAGGTTCAGTAGTAAACTCCATTATTTTTTCTCCTAAATACGAGTAATCAAAGAGTGTAAATATGAATTTAAAATGATGATTGAATAAATAAAAGTGAACATGTGACTTCATAAGTAAATCACTACACAAGTCTATACAATTACAAGCGCAACCAGCGCCAGAATATCCGTAACAATGTGAGAAAATTCCAATTTAAGACGTAATTTTAATTTCACATGATTTTTCAACAAGAAAAAAAAAGTTCACATGGGAAACCACTAATTTGCAAAAGCTAATGCACAGTAGATTTGAAAGAAGCGACAAACTGCAATAGGCTACATCAACAAACAGTGGTCCATCTTCAAAAATAACATTATAATTATTAATTGGATAGAAATTATATTTAAACAAATTAAATTCCACTAAACACTAAACAGAAAAAGTATAGTGCAAAAAAATACCCAAAGAATATGTAGAAGCTGGCATGCACCAATACTAACTGTAACTCAATAATAAGAATTAACAACAGAAGCATCTATTTCCTTAGATAAGGATTGAGAGACACATACACTACATGGTTGCCAATTGGTGGCTTTAGTTACAAAGGTCCATCACCCTTATCTCATCTTAGGAGCTTAGTGCCCAACTCAACTACCAGTGTCATAGTGGAATGCATGGTTGGCCAAATTTTTTCTGTTTTTTCAACAAATTTTCATGTATAATAATAAATTATACAAGAGCCAAAAAGATGACAAATATAACTATCGAACATCTAACACTAAGGGTGTTTTGTTAATATTCTTTGAATTATTAGTTTTAAGAATAATATTTCTTATATGTTTGGATAAAAATTAAATTTTTTAAGAATATTATATATTTATTTAATTTAAAAATTATAAAAAATAAAAATGAAATAATATGTGAGTAGTAGTGGGAAATTATAGATAGTTGATTTATTCTTATGAGAATGTTGGATTCCAACCCTTTAAGCACGAGAAGAAGAATGAGAAGAGTTATGTGCAAAATAATACACATCTGAATAAAAATACTCGAGAATAATTTTTAAAAACTTGAAATAAATATGAGATTGTTGCATTGAAAATGTCACATTCCTAAACATATAATTCCATTTCTTAAAACAAACACACCTTAACACTCATATATCAATACTGACCGAATATAAGAATATATTTAGAAAACATAATAATGACACATTAGGGAGAGATTGAATACAAATTAGTAATTGGCATTCATTAGGTATAATTAGTTTTCTATTATGCATTATGTAATTCTTGTATATTACACGGACTCATGATCAATGAAAATAATCGAAATATTTTTCTATATGGTATTAGTTAGGTTTTCAATCTCTCCCTCCTCCTAGCTGCCATCTTTCCCACCTTCATTTTTCTGTAAAATTTATTCTTGTTCTTCTCCCTCCTCCTAGCTGCCATCTTTCCCACCTTCATTTTTCTGTAAAATTCATTCTTGTTCTTCTCCCTCACCAGCTGCATCCAAGGCTGACTTAAAATCATCACAAACCTCAACTCCAATAAAGTCAATGTGAGATATTGGATTGAACTCTAGTATTGCCGACAAAGGTTTAGCATGTCGTCGAAGTCTGCTCACATGCTGTTGTCGCAGACTTACATGATGTAGTCGAAATGTGTTATAGTATGTAGTTATCAAATTGAGCTTGTTTGTTATTTCCAATTGTTTAAGTTAGTTTGTACCCTAAGTTAGTTTGTAATGAGTATTTGTTAAAAAGTCCATTAGTTTAGTATGTTAGGTTTTATTATAAATAGCATACTAGCCTCTCATCTTCAGTGTGGCAAATCCTAATTAGGGTGAGAGAGTTATTTGTTATTCTTGAGTACTTGTAACCTGATTTGAAGAGAAAGTAAAGAATATCATTTATAATCAATCCTTGTTGTTCTTCTTATTTTTTCCGTTAACTCTAACCCTTGTGTGTTTCTTGATCATAAAGAAATCGTTTATACTTTGTTTCAAGGTATCATTTTTCACAACAAATTGGTGCGGTGAGCGTGGAGGAAGATGTCGTCAACAAAGTATGTGATTGAAAAGTTCACCAGAGTGAACGGTTTTGGTCTGTGGCGCTTAAAGATGAAAGCCCTACTAATTCAGCAGGATTGTTTGAAGGCGTTGAAGGGAGAGGCAGTCATGAATGTTGTGTTAACGAAAACTAAAAAGATGGTCATGATAGAGAAAATCCACAATGCAATATTGTTGAGCCTTGGTGATAAGGTTCTCCGACAGGTATCAAAGTAGACTACGGCATCGGGGTTATGGTTGAAACTTGAAAGTTTGTACATGAGCAAATCTCAGGTGAATCGACACTACCTGAAGCAAGCTTTATATTCATTCAAGATGAGTGAAGATAAAGTGTTGGCTGAGCAGTTGGATATGTTTAAAAAGTTGATTCTTGATCTTGAAAATATTGATGTGAAGATCGATGATGAAGATCAAGCACTGCTGGTGTTGTGCGCTTTGCCCAGAACACATGCTCACTTCAAAGAAACTCTTTTGCATGGAAGGGAGTCCCTAAGCTTTGAAAAATTTCAATCAACCTTGTATTCTAAGGACTTGAACAAATGAAAGGAGAATAAACCTTCGACGGTTGGTGAAGGTTTGGCCGTTAGGGGGAAATGCTTGCGAAAGGATAGTAAGTTCGATAAGAAGAAAGGTAAAAGTCAGTAGAAGTTTTATAATGGTGAGTCATCTGGTATTCGATGTTATCACTGTAAGAAGGAGGGTCACACAACAAAGGTGTACCCTAAACGTCTGAAAGATCATGGAGGTAAGGATAATGGAAACATAACCATTATTCAAGATGACTTCGACTCATCTGATGTCCTTGTGGTTTCGAGCAGCGACTCAAGAAAGGAGTGGATTATAGATTCAGGTTGCACTTAGAACATGACTTCAAACATAGAATTTTTTGAGGAGCTGTGTGATTAAGATGGTGAATCAGTGCTACTGAGAAACAACAAAGCTTGCAAAATTGCAGATATTGGATCTGTGAAGTTCAAGCTCCATGATGAGTCAATAAGGTTATTGACTAAAGTCATGTATGTACCTGATTTGAAGAGAAATTTGATTTCTCTTGGTGAATTCAACAAGAAGGGACATATTTGTTAAGGACAGAAAAGTATCCTAAGAGTCATGAAGGGGTCGAAGGAAGTCTTGAGAGGCGTGAAGAAACAAGGCTTGTATACCCTTGAGGTTGAAGTTGTAAGTGGTTCAACAAATGTTGCATCCATAAAACCTTTGTCGAAGTCATAAATTTGGCAAATGAGATTGGGTCATGTCACTAAAAGGGGTCTGGTCGAATTGGGGAAACAAAGTCTGCTTAGAGGAGACAAAGTCGAAAAGCTGAAATTTTGTGAACCCTGTGTACTAGGAAAATCTTACAGAGTGAAGTTCAATAAAGGTAAACAAATAACACATGGATCGCTTGATTACATCCATGTTGATCTTTGGGGTCCTACGAGGTGTCCATCACATTCAAGCACAAGGTATTTTTTATCCATAATTGATGATTATTTCATAAAGTTATGGGTATTCATCCAAAAGACTAAGGATGAAACTTTTGAGAATTTCAAAGGTTGGAGGACTCTGGTTGAAAATCAGATTGGCAGAAAGGTCAAGAGGTGGAGAACCAACAATGGCCTTGAATTTTCCAATGAGGAGTTCCACAGTTTTTATGCTGCCTTAGGTATTGCAAGGCACAAGACTACTGTAGGTACTCCACAATAAAATGGTTTGGCAGAAAGGTTTAATCGAACTATTTTGGAAAGAGTTAGATGCATGTTGACTAGTGCTAGGTTAAAGAAGGTGTGTTGGGCTGAGTCTGTTTTGACAACAACATATCTTATAAATAGATGTCATTTGATTGTGTTAGATATGAAGACACCTGAATAAGTTTGGTTGGGAAATCCACCAGATCTCGATAAATTGAGAGTATTAGGCTGCGTGGCCTATGCTTACATTAGGTAAGACAAGGTCGAACCTAGAGCTCTGAAATGCATGTTCGTGGGATAACCTGAAGACTTCAAAGCTTATAGGCTATGGTGCCTAGAGCCAGGTCACAGGAGGTGCATCACCAATCAAGATGTAGTTTTCAATAAAGCTGAGATGGCCTTCAAGAAAACTGATGATGCTGACGAATAGCTGGAATAAGGAGAGATTCCTGTTGAGGTGGAACATGTTAATGTTGAATTACATATCCGAGATGAATTCGAAGAAGAAGCAGAAGATACTGAGGAAGTTGAGGAAACTGTCGACGACTATCTATTGTTAAGAGATAGGTCGAGGAGATTCATCAAGCCACCTCAGAGACTTAGGTATGCAGTTCTTATAGCTTATGCTTTAATCTCTGCAAGAGAGGTTCTAGACGAAGAATCTATAGACTATAATGAAGCTATAAGGAGTTGAAATAAGATCTAATGGTTAAAGGCCATGGATGATGAGATGAAATCTCTTCATGATAACAACACTTGGGAACTAATCAAGAAACCTAGTGGAGCCAGGTTAGTCAGTTGTAAATGGATTTTCAAAGTAAATGAAGGAATTGAAGGAGTGGCGTCGAAAAGATACAAGGAAAAATTGGTCGCTAGGGGTTTCACTCAAAAAGAAGGTGTCGACTTCAATGATGTGTTCTCTCCTATTGTGAAGCACATGTCCATTCGAATGTTACTTGCCACGGTGGCACAGTTCGACCTTGAACTAGAACAGATGGATGTGAAGACTGCGTTATTGTATGGTGATCTAGATGAAACAATCCTGATGAGGTAACCTGAAGGGTATGTCAAAATGGGAAAGGAAGATTACGTGTGCAAGCTGAAGAGATCTTTATATGGATTGAAACAATCTCCTCGACAGTGGAATAGGAGATTCGACAAGTTCATGGCACGCATAAGTTTCATTAGAAGTCAACTTGACCATTGTGTTTACTTCAAATTTCAACCTGGTAATTCATTTTTTTATTTTGTTGCTTTATGTGGATGATATTCTAATAGCAAGCAACAATGTTGAAGATGTAATGAGCGTTAAGGCTGAACTCAATAAGGATTTCGACATGAAGGATCTGGGAGTTGCGTCCAAGATTCTTGGGATTAACATCCGAAGAGATAAAAAGCATCGAAATTAGGCTTATCTCAAAAGGCATACCTACGGAAGATTCTCGAAAAGTTTGGCATGTCAAATTCATATCCTGTTGTGAATCTGACAAACTCTCAATTCAAGCTAAGTATAGATTAGTTTCCCAGTACTGAGTTCGAAAGAGCTTATATGAATAGCATCTCATATGCTAATATAGTAGGTTCTTTGATGTATGATATGGTTTGTACTAGACCCGACATATCATATGCAGTAAGTTTTGTAAGCAGGTACATGGAAAATTCTGGAAAGGCTCACTGGAAAGTATTAAAGTGGATTCTAAGGTACATAAATGGGTCTCTGAATAGAGTTCTAATTTATGGTGAAGCCTTGGGTGAATATAGTAAAACAGTAATCGAAGGATATGTCGACTTTGATTATGCATGTTGTATGGATTCTAGAAAATCAATTTTTAGATATGTGTTCACTATGTTTGGCACATCAGTCAGTTGGAAAGCAACACTTCAGAAGGTTGTTTCCTTATCAAACACTGAAGCGGAATATATTGCCCTAACTGAAGTTGTGAAAGAAGAATTGTGGCTTGAAGGTTTTGCAAAGGAGCTGAAACTTCAAGGTCAAGTTATCACTGTTAAATGTGATAGTCAAAGTGCAATACACTTGTCGAAGAATTCATCCTATCATGAGCGAACCAAGCACATTGATGTGAGGTTGCATTTCATCTGAGGGATAACCGAGCATGGAGAAGTCTAAGTGCTGAAGGTTTCGATAGATTATAAGGCTGCTGATATGATTACTAAGACATTACCCAGTTGCAAGTTCTTCCACTGTATGCAGTTGATAAAGCTGTATGAAGAAAGCTAATTTGTTTCTTGAGGTTATAGTGTTTGTTCCAAGGTGGAGATTTGTGAGATATTGGATCGAACTCTAGTATTGTCGACAGAGGTTTAGCATGTCGTCAAAGTCTGCTCACATGCTGTTTTCGAAGACCTACATGTTGTAGTCGAAATGTGTTCTAGTATGTAGTTGTTGAATTGGGCATGTTTGATATGTCTAGTTGTTTAAGTTAGTGTGTACCCTAAGTTAGCTTATAATGGGTAATTGTTAAAAAGGTCATTAGTTTAGTATGTTAGGTTTTATTATAAATAACATACTAGTCTCTCATTTTTAGTGTGGCAAATCCTAATTAGGGTGAGAGGGTTATTTGTTATTCTTGAGTATTTGTAATATGATTTGAAGATAAAGTAAAGAGTAACAGTTATAACCAATCCTTGTTGTTCTTCTTGTTTTTTCCGTTAACTCTAAACCTTGTGTGTTTTTTGATCATAAAGAAATCGTTTATACTTTGTTTTAAGGTTTCGTTTTTTACAACAACCAACAATACCACCATCCAAATTTCACTATGCTTTTGCAATCACCAATGTGAAATCCATCATTCTGGTCACGATAGACAACGATTCAGCCTCTATCTCTCTTGGTTTGTCCTGTTCAAAGATCAAGCTTGTGTTTATAATGTACTTGATCATATTATTTCTCCAACAAATACAAAAGCTAAACAAATAGTTAAAGAAACAAAGAAAAACAATCTCGAACTCTAGAATCGTCTCGATGCAATTGTTTTATAATGGAGTCGTCTTGAACTCCGAATATGCCACTGTCAACTAGAATATTCTCAATTTCATCCTTTCAATCGATAAGAATGATGAAAGTGATTGAAAGAGAATTGTTGCTATGTTTTAAGAAAACAATCATTCAAGAGAGGTATGCCTCTAAACATCAATTCACCAACATGAATTTGTAAGATTTCTCTTCTACCAAAGCTTATTGCAACCGCCACAAACTCCTCGTCGATCAACTAACTAATATTGATTCTCCCATAAACAACACTTGTCTTGTTTTAAAGATGATATCTTCCCTCTGAACCCACTAACTCGTATGTCAGATTCACCATATACATACATCCAACAACATGATCTGTTACCAACATTCGAAATGGAAAAATCTCGATTAGAACTAGAAGAGTCAACAATGATCCAACGTGTTGCACATGAATCTGAAAACTCCTCATCTTTGGAATTTATACTTGTAAAATCGTAAGACTCTAACGAAAATGTATTGCCTCTTTAGTTTCCTCCAAGCAATCCCAGTCGCAAATTTAACAACAATAGCACTCGCGGTAACATGGGACAAAATCCAACTACGATAGTAGGGGTTAGAGCTCTAGCAAGGGAGGCCAGAGTGGTACCGATAACATATGAAAAAGAGGTTCATACCATTATAGGGATGGTGGTCGCAGAAAACACCCATGTGCAGACGTTTTCTCCTTGGCAGTAGTGACAAAATTTCTCTAATTGGTCTTCTCCTCCATGCACATATCCTTCTCATTGGGCCAGGCCCAATTCAGGTCTAAAAACTCGGCAAACTAGCATTCTTCCATAACCTGCTGCTTTTGCTGCAACTTGGCAGAGCCCAACAGATATAGAAGTTCATTTTCACACTCTCCATCTTACTCAACTCAACCTATCTTGGTACATGGACAACGGCTCAACATCTCATATGACATCCATGCATGGTAATCTCTCATCTTATTATAATTTGAGAAAAAATAATAGTATTATTGTAAAAAATGATAGATCTATTCCTATTCATGGTTTTGGAAATGCTAATTTACTCCCCCCCCCCCCCACACACACACACACACTCTTCATTAGCTTTAACAAATGTCCTCCGTGCACTGGAATGGATTAAAAATTTAATTTATGTTCGTAAATTCACTACTAACAACCATGTTTATGTTGAATTTAATCCATTTGGGTTTTTTAAGGATTTTCAAACGAGGATGGTTCTAATGAGATGTGATAGTAAAGTCCAGCTATATGACACGTTGCAAGCGTACAGCAAATGTCAAAGTAGTAAAAAGTATCGAACCTCGGAGACTAATGGTTAAGTACCGTATTCTATCCTATTGGTGTAAAGCTAGGGCGGCCGAAAATGGATTTTAAAGAACAACTTAAGTGAAAAAAATACTTAAGTTAAAACAACATATTTTGAAAAGCACTTTTGGAAAAGTAGCTTAAATGAGGAATTCTTGAAAATTAATAATGAAACAAACAGGGTCTAGGGTCACGACTTATATCTTAGACTTTTTCATATGACTTAAGCATTTCTATTACGAGAATCCCGACTCATTTTATAAAAAAATAGATTATTATGGCAATACCTACTTTTACCATCCTATTGTCCTACCTCTAACGAACGGGATGCTTGTCGACTTTCACTAGCCCATAAATTTTCGTTAGTGGTGATTACATTTTCACATCTATTAAAAATTGGAACTTTTCTTAATTTCATCTGATCACTTTCGTAACTTCGGACTTGACTGTTTAAAAACCTGCTTTCTGGCGTTCGCCTCTACCCTTTCAGCGTAAGGCAAACGCCCAAAAACAACACTCTTAATTTCGTAGTGAGTTTTGAATAAAACTCATTATTTTAAAATAAAAAAGGTGGATTTCCCGTAACTAGATTAAGTTCATGAGAATGGTCATACGATAGGGTTCATAACCCTTAGTCCCTAGTGGACTACTCACTCATGGTGAGGAATGAATTATGACAGATGAAGACATAATCAATAAAAGAATAAATAAAGCGATAAATAAGAACCTGAATAATGAAAAAGAAGTAGTTAAATTGAGAACCTGATACATCTACTCTAATGAAGACTTTTACAAAATGCAATAAAAATAAGGGTAAAACTAAAAACTAGAATAAAAATTGGATAAAAGCTCAAGACTACCTATGAGTTTTTATATTAAATTCTAAACACGGTAATAATATCCTAATGCTCAATGCAAATTACATACACTAAAGATCAGATCCAAGCAACAAAAGTCTTAAACTAGAAGGAATCAGGTCGAAAAAGGAAACAAATCGAGAGAAAGCTAGCATGTTTGTTACGGATCGTAATAGCCATTACGGGTGCCTGTAAGAGAGCTCTGGTCTTAGTATTGGGCCGCCTCAAAATAGTTTTAGAGGAGTAACCCTGTTTATGGCATGTAATAGGAATTATGGGTGCCCGTAACAGGCCTCTGGTTTTTGTATGGAGACTTTCTGATTCTTCTCCTTTTTTCATATTTTGTCCACTTTTCATCCCTCTTTCGCTTGAAATGCATATTATGATCTAAAAACAAAGGAAACATAATACCAAAGCGTAAAACATGGTAAAATAAAAGGAAAGCAAAAAAAAAGGGCAAAATATGAAGGAAAAATAACTAATAAAAAGTATATAAAAACCATTTATAAAACTCTCTCAAACTTAGAATGTTGTTTGTCCTCAAGCAACAAAACTTGCATAGCTAATTTTTTTGTTCAAGCGATTTACTTCAGTGGTAAAGTATATGGAAACGAGGTCAATGGTACTCATACGTGAGTCTTTGTTCCGATAGGCTAGGCCTAGTTGTCTTTGTAATCATCTGTCAACGAAGGTACTACTAGAGCACTAGCTGCAGTAAAACCACTGACCTAAGTATCCTTTTCCAACACCTCTCCAACTATGCTTTGGGCTTAAGTCTCTTTTTTCGATTTTCTTCCCCTTTCATTCGGGCAATCACGTTAAGGCATTTGCAATCATTATTTTCTTCACATGCACAAGATCAATCGAGAATTTTTTTCTAGGCACATTTTTATTATACTTTTACTTTTCTAATGATTTTACACAGTGACGTTTATTGGTCCACTTTGGGATGGCAATTGAGACTCAATCGCCGTTAGGCTAAATAACAGGGTGATAGAAAGTCTAGTTGTCTTTATTTCCTTTTTTCATTATTTTTGGTGCCTAAATTATTTATTTCTCAACTAGCCATACATGCATGCAAGTCTTTTTTAATTATGTCGGATCGTCAATATAAACTAATCGAGAAATACTTTTCAGAGTCGAGTACTATGGCACAAATCTATACATTAGACTCACGTCATTACTCCAGGAAACCTAAGGTGTTCGGGTCATACCTACGTTTTCAAACTTTGCCAATCCTCCTAGTCCTAGCCTTTCTTGCCTCAAACTCTATATACTTTCTTACCTTCCCCATAACCTAAGCTTGTCATAAAAAAAATTTCACGGTCTTAGTATTGAAAAAAAAAAGTAGTTCTTAATGCATTAATCAAACTAGAAAACTAGAAATCAAGAAAGAAACATGAACATAAAAATGCAAGAAAATAAATAAGTACCACCCCTCCCCCCCTCCCAAACATGAACTAAACATTGGCCTCAATATTTTGACGTAAGAAAGAAGGGATAGGACTCATAAGAACCTCACTCAGGAGGTGGGAACCACAACATGAGTTGTTGCATTATTGCTTGGACATCATCCAATATTACTCCTTGTCTTGTTTGCTCCTATTAACTAGAAGAAAAAATAAAACAAATTAGTGAAAAAAGCATGGGTTCCCTCCCACAAAGTGTTTTGTTTAAGTTCGTTTAGCTTGATTAATGATGAGTGGAGCACTCATGATGGCTCTTTCAAATAATGATTCCTCAACCTCACTCTCAATAGTATTAGGTGTCCATGCCCACTTATCAAGCCATCTTTCGTATCCACTAATCTTCTTTTCCTTCTTCCTATGAGGTGGTTCATACTTCTGAATATATGGAGGTGGTTCTGGTTCTATCTTAATGTCATAGTGGAATGCATGGTTGGCCAAAATTTTTCTGTTTTTTCAACAAATTTTCATGTATAATAATAAATTATACAAGAGCCAAAAAGATGACAAATATAACTATCGAACATCTAACACTAAGGGTGTTTTGTTAATATTCTTTGAATTATTAATTTTAAGAATAATATTTCTTATATGTTTGGATAAAAATTAAATTTTCTAAGAATAATTATATATTTATTTAATTTAAAAATTATAAAAAATAAAAATGAAATAATATGTGAGTAGTATTGGAAAATTATAGATAGTTGATTTATTCCTATGAGAATGTTGGATTCCAACCCTTTAAGCACGAGAAGAAGAATGAGAAGAGTTATGTGCAAAATAATACACATCTGAATAAAAATACTCGAGAATAATTTTTAAAAACTTGAAATAAATATGAGATTGTTGCATTTTCAATGTCACATGCCTAAACATATAATTCCATTTCTTAAAACAAACACAGCTTAACACTCATATATCAATATTGACCGAATATAAGAATATATTTAGAAAACATAATAATGACACATTAGGGAGAAAATGAATACAAATTAGTAATTGGCATTCATTAGGTATAATTAGTTTTCTATTATGCATTATGTAATTCTTGTATATTACACGGACTCATAATCAATGAAAATAATCGAAATATTTTTCTATATGGTATTAGTTAGGTTTTCAATCTCTCCCTCCTCCAAGATGCCATCTTTCCCACCTTCATTTTTCTGTAAAATTCATTCTTGTTCTTCTCCCTCCTCCTAGCTGCTATCTTTCCCACCTTCATTTTTCTGTAAAATTCATTCTTGTTCTTCTCCCTCACCAGCTGCATCCAAGGCTGACTTAAAATCATCACAAACCTCAACTCCAATAAAGTCAATGTGAGATATTGGATCGAACTCTAGTATTGCCGACAAAGGTTTAGCATGTCGTCGAAGTCTACTCACATGTTGTTGTCGCAGACTTACATGATGTAGTCGAAATGTGTTCTAGTATGTAGTTATCAAATTGAGCTTGTTTGTTATTTTCAATTGTTTAAGTTAGCTTGTACCCTAAGTTAGTTTGTAATGAGTATTTGTTAAAAAGTCCATTAGTTTAGTATGTTAGGTTTTATTATAAATAGCATACTAGCCTCTCATCTTTAGTGTGGCAAATCCTAATTAGGGTGAGAGAGTTATTTGTTATTCTTGAGTACTTGTAATCTGATTTGAAGAGAAAGTAAAGAATATCATTTATAATCAATCCTTGTTGTTCTTCTTATTTTTTCCGTTAACTCTAACCCTTGTGTGTTTCTTGATCATAAAGAAATCGTTTATACTTTGTTTCAAGGTATCATTTTTAACAACAAATTGGTGCGGTGAGCGTGGAGGAAGATGTCGTCAACAAAGTATGTGATTGAAAAGTTCACCAGAGTGAACGGTTTTGGTCTCTGGCGCTTAAAGATGAAAGCCCTACTAATTCAGCAGGATTGTTTGAAGGCGTTGAAGGGAGAGGCAGTCATGAATGTTGCGTTAACGAAAACTAAAAAGATGGTCATGATAGAGAAAATCCACAACGCAATATTGTTGAGCCTTGGTGATAAGGTTCTTCGACAGGTATCAAAGTAGACTACGGCATCGGGGTTATGGTTGAAACTTGAAAGTTTGTACATGAGCAAATCTCGGGTGAATCGACACTACCTGAAGCAAGCTTTATATTCATTCAAGATGAGTGAAGATAAAGTGTTGGCTGAACAGTTGGATATGTTTAAAAAGTTGATTCTTGATCTTGAAAATATTGATGTGAAGATCGATGATGAAGATCAAGCACTGCTGGTGTTGTGCGCTTTGCCCAGAACACATGCTCACTTCAAAGAAACTCTTTTGCATGGAAGGGAGTCCCTAAGCTTTGAATAATTTCAACCAACCTTGTATTCTAAGGACTTGAACAAATGAAAGGAGAATAAACCTTCGACGGTTGGTGAAGGTTTGGCCGTTAGGGGGAAATGCTTGCGAAAGGATAGTAAGTTCGATAAGAAGAAAGGTAAAAGTCAGTAGAAGTTTTATAGTGGTGAGTCATCTGGTATTCGATGTTATCACTATAAGAAGGAGGGTCACACAACAAAGGTGTACCCTAAATGCCTGAAAGATCATGGAGGTAAGGATAATGGAAACATAACCATTATTCAAGATGACTTCGACTCATCTGATGTCCTTGTGGTTTCGAGCAGCGACTCAAGAAAGGAGTGGATTATAGATTCAGGTTGCACTTAGAACATGACTTCAATCATAGAATTTTTTGAGGAGCTATGTGATTAAGATGGTGAATCAGTGCTACTGAGAAACAACAAAGCTTGCAAAATTGCACATATTGGATCTGTGAAGTTCAAGCTCCATGATGAGTCAATAAGGCTATTGACTAAAGTCATGTATGTACCTGATTTGAAGAGATATTTGATTTCTCTTGGTGAATTCAACAAGAAGGGACATATTTGTTAAGGATAGAAAAGTATCCTAAGAGTCATGAAGGGGTCGAAGGAAGTCTTGAGAGGCGTGAAGAAACAAGGCTTGTATACCCTTGAGGTTGAAGTTGTAAGTGGTTCGACAAATGTTGCATCCATGAAACCTTTGTCGAAGTCATAAATTTGGCAAATGAGATTGGGTCATGTCACTAAAAGGGGTCTGGTCGAATTGGGGAAACAAAATCTGCTTAGAGGAGACAAAGTCGAAAAGCTGAAATTTTGTGAACCTTGTGTACTAGGAAAATCTTACAGAGTAAAGTTCAATAAAGGTAAACAAATAACACATGGATCGCTTGATTACATCCATGTTGATCTTTGGGGTCCTACGAGGTGTCCATCACATTCAAGCACAAGGTATTTTTTTATCCATAATTTATGATTATTTCATAAAGTTATGGGTATTCATCCAAAAGACTAAGGATGAAACTTTTGAGAATTTCAAAGGTTAGAGGACTCTGGTCGAAAATCAGATTGGCAGAAAGGTCAAGAGGTGGAGAACCAACAATGGCCTTGAATTTTCCAATGAGGAGTTCCACAGTTTTTATGCTGCCTTAGGTATTCAAGGCACAAGACTACTTTAGGTACTCCACAATAAAATGGTTTGGCAGAAAGGTTTAATCGAACTATTTTGGAAAGAGTTAGATGCATGTTGACTAGTGCTAGGTTAAAGAAGGTGTGTTGGGCTGAGTCTGTTTTGACAACAACATATCTTATAAATAGATGTCCTTTGATTGTGTTAGATATGAAGACACCTAAATAAGTTTGGTTGGGAAATCCACCAGATCTCGATAAATTGAGAGTATTGGGTTGCGTGGCCTATGCTTACATTAGGTAAGACAAGGTCGAACCTAGAGCTTTGAAATGCATGTTCGTGGGATAACCTGAAGGATTCAAAGCTTATAGGCTATGGTGCCTAGAGCCAGGTCACAAGAGATGCATCACCAATCGAGATGTAGTTTTCAATAAAGCTGAGATGGCCTTCAAGAAAACTGATGATGCTGACGAAGAGCTGGAATAAGGAGAGATTCTTGTTGAGGTGGAACATGTTAATGTTGAATTACATATCCGAGATGAAGTCGAAGAAGAAGCAGAAGATACTGAGGAAGTTGAGGAAACTGGCGACGACTATCTATTGTTAAGAGATAGGTCGAGGAGATTCATCAAGCCACCTCAGAGACTTAGGTATGCAGTTCTTATAGCTTATGCTTTAATCTCTGCAAGAGAGGTTCTAGACGAAGAAGCTATAGACTATAATGAAGCTATAAGAAGTTGAAATAAGATTGAATGGTTAAAGGCCATGGATGATGAGATGAAATCTCTTCATGATAACAACACCTGGAAACTAATCAAGAAACCTAGTGGAGCCAGGTTAGTCAGTTGTAAATGGATTTTCAAAGTAAATGAAGGAATCGAAGGAGTGGCGTCGAAAAGATACAAGGAAAAATTGGTCGCTAGGGGTTTCACTAAAAAAGAAGGTGTCGACTTTAATGATGTGTTCTCTCCTATTGTGAAGCACATGTCCATTCGAATGTTACTTGCCACAGTGGCACAGTTCGACCTTGAACTAGAACAGATGGATGTGAAGACTGCGTTATTGTATGGTGATCTAGATGAAACAATCCTGATGAGGTAACCTGAAGGGTATGTCAAAATGGGAAAGGAAGATTATGTGTGCAAGCTGAAGAGATCTTTATATGGACTGAAACAATCTCCTTGACAGTGGAATAGGAGATTCGACAAGTTCATGGCACGCATAAGTTTCATTAGAAGTCAACTTGACCATTGTGTTTACTTCAAATTTCAACCTGGTAATTCATTTTTTTATTTTGTTGCTTTATGTGGATGATATTCTAATAGCAAGCAACAATGTTGAAGATGTAATGAGCGTGAAGGCTGAACTCAATAAGGATTTCGACATGAAGGATCTGGGAGTTGCGTCCAAGATTCTTGGGATTAACATCCGAAGAGATAAAAAGCAGTCGAAATTAGGCTTATCTCAAAAGGCATACCTACGGAAGATTCTCGAAAAGTTTGGCATGTCAAATTCATATCCTGTTGTGAATCTGACAAACTCTCAATTCAAGCTAAGTATAGATCAGTTTCCCAGTACTGAGTTCGAAAGAGCTTATATGAATAGCATCTCATATGCTAATATAGTAGGTTCTTTGATGTATGATATGGTTTGTACTAGACCCGACATATCATATGCAGTAAGTTTTGTAAGCAGGTACATGGAAAATTCTGGAAAGGCTCACTGGAAAGTATTAAAGTGGATTCTAAGGTACATAAATGGGTCTCTGAATAGAGTCCTAATTTATGGTGAAGCCTTGGGTGAATATAGTAAAACAGTACTCGAAGGATATGTCGACTTTGATTATGCAGGTTGTATGGATTCTAGAAAATCAATTTTTAGATATGTGTTCACTATGTTTGGCACATCAGTCAGTTGGAAAGCAACACTTCAGAAGGTTGTTTCCTTATCAAACACTGAAGCGGAATATATTTCCCTAACTGAAGTTGTGAAAGAAGAACTGTGGCTTGAAGGTTTTGCAAAGGAGCTAAAACTTCAAGGTCAAGTTATCATTGTTAAATGTGATAGTCAGAGTGCAATACACCTGTCGAAGAATTCATCCTATCATGAGCGAACCAAGCACATTGATGTGAGGTTGCATTTCATCTGAGGGATAACCGAGCATGGAGAAGTCTAAGTGCTGAAGGTTTCGATAGATTATAAGGCTGCTGATATGATTACTAAGACATTACCCAGTTACAAGTTCTTCCACTGTATGCAGTTGATAAAGCTGTATGAAGAAAGCTAATTTGTTTCTTGAGGTTATAGTGTTTGTTCCAAGGTGGATATTTGTGAGATATTTGATCGAACTCTAGTATTGTCTACAGAGGTTTACCATGTCGTCGAAGTTTGCTCACATGCTGTTTTCGAAGACCTACATGTTGTAGTCGAAATGTGTTCTAGTATGTAGTTGTTGAATTGGGCATGTTTGTTATGTCCAGTTGTTTAAGTTAGTGTGTACCCTAAGTTAGCTTATAATGGGTAATTGTTAAAAAGGTCATTAGTTTAGTATGTTAGGTTTTATTATAAATAACATACTAGTCTCTCATTTTTAGTGTGGCAAATCCTAATTAGGGTGAGAGGGTTATTTGTTATTCTTGAGTATTTGTAATATGATTTGAAGATAAAGTAAAGAGTAACAGTTATAACCAATCCTTGTTGTTCTTCTTGTTTTTTCCGTTAACTCTAAACCTTGTGTGTTTTTTGATCATAAAGAAATCGTTTATACTTTGTTTTAAGGTTTCGTTTTTTACAACAACCAACAATACCACCATCCAAATTTCACTATGCTTTTGCAATCACCAATGTGAAATCCATCATTCTGGTCACGATAGACAACGATTCAGCCTCTATCTCTCTTGGTTTGTCCTGTTCAAAGATCAAGCTTGTGTTTATAATGTACTTGATCATATTATTTCTCCAACAAATACAAAAGCTAAACAAATAGTTAAAGAAACAAAGAAAAACAATCTCGAACTCTAGAATCGTCTCGATGCAATTGTTTTATAATGGAGTCGTCTTGAACTCCGAATATGCCACTGTCAACTAGAATATTCTCAATTTCATCCTTTCAATCGATAAGAATGATGAAAGTGATTGAAAGAGAATTGTTGCTATGTTTTAAGAAAACAATCATTCAAGAGAGGTATGCCTCTAAACATCAATTCACCAACATGAATTTGTAAGATTTCTCTTCTACCAAAGCTTATTGCAACCGCCACAAACTCCTTGTCGATCAACTAACTAATATTGATTCTCCCATAAACAACACTTGTCTTGTTTTAAAGATGATATCTTCCCTCTGAACCCACTAACTCGTATGTCAGATTCACCATATACATACATCCAACAACATGATCTGTTACCAACATTCGAAATGGAAAAATCTCGATTAGAACTAGAAGAGTCAACAATGATCCAACGTGTTGCGCATGAATCTGAAAACTCCTCATCTCTGGAATTTATACTTGTAAAATTGTAAGACTCTAACGAAAATGTATTGCCTCTTTAGTTTCCTCCAAGCAATCCCAGTCGCAAATTTAACAACAATAGCACTTGCGGTAACATGGGACAAAATCCAACTACGATAGTAGGGGTTAGAGCTCTAGCAAAGGAGGCCAGAGTGGTACCGATAACATATTAAAAAAAAAGGTTCATACCATTATAGGGATGGTGGTCGCAGAAAACACCCATGTCCAGACATTTTCTCCTTGGCAGTAGTGACAAAATTTCTCTAATTGGTCTTCTCCTCCATGCACATATCCTTCTCATTGGGCCAGGCCCAATTCAGGTCTAAAAACTCGACAAACTAGCATTCTTCCATAATCTGCTGCTTTTGCTGCAACTTGGCAGAGCCCAACAGATATAGAAGTTCATTTTCACACTCTCCATCTTACTCAACTCAACCTATCTTGGTACATGGACAACGGCTTAACATCTCATATGACATCCATGCATGGTAATCTCTCATCTTATTATAATTTGAGAAAAAATAATAGTATTATTGTAAAAAATGATAGATCTATTCCTATTCATGGTTTTGGAAATGCTAATTTACCCCCCACACACACACACACACTCTTCATTAGCTTTAACAAATGTCCTCCGTGCACTGGAATTGATTAAAAATTTAATTTATGTTCGTAAATTCACTACTAACAACCATGTTTATGTTGAATTTAATCCATTTGGTTTTTTTTAAGGATTTTCAAACGAGGATGGTTCTAATGAGATGTGATAGTAAAGTCCAGCTATATGACATGCTGCAAGCGTACAACAAATGTCAGAATAGTAAAAAGTATCGAACCTCGGAGACTAATGGTTAAGTATCGTATTCTATCCTATTGGTGTAAAGCTAGGGCGACCGAAAATGGATTTTAAAGAACAACTTAAGTGAAAAAAATACTTAAGTTAAAACAACATATTTTGAAAAGCACTTTTGGAAAAGTAGCTTAAATGAAGAATTCTTGAAAATTATAATGAAACAAACAGGGTCTAGGGTCACGACTTATATCTTAGACTTTTTCATATGACTTAAGCATTTCTATTACGAGAATCCCGACTCATTTTATAGAAAAATAGATTATTATGGCAATACCTACTTTTTCCAGCCTATTGTCCTACCTCTAACGAACGGGATGCTTGTCGACTTTCACTCGCCCAGAAATGTTCGTTAGTGGTGATTACATTTTCACATCTATTAAAAATTGGAACTTTTCTTAATTTCATCTGATCACTTTCGTGACTTTGGACTTGACTGTTTAAAAACCTGCTTTCTGGCGTTCGCCTCTACCCTTTCAGCGTAAGGCAAACGCCCAAAAACAACACTTTTAATTTCGTAGTGAGTTTTGAATAAAACTCATTATTTTAAAATAAAAAAGGTGGATTTCCCGTAACTAGATTAAGTTCATGAGAATGGTCATACGATAGGGTTCATAACCCTTAGTCCCTAGTGGACTACTCACTCATGGTGAGGAATGAATTATGACAGATGAAGACATAATCAATAAAAGAATAAATAAAGCGATAAATAAGAACCTGAATAATGAAAAAGAAGTAGTTAAATTGAGAACCTGATACATCTGCTCTAATGAAGACTTTTACAAAATGCAATAAAAATAAGGGTAAAACTAAAAACTAGAATAAAAATTGGATAAAAGCTCAAGACTACCTATGAGTTTTTATATTAAATTCTAAACACGGTAATAATATCCTAATGCTCAATGCAAATTACATACACTAAAGATCAGATCCAAGCAACAAAAGTCTTAAACTAGAAGGAATCAGGTCGGAAAAGGAAACAAATCGAGAGAAACCTAGCCTGTTTGTTACGGGTCGTAATAGCCATTACGGGTGCCTGTAAGAGAGCTCTGGTCTTAGTATTGTGCCGCCTCAAAATAGTTTTAGAGGAGCAACCCTGTTTATGGCATGTAATAGGAATTATGGGTGCCTGTAACAGGCCTCTGGTTTTTGTATGGAAACTTTCTGATTCTTCTCCTTTTTTTCATATTTTGTCCACTTTTCATCCCTCTTTCGCTTGAAATGCATATTATGATCTAAAAACAAAGGAAACATAATACCAAAGCGTAAAATATGGTAAAATAAAAGGAAAGCAAAAAAAAAGGGCAAAATATGAAGGAAAAATAACTAATAAAAAGTATATAAAAACCATTTATAAACCTCTCTCAAACTTAGAATGTTGTTTGTCCTCAAGCAACAAGGCTTGCATAGCTAATTTTTTTGTTCAAGCGATTTACTTCAGTGATAAAGCATATGGAAACGAGGTCAATGGTACTCATACGTGAGTCTTTGTTCCGATAGGCTAGGCCTAGTTGTCTTTGTAATCATCTGTCAACGAAGGTACTACTAGAGCACTAGCTGCAGTAAAACCACTGACCTAAGTATCCTTTTCCAACACCTCTCCAACTATACTTTGGGCTTAAGTCTCTTTTTTCGATTTTCTTCCCCTTTCATTCGGACAATCACGTTAAGGCATTTGCAATCATTATTTTCTTCACATGCACAAGATCAATCGAGAATTTTTTTCTAGGCACATTTTTATTATACTTTTACTTTTCTAATGATTTTACACAGTGACGTTTATTGGTCCACTTTGGGATGGCAATTGAGACTCAATCGCCGTTAGGCTAAATAACAGGGTGATAGAAAGTCTAGTTGTCTTTATTTCCTTTTTTCATCATTTTTGTTCCTAAATTATTTATTTCTCAACTAGCCATACATACATGCAAGTCTTTTTTAATTATGTCGGATCGTCAATATAAACTAATCGAGAAATACTTTTCAGAGTCGAGTACTATGGCACAAATCTATACATTGGACTCACGTCATTACTCCAGGAAACCTAAGGTGTTCGGGTCATACCTACGTTTTCAAACTTTGCCAATCCTCCTAGTCCTACCCTTTCTTGCCTCAAACTCTATATACTTTCTTACCTTCCCCATAACCTAAGCTTGTCATAAAAACAATTTCACGGTCTTAGTATTGGAAAAACTAAAAAAAAAGTAGGTCTTAATGCATTAATCAAACTAGAAAACTAGAAATCAAGAAAGAAACATGAACATAAAAATGCAAGAAAATAAATAAGTACCACCCCTCCCCCCCTCCCAAACATGAACTAAACATTGGCCTCAATATTTTGACGTAAGAAAGAAGGGATAGGACTCATAAGAACCTCACTCAGGAGGTGGGAACCACAACATGAGTTGTTGCATTATTGCTTGGACATCATCCAATATTACTCCTTGTCTTGTTTGCTCCTATTAACTAGAAGAAAAAATAAAACAAATTAGTGCAAAAAGCATGGGTTCCCTCCCACAAAGTGTTTTGTTTAAGTTCGTTTAGCTTGATTAATGATGAGTGGAGCACTCATGATGGCTCTTTCAATTAATGATTCCTCAACCTCACTCTCAATAGTATTAGGTGTCCATGCCCACTTATCAAGCCATCTTTCATATCCACTAATCTTCTTTTCCTTCTTCCTATGAGGTGGTTCATACTTCTGAATATATGGAGGTGGTTTTGGTTCTATCTTAAGTATCAATTTTTCGGGTTTAGATTTAATCCTTTCATCCCTTACCTTAAAGGTCAACCTTCCCCTCTTAACATCAATAGTTTTCTCAAATTCATGGTCATATAATATTAGATTGGACCTCGGTTAATGGTACATTGGTAAGGATCTTTTCCACCATATCCACATACCTATTGGATTGGATGTATACCTTAGCATCCACCAACCTTTGCAAGAAAGGAATTTGTGACTTGTATAGATGAGGAGAAAGATAAGGTTTTTCCTTCTCTACCTCTTTGATAACTTCCTTTTCGGGTGGTGCCAGTGGATTTTCCTCACTCTCTACCTTTTTCTCACTAGAACTCTCCTCAACCTTTTTATCATTCTCCCTAGGAGTTTCAACTTGTTTTTCACTTTCGATTGTTACAACATTCACATGTCCTTTGGGGTTTTGCTCGGGTTGCCCCGGAAATAATCTTGGAGGGACGGAAGAAACAACTTGTTATTATGCTACTTGGGAGATTTAAGTCTCCAACATTTTAGTATGGGTTATAACGTTTTCAACCTTAGTGTTCAACTGCCTAAGTGCCTCATAAGTGAGGTGGTTTTAATTTATAAACTCTTTATTAAGGAGAGTTTGTGTCTAAATGAAATTCTCCATTAGTATTTCAAGGTTGGATTGTTGGAAATTTGGTGGTTCCTCGAAATAATGGAAGTGGTTATCATAGTAATAATTTTGGTGTTCCATCCACCCTGGGTTATAGGTGTTGGAATAAGAGATTCCATGGTTATTATTCACATAATTGAACATACTTTGGACAAAACTCATGTATACCACAAAAGAAACAACAGAAAAGAAAAAAAAAGTTATAATTTCTACAATAGCAGATTATAATAATCAAAACGAGTTCCTCGCATACAAGGGCAGCGAGAGAACTACAACAAACAAACACAATAAAATAAATAGAAAAATAAGCTCTAATATCTATGATGATCAAACAGAAATTCAATATTAATGCAATTGGTCCCCGACAATGGCGCCAAAAACTTGACACGCAGCAAGCGAACGACAAATGTCAGAGTAGTAAAAACTATCGAACCTTAGAGACCAATGGTTAAGTATTGATTTTTATCCTATCGGTGTAAAGTTAGAGCAAATGAAAATGGGTTTTAAAGAACAACTTAGGTGAAAAAACACTTAAGTTAAAATAGCTTATTTGGAAAAGCACTTTTGGAAAAACAATTTAAATGAGGATTTTTTGAAAACTAATAATAAAACAAACAGGACATAAGGTTATGACTCCTATCTTAGACTTCTCCACATGACTTAAGCATTTCTATTACGAGAATCCCGACACAATTTATAGAAAAATATATTATCATGGCAATACTTACTTTCGCCAGCCTATTGCCCTACCTTTAACGAACAGGACGCTCGTCGGCTTTCGCTCACGCAGAAAATTTTGTTAATGGTTATTACATTTGCACAACTATTAAAAATTGGAATTTTTCTCAATTTCATCCAATCACTTTTGTAACTTCGGACTTGACTGTTTAAAAACCTGTTTTCCGGCGTTCGCCTCTACCCTTTCAGCGTAAGGAAAATGCCCAAAAACAACACTACTACTTTGTATCGAGTTTTGAATAAAACTCAAACTTTTAAAATAAAAAGGGTGGAATTCCCGTAACTATCTTAATTTCATGATAATGGTTATACGATAGGGTTCATAACCCTTAGTCCCTAGTGGACTACTCACTCATGGTGAGAAATGATCTAATCAAAACAATTATGGTAGATAAAGACATAATCGATAAACAGATCAATAAAGTGATAAATAAGAGCCTAAATTATGAAAATGAAGTACTTGAATTGAGAAATTGATCCAGCTACTCCAATGGAGACTTTTACAAAATGCGGTAAAAATAAGCATAAAACTAAAACTGGAACAAAAACTGGATAAAAACTCAAGACTACCTATGACTTTTTATATTAAATTCTAAACATGGTAATAATATCCTAATGTTCAATTCCAATTACACACAATGAAGATTATATCCAAGCAATCAAAAGCCTTAAAGTAGAAGGAATCAAGCCGAAAAAGGAAACAAATCGAGAGAAAGCTTGCCTGCCTGTTACGGGTCGTAATAGCCATTACGGGTGCTTGTAACAGGCCTCTGGTCTTAGTACCGGGGCACCTCATAATAGGGTTGGAGGAGCAAGCTTGTTACGGCCCGTAATAGCCATTACGGGTGCCTGTAACATATCTCTGGTTTTTGTATGGAGACTTTTCGATTCTTCTCCTTTTTCCGTGTTTTGTCCAATTTTCATCCCTTTTTCACTTGAAATGCATATTATGACCTGAAAAAAAAAGGAAACACAATACCAAAATGTAAAACATGGTAAAATAAAAGGAAAGCAAATGAAAGTCAGAGTCAACGTAGTTCAGGAAACTACCGGGGGGATTGTTCGCCAAGACATCGCGTCTTGTGCCTACGTATTCTCGTCTGGTATGAGAAATCAGAGAAAAACGTAGTTCAGACTAACCACGGGTAAACGGGGTGTTCTCGATCGCACAGGGAGCGAGAGAAAAGATAGACGATACTAGCGCACGCATTCTAGCAGTTAGGTGTATTGTTGCTCGACCATTGGAGACTTAGGCGCTACCTGTTTGCGGTAGATTGGACGTAGCATGTGATTTGTTAAAAGGTACGGGGAACCTAAAGGGTGAGAAAAAGGAAAAGTGCTCGCTAGGATTATCGCAATCCTATGCCTACGTACTATCAACAGATATGAGATATCAGAGCAGCCCTAGTTCAGGCTAACTACAGAAAACAATCTTGATCGCACGGGGGCGAGAGAAAAGGGGTATTTGTGAGTGGCGTTAAGTCTCCATTCCAGCAGTTAGGGACGATGCCTGTTTGCGGTAGAATAGAAAAATAACGTACTCAGGTGAAAAGAAGGGAGAGTGCTCGCCAAGATCATCACAATCCTGTGCCTACGTATTCTCAACGGGCATGATAAATTAGAGCAGTCGTAGTTTGGCTAACTACAGGACAAGATCTCGATCGCCTGGGGGCGAGAGAAAAGGGAAATAGGCCTGAAATGCCTGAACGGGAAGGAAACGGACGCACACGCAAAATCCTAAGACGTAAGAGCGAATGCGTCACATATAGTCCAAAGGACATACGCTAAACACTCTAGATGAATGAGAAGAAGCTTCCTACTCATCATTTCCCACGTATCTATCGCTTACGGCTCACAACACTCGGCGATAAATGAAAAAGAATGAATTAGAAAGATGTTACCGAACGGAGTGGTTCCGTTGACCCTTTACATTGCGTGCAAGCTCATTTCCAAGCTTCTCCTCTTTGATCCTTGATGATGATGTTTCGAATTGGGACTAATGTGACGCTGAACTGTCGTAGCTCGACTTATAAGAGAAGTCAAACTATAGGACGTCGCGTAGTTGATATTCGTTCTATGGACAATATAGAGAAATGATATTGAGGATCATTCTCCAATTGAATCGTGTTGCACTGACCAAAAACAGAAGTGGGATCTCGTCTTACGGATACAAGACTTCATCGATCCAAGAAAGTCAAAATAAAATCGGAAAGAAGAAGAAACGTGAGGAGAGAAAGAGGTGATCTCAGATCCAACATTATTCATCAATAATTTGACTGGTAATGAATTACGGAAACGTCGTCATCGACCAAAACAGATGAAAATGGGACAAAATGCCCAATAACAAATGAGAAATAGAATTCAAATCTAATATAAAAAAGTATAAACTTCTAAAAGAAATATAATAGAAATTCTAAAAGAAGCTAAAAAGAAAATAATATACAATATATTTACATATTCTAAAAGAAATAAAATATAAAACTTAGAATATATATATAATAAACTCTAGAAAAATTGAATATACAATATACTATAAACCAAGACTATAATAAATATTAACAAATTTGTTTTGAAAAATAATATATAAATTAAAACTAACAAAACTTATATGCACATAATAATAATAATAATAATAATAATAATAATAATAATAATAATAATAATAATAATAATAATAATAATAATAATAATAATAAGAGTTAGGAAAACAGGGGTGGAGTATAGATCCAAGGGGTGTGTCGTCCAAAATAAAACACAAATGGGCCGTGAGGCCCAAACAGACCAACAACCAAAATAATAATAATAAAAAAAAGAAAAGAAATCCAAATGAGCTTCTTCAGCAAGTCCGTATACCTCTCTCTTTCACTACTCCCTCCATTCTGTTTTGGTCTCACAACCTTTCGTCTCCATGTCCTTCCTGATTCAGTTTGCGTGTGTGACGGTTTGGAGTGGATTGAAGTACGAAGATGGGTTGTTTGGCTTTATGGAAGATTTTCAGAGGAGGGATATGGGTTACCGGCGATTAGGGTTACGGAAACGGGTTTCGGAGCTTCGTTGTGGGTGATGAAGATGTTGATGAAATGGGTTTAATGAAGAACAAGGGTAGTTGGTTGTTTGAGGTTTTCTGGGTTCGATGGTGACGAGTTTCAGTGGTTGGTTTCGAAGGTGAATGTTGGTCGTATTATTGCTGGGTTAGCTGGTTCGACGATGATGATGTTTAAGGTTGTTGTTGTTGTTGTAGGTGACAGATCGAGGGTGTCGCGAATGGGTTGCGGACGGTTGTTCATATGGGTTTCGGTTTGTGTTGCGAAAATGGGTCCATGGTTTGAAATGAATCGAAGGAGGAGGTGAGAGTTGTGTGTGTGGGTTTCAGTTGCTGGTCCATTTCTGGGTAGGAGAAGACGGGTTGACGGAAGGTTTTCCGGTGAAGGGGTGGTGGTTCGAAAATGGAGGAAAAGCTTTTGGTCAGAGAATATGAAGTTGATGAAGGTGATGTTGTTGAGATTCACGAGTGGGTTAATGGAGTTTTGTTAGAGTTTCATGAAGGTTGTATTGATAAGATGAAGGGGGTTTGTTCGACGGTTTGAGTGGTTTTTGCGGCGAGATTGTGATTTGAAGCTCTGAGGTTTTTTGGAGATGAGTTGATTTTCGGATTTGGAAGAAGAAAGGGTCATGGAGGTTTTGTTTGAAGTGATGAAGCGTGAAGGTTTGATGTTGAAATGAGTCTGATGGTGAAGAAGATGATGGACATTATTATGAAATCTGGGTTTGGTGAGAGGGAGGCGCCTCCCTAGGGTTTCCGTGTAGTCTCCAAGGAAGGAGACAGTGAACAGGAACAATATATAATAGAAAATTGACATGTGGCAGCTGGAATGTGCTGAATAAATAATTGATTAATTTGCTGATGAAATGCTTAAATTATATACTAAAGCTAATTACATGTTGACTTAATCAAAGTTGACTTTAAAAAAAACTTAAATAAAATCCTAGTATAATAATAATCTAACTAAACTGATTAGATAGAAACTAATAATAATGAAAATTTAATTAACAAGAATATTCTAAAATAAAAATAAAATTTATATTAATAAAAATCTAAACAATTAAAAACTATTTCTATCCATCTTTTTTTTATAAAAAAATATTAAAATCCTATTTAAACTAAATTCTAAATAATTCTACAAACTTATATAATAAACTTATTTAAAACTATTTTCTATTCAAACTCTATTCTAGACAATTTAAAAATTCTAAATAAACCTCTATGCCAAAATTAATAAAATAAATTCTAAAAAACTAATGAAAAGAAAATAAAGCAGTAAATAAAAATGCAAGAATGCAGCGAAATAAACGGTGAAAGGGCGACCACCGAAATGCCACCGAAAAATCAGCACTGACTGGACCAACAGAATAAGAACAAACTCCGCTCGATTTCGACATACAACTTCTCATTTGAATTGATCTGAAACACGAGGAAAGCGGCTGTAATTCCGATAAATCCAATCCGACTGACAAAATGCATAGTATGCGATAAATGGTATGCAAATGCAAATGAAATGAAACATAAGCCAAATTACTGGAAAAGGTTGGTCAAATTTTGGGGTACAACAATATCCAATCACCAAAACTACAAAAGAATAGAAAACATATTTCCTTCTACATTTACTGCTTTGTCTACTTCTGTTTGGCACAGCCGTTTTGGTCAACCATAAGCACTTATTTTAGATTTTCTAAGGTGAAATAAATTGATTAATTGTACTCAAACTTTAAATTTAAATTCAACTTTTTGTCATTCTTGTCCTCTTGGTAAGCATGTTAATATTCCATTTAGTGATTCTCATTACTCTATTTTATGTCATTTGATATATTACATAGTGATGTATCAACATCTCTCGTATTGAGTACTTCTGGTCATAAATATTATGTGCTCTATCTGGATGATTATTCAAACTTTTTGTGGACTTTCCCAATTTCAGACAAATCTCAAGTTTTTTCAACTTTAAAAAATTTAAGAGCATACATCAAAACTCAATTTCATCGGGAAGTTAAAAATATTCAATGTGATAATGGTAGAGAATATGTCAATATTAGTTTTCAAAAATGTGGTGAAGCAAATGGAATTTCCTTTTGTTTTCCATGTCCCATCCTTCCTCTCATAATGGCAAAGCTAAATAAAAAATTTGTTACATAGACTTTACTCATTTATGCTTCTTTACCATCAAATTTTTGGCACCATAATTTACAAATGGAAACTTATCTACTAAAATTTTTACCAAATAAAATGTTAAACTATTAATCGCCTCTCAATATTCTTTTTCAAAACGGCACATTCAACTCTTACTTAAGAATTTTTTGTTGCTTATGTTACCCCCTCTTTCTGTCAATTACAACAAACAAACTCCAATCTCATTCAACCCCATGTGTCTTCTTAGGATAGTCTTCCAATCTTCGCATTTACAAATGCTATAATTTATTACTAAATAAAATTATCATTTATCGCCATGTCATTTTCAATGAATCCAAAATTTCTTTCTCAAAGTTGCATACCCCTAATTCCATAAATTATCAATTTCTTGATAATGATTAATGAGTTATAAACCACCTCATAACCCAACCTCGCCTAACTCTACATAAACCAACCCACAACACTCAACCAAATTCACAAACTCACGACTAGCCAAACTAGGCTCCTACACAAACACCAAACCAAACCGGATCGGCCTAACTTGTCTCCCCATCTACTTATTCACACGTGCAATTTAATCCAATAATATCCCACTCAAACATAATTCCTGTTCCAAAATACTACTCAACTGACCCACATAAAGCCTTTTACATCTACTCCACAAATTATCCTTTTTCCTTCCATTTACCATACTACCTTCAGCTTTGACATAAAACCAATTATGAGAAACCAACAAGGAACTTTTAAACCCAACCACAAATATATTAACCTACACAACCATGTCACATAATCTCCCATCCCTCATAACCATGTGTTAGCACTAAAAGATCTTAATTAGAAAATGATTATAGATGACGAATACAATGCTCTTATTCAAAATAAGACACGGGATTTAGTGCCTCGTCCACCAAATGTCAATGTTATTCTATCTATGTAGATTTTTATGCATAAATAAAAATATGAAGCTTATTTTGAGAGACGTAAATCCCGACTTGTAAGTGATGGTGGAGGAAGATGGGTCGGCAGGGATTGTGGAGATAATTTCAATCCAATTGTTAAACCGGCCACCATCTGAATGATTCTTAGTCTTTCTTTATTGAAATCATGGGTGTCATACCCCAAATTTTAACCCCTATATTCCATTATCATTTTAGTTGCATCAAGCATGTGTTATCTAACCATAACATTTTTCAAGTTGATCTCTGTCAAGATGCAGATGAATTAGGGTTTTACATTGTCAAAATCAAGAATCCTATAAATTGATCAGTCAAGGTGTTGGATTGATATTCCAAAAATCAAGTCTTCATATCATCAATAGGCTCATATATTTCCAAGAACAAGTGTTATTTGATGTTGTTACCAAAAGAATAGGAGCAATGTAGTGCAAAACCCTGATTAGGGTTTCTAGTGGAAAAATTCAACTGAAGTTTGACTTTTGGTCTAAATGGGTTTACAAAGCTTGAATCATGGTTCATGGTACTCCTATGACTTTTTGAAGTCTCATAAAGAAGTTTGAAAGGCTCAAAGAACCTAGAACACTGAGGATCGATCCTGAAGATTTCAATTGTTCGGTTCGTCTATTTGGAAAAGTCAACTCTTTGACTTTTAGGGTTTTGACCCCAAATTGAAGCAATCAAGTTTTCTAACATCATTTTTCACCTAAATAGTGAGTTTGGTGGAGATTTAATCAAGGATTGATGGATAACTTGCAAATCAAGAAACTAGGGTTCATGAAAACCCCTAATTTTAAGTCAACTTGAAATGAGCATAACTTCCTAACCACACATCCAAATGGAGTGGTTCAAAGCTTTTTGGAAAGCTCTTGAGGATCCCTACAAAAGTGTCCTATGGGTTGAAGTTTAAAAATGCATAAATTTGGATTTATAAGCACATCAAGTTGTGGAGGATTTCCACACTTAGAAAATTTTCATGTTTCTTGACTTGTAAGTCAACTTTTGCAACAAACTTCAAGAGGATTTTTGACATAGTTAATTTTGGAATTTAAAATTTTGTAAAACATGAATATTGTAAATCATATTTGGGGCTTTTTAAAAAGTACAAGATCATTTTCTCAACCTTTGTGGTTAGGGATAATTGAAGAGGACAAGTTGGACATTTTTCATGTCACAAAATCAAGTTCAGCACTTGCATTTTAATGCATAAACCACTCAAACCTCTTCTAATCACTTGATTAACTTATTCTTTGATGCTTAGGGACTTACATTATGAGATTATAATGCATTGAGATGAGCAAAAGACCAGAATTGGATTAATGGAATTGTTTATTCATGGAAGTGGATGCAAGTGGCAAGGATAGAGAAACGTTTTGCAAAATCTGTCACAACTTAGCTACTACATCAATTGCACTATTTCTTTCACTTCAAGAACACTATTTTTAGGCTATTTATGGTTATGAAACTCATAGAGAGGAGGCTCATGCTCAGAAAGGAGATCCCAAGTTGGATTTGCACATTTTGCCTCCAAAAAGGCAATCTTGGCAAAATGATTCAATCTGCCCATACTACTTGCTTTCCAAGCTTGCCTATAAATAGGACACTCTCCTCACATCCAAACAACATCAGATTGAGCTAGAAACTAGGAAAAATTTCTCTCATTCCTCATATCACAACCTTCTTGCAAATTGTGAACCTTGTTAATTTGTAACACAAAAACTACCTTTGCATAAACCCCTCCAAAACACTTTCCAACCATCAAACACCTCCACCAACACTTCAAACACGTCAAAAATGAAGTATTTAAGTTGTTCAAACACTCACCTTCACTAGAAAATACCTCATTCAAAAAGTCAACAGTCAATCCAAGATTGTTTGACTTTCTGCATCTTTGAAGACACAACTCTGTCCACTTCATTTACAGCTACTCTAACACTTCAAAAACCTTACATATAAGTTATTTGTGCTATCCAAATCATTACCACACTTCTGTAACACCATTTCAGAAGTTTTCCCTTGAAAGTTCTTGGTTATTTTTAGCAAGAACCACCATTTTGTTAAAGCAGCTACTTGGAGGGAGTTTGGACCACTTGATTAGTGCATTTGGAGCATCTTGAGGTTGTTTGAATCATCACATCTCAACAGGAATTCTTGATTTTTGCATTTTCTTAAGGAGGCTACAAGAGGTAAGTACTCATACTAGCCACTTTTAGAATCATGCAAGTTTTTTGTATACATTGAGTGTGGGCCTGTTTAATATCGGTTATAGGTCATGTTTGAACCTTGGTTTGCCCTTAAGCTTATGTGTTTGTGACTGTCCACTTGTTATGGCTTTCTAGCTTGCTTTTCATGTCATTTCCATATGCAACTATGTTTTTATGTTTTAGCATAGGGCTTAGGTGTTTGTAAACATCATTTACATGTTATATGTGTTGTGTTGAATCACTTAATGGTCATTGAGATGTTGCATTTCTGTCTGTCACCATGTTCTTGCTCAAACTTGCCATTTTGACCACTTTATATGCAATCTGTTGTTTGAACTCCTCTATTGATGTGTGATGTTTGTAAACATCATTTATATGTTCCATATGGTGTGTTTGATCACTTGCTTGCTGCTTAAACCATGTATATTCGACTGTCCACTTGTTCTTGTACATAACTTGCCATTTTCAATCATGTCTTCCGATTTTACAAATGATGCATGATCTTTGAAAACTACCACCACCATTGATTTTCTTGTGGAAAAATACACAATTTTCTTTTTTGTTTCACTCAATTTCATTAAGTTTTGAGCAAGTTATGGTTGCTTTTGTAAATCTGCCTAGACTAGGTTCAAGTTGTCTTGTTTTTGCCTTGCCTTGCCCTAGTTTTGAACTCAATTTTCCAAAGAGCATAACTTTTTTGATTTTTATCATTTTGAGGCCATTATTTTTTAAAAATTCTCTTTGATATGTCTAGTTTCAATGTGTGGATAAATAATTCAAGAATTGTCATTTTTGAAACACTTTGGCCCACTTGAAAGACATGACCTTTTTTAGAGTTTTTTTACTTGTTTTCATGAGTTTCTTTACTTGATTTTTCTTGCATGATTGATCTTGTATGAATCACCTTTTGATTTTTAACATTTTTATATGTTTGAAAACATTTGGCTCCTTGCTTTACCATGCTTATTCTTTCCTTTGTTAATGTATGAATATGAAAACCATGCCTTAAAACTTTTTTGTTGATTTGTGATGTACTTCTTGATGTTGTAACCTCTTGAACATGATCCCTTAACCTCATCTTACTTATTTATGTGTCTTTTTAGAACCATAACATGTTTAGGATTTGATCCTTTCCTTTGTAAATGCATGAATGTGAATGTATGACTTGGAACTTCTCTGTGAATCCTTGTATGTTTTTTGATGTTGTAACCTCATGAACATGACCCTTAACTCCCCCTACCTTACCTTAATTGTTTTATTAGAACCATAACATGTTTAGGATTGATTCTTGCTTTGAAAAGACACTATGAATCTTGTTTACCTTCCCTTATGTGAAGTTTGGGTCCATGCTTGAAATGTGGTCACTCTTTCTGTTTATCCATGATTGATTGTTATAAATATGCCTTGAAAATGATTAAATGTTGTTACATTTATCTTTGTTTGATCTATATACCATGATTGATTCAATTTGTAACTTGTATGCCTGAGTTTTGTTTTTCTTACCATTGATGAACTTGTTATTGTTACACATGTTTCATGCTTGCTCTTATTGGGTTGTTACCTTTGTAATCTTTGAACTTTGTCATGATAAAACTTTCTTGGTTGTTACCATGCTCTTTATATCTTCATCATGTTTGATTGAATTCTTATGTGTGCTTTAACGTTTTAAGTTCTCCCCAAGTGATGTGGCTTGTTAGCTCTCATCCAGTTGCCTTGTTTTTCCCTTATTCCAAAGGAAATTCTCTCTATTGACTTCATTGTCATAGTTAGCTCAATACCCCTCCCCTTGACTTGGTTAAGTCATTAGGTCCTTTAACTTAGTTAAGTTAGAACTCATATCCATTAGACTTTGCTTTAAGTCTAAAAGACATATCCCTTGTTAGGAGTATCCTTCAATTATAACTTTAGGATATAGTTTGTTAACTCTATGTAAGGATCATTGTCATGATTACTTACTCCCCTCTTGGCTTTTGTTAAAGCCAATCCCCTTAAGTGTTAAACTTAGATCTAGAGAGTTTTGTCAAACTCTATACAATCATTATTATGTTTGTTCCCCCTTGGAGCCTTGACCATAGTCAAGTGTTCCTCATCCCTAGTGAGGAGAACAATGGTTGCTCTAATTTTGTCCTAGTAAGGATACGTAGGCATAAGATTTGATATCTTTGCGAGCAAACTTAGAACTATCCTTAGGTGTTTACCTAGAACTTTACCCTAACCTTGATCCCAATAACCCTAGCAAACAACTTAGATAACTTAGCATACATACACACAAAAGATTCATGTAGAGTACTACAGATGTCTAGGATGCGAAATACCTACCCTAGGCATAACCAACCCCCGATCCTTGAATCTTTAGTGATGTTGTCACATCATGCAAAAGGTTTTTATTTCTTTAACCTTTCCTTTGGGTAAATAAAAGCTCGGTGGTGAATTTCAATGAATTAATATTCAAGTTAATCAATAGCTTGACATCCGATTCTTACCGCAACAATGGGTAATTCATCATTTAGACTTTAAAAGTGCATTTTTACTTGGTGAACTCAAAGAAACAATGTACATGCATCAACCTTTGGGTTTTAAGGACCATAATCATCCTCATCATGTACACATATTGTAAAAATCTTCATATGAGCTCAAGAAAGCTCCAAGAGCATGGTACAAAAGGTATGCTAATTATGCATTTTCTATTAAGTTTTTTCAAAGCAAGTCTGACAACTATCTGATTATCTGTCGGAAAGATACACCCATGGCTTATATTCTTCTTTATTTGGAAGATACTATTCTCATTTCTTCTTTAGATGATCTTTGCAAGTCTATCATATTACGACTCAACCCTGAATTTTCTATGAAAGACTTAGGACCACAAAGTTACTTTTTGGGTATTGTAATCACGTGGCACAATGGCGGTCTACTGTTGTCTCAAAAAAACAAATATGTAGAAGAAATTCTTGACTAGCGAGCATGTCATCTTGCAAATAATTTCTCCCTCTAGTTGACACTAAAATAAATCTTAGTGCCAAAAAAACACTCAATATAAAGACCCATCTCTATATCGTAGCCTTGTCGATGCTCTATGTAACACCCTAAACCTTGAAACTTATAAAATAGATTTAACGAATCATTCAGGATGTCACTACGACCACCGTACAAAACTCATCAAAACATTTGATAAAAAGCAGCAGAAATTCATAACATAACAACTTAAAAATTAAAATTCACTGATAAAGTGTTAAACTTTAAACCATATGGTTCGACATTAACTCAAAATATAGCACAATGTTTCGTTCCCGATGTTACAAGATCAAAGCACTAAAACCACTAAATTGCAATAAAAATGATAAGTAAATGAAGAATAGCTCCAACAAGCCACCTTCCACACACAGAAATAACTTTACTCCTGATTATCTACAAGATGTCTATGATGGACAACATTAAGAAAAATGGGCGAGAAATAAATTTTGATATAAATCGGAGTAAAGATTGCAATGGTGGACAAACACACAACATATCATAAATTCAATACATAACCAACAACATCAAAATCTCACACCCATTCTGCAACAGTATACACTTGTATGCAATGAAACTCACGACACAATGTGAAACTATGCATGTGGTACTAACTCAACATTTGGTTCTCTTAGGAACTGGGTCCCCATGACCCCCCCCCCCCCTCTTATGAGCTCCAAGACCCCCTTCTGAGTCTGGGACAAGACATTAGTCCCCCCTTCTAAACTAGTGTGCATGCATTTTCAACGACACGACACAATGATGCATGTCAATACAAATCAATGCAATAACAATAACAATGATTATGGTACCCCTTATGACCATAAACAACATGCATTGACATACAATAGTAATTTCCCCTTCTGAACTACTATCCAACAAACGTAATAACAAAGCACACAAGCATACAAACAGTCCCCCTTCTAAACTATTTATCATCATGTCAACAACATATAATTAATCACCATGTAATTATGAATCTCAAAATAATGCTAGTTATCATATAACATTAAAAAACAACATCATACGCATTCCATACAAATGCTACACCATGTAAACAACATTATTAAATAATTCAATCATTATTCAACAATGATAATTCCACCACGACTAATTATGCTCATAATAATTATTTAACAATACCAACACAACCAAACAGTAGCCAAATAGCGACCAAACTACAAAACCCCATCAAAATTCTAAAACGACGACTTGAACTATCCGAACTTGAACAAAATTTCCCCTTTTGACAGCATGATGGGTAACCCACCACTGAAGTGACGTCTGTCATCCACTTAAAATCCCCATTTCGTCATTCTAATAATGGTTGTCTTATAAAACCAAGCCTGGAGACCATGACGGTCTTCCTGTCACAGCGCTGGCGCCCGTCAGCTGCTTGAGGTGCATGACGGATAACCCGTTATCTAGGTGACGCCTATCACCCTGCATCAGGTTGCAAAATCATGCACAACCATGAGAGTTCACCTGAAACTCCAATTTTTGGCTTCCCAATCATCCCAGAACATCAAGAAAATTATACTACTTATAATATTATCATCATAACATTATAGCATCACAGATTTACACAATTCATTCTTAAATTTCATGAAATTCATGTTTATATTTCAAACCTTTAAAACTTCAACAATGACATATATCATATAAACATAAACATAATTACACACATACGAATTTGGTCATGAAATCACATAATAACACATTCAATCATCAATTTTTTGGATTCGTATAACAACAATAATTCATAATAGATTTCACATAATTCCTAAAATAGAATAAGGGTCTCTCTTCTACCCTTTCATTTAAAACACCAATATATAAGCACCCCCCCCCCCCCTTTTACCTCAGATTCTTAGCAACAAATTCTGAATTTGATTAAGGTTGGTGGTTTGAGTCCTTTCACTTTCAAGCCCTAGCCTCTTTTTCTCCAAAAAATCTAACTTCGTGTACTCTCTCCTCAAAAGCTCAAATAATCCATTTTTATCTCTAAAAGCTTAATTTAACATTTCACTAATTACACTTTGGCCCAACTCCTATTATAATTCTCACCACTTCCCTTATTTCTTCATAGCTTCTATTTTCTATTTATTTTAATTAATTAAAAACAATTATTATTTTTAATTATTTCTAATTATTCTAATCATTCTACTAACCAACCAATATTCTTACTACACCCCACTGTCGTACCCCAAAATTTGACCTCTCCTGTCTGGTTTTTTTTTCCTTTTGCATAAGCATGTGCACTTGCATTCCCAGCATGCGCATTGGCATTTATATTTATGAACTTATTACAGGTATGTCCAGTATCCCAGAAAAGTTGTCAAAAGTATCAATACAGGAAGAATAGAAGGATTTATATGTCTATCTACCCAAGCACAGGGTCGAAGCACGAAGCCATGGCCAAAGCACCTCGTTCTAAGCCAAGAAAAGAGGATTTTTTTTACTATGGTAACCGGTTACCCAAATCTGTGTAACTGGTTACACCCTCGTTACCAGTCCAAGGAGGGCGCATTTTCGCACTAGTAACCGGTTACCAGGATTAGGGTAACCGGTTACACTTGTTATTTTTGTTACTTTTCAGATGCTTTTCCATGCTACAGCAACTCTTGTCCCATTCCTTCTTCATACTTCATTCTAGCTTTGTGTGAAAGGTTCTAGACATATAATCACACCAAAAATATCAACTTCATTTGTTCCACTACCTCATTATCAATAAGGTTCATCATGCACCCTTATTTTCACTCATTTTGGGCCAATCAATCTTTAAAGTTGCATTTGGATCCTCAACCGAGTCAACTAATAACTAACTGAGTTAGACCTCAACTCAGTGAGTTGGATCTAACTAACTCCAAACCAAATGCCAAACCTCACTTAACTACCTCCATATCAAGTTCCAATCCTCCACTCACTCCAAGCCTATGGTATATATAAGAAAACCACTCACATTGATGAAGGAGGAAGGACTTTTGGATCCCAACTTTGATTCTAATTTTTCTCTAGTTTTTCACTCTTCATTCTCTGAATTTTTTGCAGCATTCTGTCTCAACCATCATCTTCTTCTTTGCTATACCTCACAAAATCTCATTCACCATTAAAGCTTAGAAAGTTTTGCATTAAAGCTTTGTATTCTTTAAGCTAAGCCCCTATTCATCTCCATATCATCACTAAATTTTGCAGCAACAACTACATTCACTTCATTCAAAGCCTTGGAAGCTGATTATTAAAGGAGTTTGGTGCAAGTTCAAATCCGAAACAATTATCTCATTATTCTCGGTTTTCTCGCAACAGATTGCTAAAGATCTCTGGATTTCTAGTTTTCTAAGCTCCTCTTCATCACATTTTGATCACAATAATTACCAAGGCAAATCTCAGCCTTGTAGGATGGTGAATTCCACTTAATTTTACGCTTTTGATCAATTCTGCGCTTTCATAATGTAGTGCTTAATTAATGTTGTGTTACTGTTTGTGCGGTAAAGCAGCAAACAAAAAATATTAAGTACCCAGTTTTGTCGTCTCCACAGGGATTAGTGCGATATGAACGCCGTTCAACGACCTCTACATTTCTAAGCTTATTGTTCAAAAGTTTTGGTTTAAAAGGTTCAAGGAACCATAGATAAAAACAGAAAATATAAAATAAAGACTGAAATATAAACGAAGCCTTGTTGGGATTGGATTTCATCAATTGATAACATATGCATTCTTCTGATCAAATTAAACACAGCGTAATCATTCGTCTAATATCCTCACATGTCACTCACGACAGGGCTTAACTCTAATGCAATGTCGAGAGAACAACCATGTTGTCTCATTGGAGATCTCTCTTCCAACAAAAACATAACACAACACATTAAGATCTGATACTCAAGCAAATGCTAAGCCTAAACCTATCTCTAGAATATAAGACCTAACAGGTAATCATCCTAGATCCATATCTGAAAAGTATATCTCTATCACGGTTCAAATCAAAGATAAACAGGTAAACAAGGACAATACCCATATCGGATAAACAATTGTTTTGCATAAAATACAATGATCAAAATATGTACACACGCTTAACCCTTTTTACATGTATTCATCTAATCTGCCAAATGGTTGTGAACATCATTCTTCATCACTATTATCACATACCCACACAATATCATATTGATCCTACTCATGCTACCCATGTTACTTAACCAACACAATACCATAGAAGATACGATGAATATCAACTTCAAAACCATGTCAAAAGTTTGTTCATTGATAGAAGAAAATCTGAGATCAAAGATGTGAAAAGGTTTTGTCAAGACCCACAAATACATAATCAAAGATAATCAATCAATAGATAATCCAAACTAGTTCACAAACATAAATTAGATGAAATATATAAGGTATCAAAAGATTACAATCCAAACCCCAACAAGAGATCAAAGATCTTACCTCCTCCCTCTTAGGGTTTGTGTTTCTCTCTCTAAAAAATGAAGAGATAAGTTCTGATGTTTCTAAATGTTACAAAATGAAATTATGAAAAGTTATGGAAGTTATGACCTAAAAAAATAGTAAAAACACTTAAATACCCCACTCAAGATCTGCTACACTCGCCTAGCGAGCAGATCCTTCGCCTAGCGAGCACTAAAGTTTGGCATGTGAGGTGCCTCTATTCTAACAAACCGACTCTGAGAATTTTTCATGTGTTCGCTAGGCGAACAATCCTTCGCTAGGCGAACAATCCTTCGCTAGGCGAGTACTTTGCTCATTCACTCACCACAGCGAATGCTGGTCAATTTGCTACTGGAAGTGTTCGCTACTTGCTTGCTAGTAGTTCTCCTAGAGAGTACTTCGCTACCTTCCTTGCCACATCGAATGTTGATCTTTTTGATTCTGTCCAAGTCTGGGAGTGTTCGCTGGCAGCTCGCTACATGATCGCCTAGCGAACACTTCGCTACCTCACTCGCCAGTGCTTCGCCTAGCGAGCTTGCTTTGGTTCGCTTTCTTTCTTGATTCCTTTGTCATCTTTCTTGTGTCTTACTTTTCAATTTTTTTGTGCATAATTCCTACACAATAACACACAAATCAAAGGTACCAAGAGATTTTCACAATATATTGCAAACCAAACAAAGCAAGAGCGATTTTCAACACTTAATTGACGAAAATGAGTGAAAGATGTTGTTCTGGCCTGGGCCCTGGCTTGACCGGGCAGGCCCAGTCCAATAATATTTTGCCAAGCCCCCTCCAGCTTGGGCCACAGTCGTCGAGCACAGGGTCCTTGACGAGCAGGTAATGTCCCTCCGCGGGCAGAATCTTCCTCATCTGTGTCGAGCACAAGACTCCCCCGTCGACTAGACACTACCCTCGTCGAGTAGAACCTGTCCCTCCGCGGGCAGAGCCTGCTCCCTTGCCGGGAAGGACAACATGTTCTTCGCACGTTCTCCACGTGCTCCCCTCCGCGGGGACACGTCATCCACGGACTACCCACCTCCGAAAGAGCATGTCAACCCACTTTCCGGAGTCCACGAAGCAGTTGAACTAGGGCGAAGACCATGTTCTGGTCTTCACTACGCCACGTAAGCCCTATCAGTCACTTGGGTTGGGCCTGGCCATCCAGCCTAACTCAAATGACCGTTGGCCCTGCACTGGTGTCTCTCTATAAATACCCTTTTTCATAAGAGGGTCAGGTAACCTCTTCTTACCCTCTTTTCTGTACTTGTAACCACTCTGCCCACACGCTTACTTTGGCATCGGAGTGTCTTGCAGGTACACCCCCCTCCTCTTCTTCAACACCGGTGAACAGGCAGTAAGTCAAAGACGCGTGGAAGCCAGCGATCCCTTTCTGATCAGGTCAGATCAGTGGCACCGTCTGTGGGAACACTCGAGTAGGGCTTTTGTATTGATCAACCTCGCTGTCTCGCGGACATTCCCCTGGCTATCGAGGATGTACTGGCCGTCGGGGGTCACCAACTTCGACGGTGGCAGGCTGCGCACGAACGAGACTATCTTCAAATAGCCAGCCATGTCCTCATCGTTGAGGGACCCCACGCGCACTATGTATTGGTCAGTCCCCCGGGAGAAATGTTCCGAAGACCATTCCACGTGCACCCTCGGCAGCATGACGACTTCCCGCTGGCCGTTCACAATCCGCTCCCCTTATGAATATAAAGAGTCGACCCCTGCATGCGTGATCGGGATGACGATGAAGAAGAGACCCTTGAAATCCCGAATAGAGTCCATGTACGTCTTGAAGAGCCTGTTCGGTTGCTTGAACGACACCCATCCGTGCCTACCATCCACCGTCTGCCGCTGCAGATGGAAGACGCGGAAGAATAGCGGCAGCGTGACGCCAACCTCAAGATAGCGGCACATGACCTCGAATGCCCAAATAAAAGCCAAGGTATTCAGATGCAACTGCGAGGGGGCCAACCTCAACCAGTCGAAGAGGCCCAGATGGAAGTCTGAGAACGGCAGCCTGAGCCTGGCCTCTTTAAAATAGAACTCATACATCGGGAACCGCATCCTCCCGTACTTCGAGAATATATGGTGGCGTTCCCGAGGACAGTAAACTTGCCAATTTTGGGGTTCACCTTCTTCCCGGTCCTCCACGGTGGCGTAGACTCCCGTCGGGTCAGGAGCGAAACAAGAAGGCATGGACAGAGGCTCCTCGGCCACCCACTCCTCGAGGGGAAGAACTCGCTCGTCGAAGTAAGGAACGTCCGGCTCGTTGTCCTTGACCATTGTCCCCAGGACCAACGTAGTCATGAACACCTGAAAAGCAGAAGGTAACGATGAATTCGATGACAAAGATCAAATTCACCCTTCCACCGCAAGTCAAGTGAAAGGGCGACGAGGACAGCCCGAGCATCCTCCTCGGTGGCTCTATCCAAATCCTACCGTCTCCCCGGGACACCTACCTAACCTAATCTACCCACTCTCCCCGGGACGTTCATCAGTATAAGCATCTGTCTCCGGGGCATTCATCAGAATAGGTGTTTTTCCTCTGAACGCTCACTATAAAACCCTAGAAAGCCCCGCCTACAGCGGCGGAGACCCACACCTCTTCTCGGGGCATTCAACGTACCCCGACCATGGTCCTAAAACAAACAGGAAAAACAAAAGAAAGGAGAAGAAAAACTTACTATATTTCGATCTACGGCGGAGTGCGAGACGGCTGCTGCGGCAGAGATATCAGACGGTAGCGAGGCGGAAGGTCAGAGAGATTGAGAGCAAGAAGGTGAAAAATGGAGAATGAACGGGGGCTCACTTACTTATATCCCAACACGGGACTCAAAGCATCCCTAGGCACTCGAGTACCCTAGGGTAGCCGCCCTAACATCCACCCAGCGCACGACACGTGGCGAAGGCTGACAGTCGCGTCCCGTCACATCTCCCCGCCAACACGTGTCCTCAACCCCGGACGCCCGATGAAGAGGAAGAACTCGCGCACTCGTGTCCCTGCGAAACACGAGCTGGAAGGTTTTCCCCTCAGGCTAATCTCTCCTCCCCGGCACAACGTCACCCAAGTCCTCGCTCCCTCCCTCTGAGCTACGACTTGGGGGGTAGATGCCAACATTTGATCGATCAAATAAGTGAAATTTTGTGTCTAACAACTCGCCCCAACTAGCTTTTTTCTTGTCCTCAAGCAAAGTATGTCTCTCATTTCGCAATAAGAGGATTTTCTCAAGACTAGATTCACCCAAGAATGGATAAAATTGGCTCAACACAAATGATGCAAACAAGCCATGGTTTCAAATGTTTAGAATCAAACAATGCACAAGAGCTAAATTCTTAAAGCAAATATAAAGCCATGTATCAATCAACAACTATGTTTTTCATGAGTGAATCACTCTATCTCTCCTCTTCGAATAAGGATTGAAGAAATTACACGTTTGCAACCGTGGGGGACAATTTCACTCAACTAACAAACCATGCCAATATCAATTCAATTCATACAAAATCTAACAATCAAAAGCGAAAATATGGAAGCAAGAAGATCACTAAGGTCTTTAAGGTTGTAGCTTGGTCGAGTTTACAAACAAGGGACATTTCTAAGGCCATTGAAACGAAATTGCTTATGCAAAAGAGACATTCACCGAACACGTTATTTACACACCTCAACTTCATTCCATTTGTTTCTTAGTTGCAAACCTTCACAAACCTTATTTCACAACTTATTCTTTCACTATTTTTCTTTTCCAAGCAAGCATTCTTTTTCTTTTCTTCTCTTTTTTTTTCTTTTTTCTTATTCACACAATTTTTTTGGTGCTTGCTTGAATTTTTCAAAAGTTGTAACAACCTACTATCTTCCTTTTTCATTCGCCCCAACTTAACTTTTACTCAACCCTCAAGTGAATGCTCTTAGATTTTTATGGCAAAGAAGACAATTAAAACAAATTCAAAGGTTCAAGAAAAATTTTAGAATCTCTCAAAATTAAGAATGAGATTCACATTGTTTAGGCTCAAAGGGGTTAACGAATTCTCTCTACTCACGGGTAAGTTGCATTTGGAACTGGTTATGCTCAATAAAAACAAGTGCCTAGATCATTTCTAATGCTTCCACAAATTCACAATAATAACAAGATAAATCATGAATCAAACGAATCAACAAAGTTTGTCAGAAATCTAACATTTAGTAAACAATAGAAGCTTTCTCACAAATTGTGGTTTTTGGTCCTAAGTGAAACAATCATTCAAACGAGTTGACAAAAGAACAAATTTAATTTGCAAAAAGACTTAAGTCCTTAAGCATTCTAAAATTCTAAACAAAGGAAACCATGTACCTTGACAACATTCACTTGTTTAATACTATCATCGTCATCCAAACTCGGTCGAAGCTTCATTGAATACTTTTATACCGATAGCAACCACTCTAGAAGGAGTTTTCGTCATTCTTGAACACTCTAGAAAAAAACATAAAAAGAAACAAATATATACAATATATACAAAGCTTAAAAACATAGACCCGTTGCAATGCACTTCAAAATCTTAACACCATTCCCCGGCAACGGCGCCGTTTTATTGGTGCGGTAAAGCAGAAAGCAAAAAATATTAAGTACCCAGTTTTGTCATCTCCACAGGGATTAGTGCAATATGAACGCCATTCAACGGCCTCTACATTTCTAAGCTTATTGTTCAAAAGTTTTAGTTTAAAAGGTTCAAGGAACCATAGATAAAAACAGAAAATATAAAATAAAGACTGAAATATAAATGGAGCCTTGTTGGGATTGGATTTCATCAATTGATAACATATGCATTCTTCTGATCAAATTAAACATAGCATAATCATTCGTCTAATATCCTCGCGTATCACTCATGATAGGGCTTAACTCTAATGCAACGTCGAGAGAACAACCATGTTATCTCATTGGAGATCTCTCTTCCAACAAAAACACAACACAACACATTAAGATCTGATACTCAAGTAAATGCTAAGCCTAAACCTATCTCTAGAATATAGGACCTAACAGGTAATCATCCTAAATCCAGATCTAAAAAGTATATCTCTATCACGGTTCAAATCAAAGATAAATAGGTAAACAAGGACGACACCCATATCGAATAAACAATTGTTTTGTATAAAATACAATGATCAGAATACGTACACACGCTTAACCCTTTTTACATGTATTCATCTAATCCGCCAAATGGTTGTGAACATCATTCTTCATCACTATTATCACATATCCACACAATATCATATTGATCCTACTCATGCTACCCATGCTACTTAACCAACACAATACCATAGAAGATACAATGAATATCAACTTCAAAACCATGTCAAAATTTGTTCATTGATAGAAGAAAATCTGAGATCAAAGATATGAAAAGGTTTTGTCAAGACCCACAAATACATAATCAAAGATAATCAATCAATAGAGAATCCAAACTAGTTCACAAACATAAATTAGATGAAATATATAAGGTATCAAAAGATTACAATCCAAACCCCAACAAGAGATCAAAGATCTTACCTCCTCCCTCTTAGGGTTTTTGTGTTTCTCTCTCTAAAAAATGAAGAGAAATAAGTTCTGATGTTTCTAAATGTTACAAAATAAATTATGAAAAGTTATAGAAGTTATGACCTAAAAAAACAGTAAAAACACTTAAATACCCCACTCAGGATCTGCTACGCTCGCCTAGCAAGCAGATCCTTCGCCTAGCGAGCACTAAAGTTTGGCACGTGAGGTGCCTCTGTTCTAACAAACCGACTCTGAGAATTTTTCATGTGTTCTCTAGGCGAACAATCCTTCACTAGGCAAGTACTTTGCTCCTTCACTCGCCATAGCGAATGCTGGTCAATTTGCTATTGGAAGTGTTCGCTACTTGCTCGCTAGTAGTTCGCCTAGCGAGTACTTCGCTACCTTCCTCGCCACAATGAATGTTGATCTTTTTTATTCTGTCCAAGTCTGGGAGTATTCGCTGGCAGCTCGCTACGTGCTCGCCTAGCGAACACTTTGCTACCTCACTCGCTAGTGCTTCGCCTAGCGAGCTTGGTTTGGTTCGCTTTCTTTCTTGATTCCTTTGTCATCTTTCTTATGTCTTACTTTTCAATTGCTTTGTGCATAATTCCTGCACAATAACACACAAATCAAAGGTACCAAGATATTTTCATAATATATTTCAAACCAAACAAAGCAAGAGTGGTTTTCAACACTTAATTGACAAAAATGAGTGAAAGATGCCAACATTTGATAGATCAAATAAGTGAAATTTGGCGTTTAACAGTTACATGAATAATTACTTTGCCTGCTTGATTCTATTAGTTCTTGATTACTCTAGATTAACATGAATTTTGCATTTACTGCCATGATATGTTACACTGTGATTGCGTGCAATAAGTGATTCCGAAAAGTATTTTTCAAAATTCTGCCTTTGCTATTTTTGCAGGTGTAATCGGTTATTGAATTTGGTGTAACCGATTACTACATTTGGTGTAACCGGTTACACCTCCTTCCTACGCCCTGGGAAGTCACTTTGTACATGGTGTAACCGGTTACACCATTTCAAGTAACTGGTTACACCTAACATTTTTTGTTGCCACTTTCATGCTGTTTTGGGACTGTTTTGCATGATCTTCTTGTATGTTTTCCCTTGCATGTCTATGTTGATGCCTATGCCATGTTTTAGGCCAATATCTCATTGCAATGATTTTCGCTTAATTAATTGCATGATTTTACTTGTTTATCTTGCAATTTTACTACATGTTTGAAGCACTTTTTTGCACATTTTTACTTATGTGTTAACATGGAAATGCTTAGAAATGCATGTTAGCTTGATCTTTGCTTTGCACTTCAAATGGATGCATTAGATTTTTTCTCCCTTGAGAAAATTTAATCTTGTTTAACATTATTTCTCACACTTGCTTTAATGATCTTTTAACTTGCTTGAAAGATTATTGGCATTTTCTTCCCTTTGATTAATTGATCAAAACTTTGTTTTGATTAACTAATTGCCTCTGTGCTTTTCTTTAGGATCTCCTTAGATTCCCCTTCTTTCTTGATCCTGTTTCCAGCTGGGCAACTGAGTAATAAATTGGAGCACTGTACAAATGGCGAAGCGGCATCAATCCTGTCAATCTCAATTTTCGTACTATACTTTGGATACTAGAGAAGAAGTGAGAATTGAGAATTCTTACCCTCATTCTGACTATTCTAGGTAGGGGACGAATGACCCTGAGCCTAGAATGGTCACGTCTATCCCTAGACTATAGTGTCTCTTAAGTCGATCCTTGGCATAGTCAGTCATCCATGCCCCAGTATTTTCTCTCTCTTTTGGGTTAACAACCTTCTCTTGGTTCAAACACCCTTTCCTTTGGTTAATCACCGTTCCTCGGTTAAAAGACCATTCTTTTTATGTTGGGTTAATTACCTTTTGGTTAAAACACCCTTTTGTTGGTTAACCACTACCCGCTAGTTAAAAGACCAACTCCCCTTTTTCCTTTGGTAAACCACTGCCCGTCAGTTAAAATACCAAGCCCCTTTTGGGTTAGCAATCTTCTCTTAGTTCAAGCACCCTTTTTCTTCGGTTAACCACTGCTCATCGGTTAAAATACCAAAACCCTTTTAGGTTAGCAACCTTTTCTTGGTTACAACACCCATATCTTGGTTAACCATTGCCTGTCAATTAAAAGACCATATACCAATTTTCCTCTCCCCATTAGAGTCAACACATTTTTCCTTGGTAAATCACTTCCTGTCAGTTAAAAGACCAATTTTTATTTTCCCCAGTAGATACCCACACCTCAATTTCTTGGGTTAATCACCAAGTCTCGGTTAAAACACCCTTGTTTTTACCTCTCCTTCCTTCTTTTGGTTTTGACACTACTTCTGTGTTTCTCTTCCTTGGTTTCGTAAACTATGGAGTTATGAGTTCCTCATTACACTTTGAAGATACATAGGCACAAGATTGCGAAATCTTGGCGAGCTACCTTCTCTTTTCTTCCTTGATTCTGTGAACTGTAGAGCTTTGAATTCCTCATTACACTATGAGGATACGTAGGCACAAGATTGCAAAATCTTGGCGAGCTACCTTCTCTTTTCTTCCTTGGTTCTGAACTACAAAGCTCTAACTTTCTCATTGTACTATGAGTATACGTAGGCACGAGGGCCCCAATCCTCTGCGAGCACTTTTATTGTCCCTTTTCCTTCCCTCTTTCACGAGTAACCTTTATATATAACACCCATTTGAGCCTAGAACAAGCAGAATAGTCCCCGTTGAGTATGATGGATGCGTGGGGTGCTAATACCTCCTCTCGCATAACCGACTCCCTTACCCGTTTCTCTTTACCCTGGATTTTATCGATATTTTTCCTTTCCTTTTAAAATAAATAAAGTTCGGTGACGACTATGTTGTACCATCGAGTGTGCGATGCGCTTGGGTATATTCCCACTAGCTTCACCCACCATATACCACATACACATAAAGTTCATAATATATTTAATTAAAAGTGTAACACATACTAAATAATTAAATAAAAATACGAATAAAATTTGATTAAATAAATTAATCAAACTTCGATGTGTTACAACTCTTCCCCACTTGGAGAATTTTCGTTCTAAAACATCACGTAAAGGGGAAACAGAGTCGAATACGACTCTCTCATCTGACTCTCCAGCTCCCACATCATACTTCCACCAACAGAACCTCCCCACACCACCTTCACCAGCGCAATCTTCTTACCTTACAAGTGTTTTACTTCACGATCATCTACTCTCAAGGAAGATGTCTCAATGGTCAAGTTATCTCTAACTTGCACATCATCCACTTGAATCACATGAGATGGATCAAGAATAAACTTCCTCAACTGTGACATATGAAAGTCATAATGAAGATTTGAAGAAAATGACAGTAATGCTTCTCTGTAGGCCACTTCTCTTATTTGCTTCATAATCCGGTAAGGACCAATGAAACGCGGTCTGTGCTTTCGAGATGTCAAAGCTCGACCAACACCAGTTACTGGAGTAACTCACAAAAACATGTGATCTCCCTCAATGAACTTAAGTGTTTTTATCCTCGTATTATGATAATTCTTCTGGAGACTCTGTGAAGCTTTCATCTTCTCTTGGATCATCTTGATCTTCTTGGTAGTTTGTTGAACAATCTCAGATCCAAGCGCAACACTCTCACATGATTCATACCAACACAAAGGTATCTTACACCTTCTACCATATAAAGTCTCAAACAGTGCCATTCCAATACTAGAATGGAAACTGTTGTTGTAAGTGAACTCAATCAATGGTAAGCAAAAATCCTAATTACCTCCTTACTCCAAAACACAAGCTCTCAATAAATCCTCCAAAGACTGGATAGTCATCTTTGTTTGACCGTCTGTTTGCGGATTATAAGCAAAAAATAACTTCAGAGAGCATGGTACAAATAATTTGCAGATTATGTATTTTCTATTGGTTTCTCCCAAAGCAAGTTTGGAAGCTCTCTATTTATCTACCAGAAAGATACACATATGACCTACATTTTTCTTTATGTGGATGATATTATTCTTATTGCTTCTTCAAATGATCTTTACAAGACTATCATATTACAACCCAACTTTGAATTTGTTATGAAAGACTTGAGACCATGCAACTACTTTTTGGATATTGCAGTCACTTGGAACGATGATGGTCTATATTTGTCTCAAAACATATATATAAGAAATTCTTAAACGAGCGTGCATGTCATCTTGTAAATCATGTCTCACTCCAATTGAAACCAAACCAAAGTTCAACGCCATGAAAACTCATCTCTATATCGTAGCCTTGTTGGTGCTCAATAGTGTCTCACTTTCACGATACCGAACATTTCCTACATGGTTCAACAAATATGTATAGTTATGCACGACCCAAAGGAGGATCACATGCAGACTCTCTGATGCATTATGTGATATATACATGGTACTAGTCATTATTGTTTACATCTTTATCTCTCATCTATTAGATCACTAATTTCTTACACATATGTTGACTGAGGTGGATGTTCAAACACCAACCGTTCTACCTTTGGTTATTGTCTTGGCGATAACTTACTCTCACTGTCTTCCAAACGTCAACCTACACTCTCCAGATCTAATCTTGAGGTTAAATACCGTGGTGTTGTCAACATAGGGTCTAAATCCTGTTGGTTACGTAACCTATTTCTAGAGCTACATTGTCTGATCCATAAAGCTACTATGACATATTGTGGTAATGTTAGTGCAATATATCTTTTCGATAATTCCATTCAACATCTAAACACAAAACACATCAAAATGAATATTCATTTTGTTCACGAAAAAACAGTTTATGGACAGGTACGTGTCTTGCATGTCCCATCACACTATCAAATTGCAGATATCTTCACCAAGGATCTTTTTCTAATACTCTTTCAAAAAATTTAAGACAGTTAAGTGTACGACAATCTCCCATTTCAACTGTGGAAATGTGATAGGATATGCATTTTTAAAAAATATATTGTGTCATACACCTACACCTATTGAAACATTAAATAGACTTTCAATTTAAAGTGTCTATGAGCTATACAATATAAGGGCATGCATGTAGAAAGAGCTTTGTAAGACTAGAAAAATAGAGCATGCATGTAGAAAGAGCTTTGTAAGACTAGAAAAACAATGTTTGGTCTCATATCCTTCTCTGGCCCCTCCAATACTAAATTTAGTAATTATTTTTCATCCATAGAATAATTCACCTAAAGTCATTTAACTTTCTTTCATAATTCCTACCCTTATTTATGACATATAAGAGAAAAGAAAACTATTGTAGGATTGTGTGAAATGTCCAAAAATAATGACTTTTTTTCAACAAATATTCTCAAAAGCATAAGCAGTCCCTTTTGACTTCACTTCATATATATATATATATATATATATATATATATATATATATATGTATATATATTCTTCTAAACCTTTCGGTGTGGGTCTCAAGTCACTGTCTTTCTATCTCTGTTGTCTTTTTTGTTACAGTTTAGTGCACTCTTCTCTTTAGTATCCTCTCACATTTCTCATGAGTCATGACATGAGTTTTCTTCACACTCTTCAAGGAACCAAAAAACCAAACCCTTCATTCATGGAGACACATAACCTTATCTTTTTAATCCTTCTCTTCTTTCTACCTTGTTCACTTTCCTTTGTTCCTATAGACAACTACTTAATTAACTGTGGATCACACAACAATGCTTCAATCCTCAATAGAGTCTTCATGAGTGATTCAACAAAACCAGGCTTGAATTTTCTCTCTTCAGATGATTCCATTTCTCTCATAAACAAAAACCCTTCTCCAAATTTGCAAACTTTGTATCAGACAGCCAGAGTTTTCATCACCACTGGGAGATACAGGTTCAATATGAAGAAAAATGGTACTCATTTGATTCGTTTTCATTTCTTTCCATTTAAAGATCAAGGTTTTGACTTGAAATCTGCAAAATTTAGTGTTTTTGTTAATGGAATTTCGGTTCTAAGTGAGTTTAAGCCACCTGATGAGGTTCTGATTAAAGAGTTTATTTTGAAGATTGAGTCAAACTTGCTTGAAATTTTGTTTAGACCCTTTAATTCTGGTTTTGGATTTGTAAATGCTGTGGAAGTTTTTACTGCTCCTGAAGATTTTGTTATAGATTATGGAACAAGGTTGGTTGGTCCTTCAGGTATGGAAGAGTACAAAAACATTTCATCTCAGGTTTTAGAAACTATTCATAGGATTAATGTTGGAGGTGTGAAAATAACTCCTTTTAATGATACCCTTTGGAGGACTTGGATTCCTGATGAGGATTATTTGGTTTTTAAGGAAGCAGCTAAACATGCAGTAAGCACTCATACACCTGATTACGAAAAGGGAGGCGCAACGCCAGAGATCGCGCCGGAAAATGTTTACATGACTGCTCAGCAGATGAATAGAGAAAACACAAGTTTAGCTTCAAGGTTTAACATAACATGGAAATTTCCTGTGGCTTCTGATGGTATTTCGCACTTGATTCGGTTGCATTTCTGTGATATAGTTAGTAGTTCTCTCAATTTGCTTTACTTTGATGTGTATATCAATGGTTATATTGCATATAAGGATCTTGATTTGTCATCACTTACATTTCACACTCTTGCGTCACCGATGTATGTGGATTTTGTTGCTAATTCGGACGATTCGGGTGTTATTGAAATAAGTGTTGGTCCTTCTGAGCTGAGTAGTTCTATAAGGATTAATGCCATATTGAATGGTGCAGAGATAATGAAGATTGTCAACGATGTCGATAATACTAAGATTGTGCGCGGGAGGAAGCACTTATGGGTGTTGATAGGTTCAGTTATCGGAGGAATTGTTGTTTTGTTTTTGGTTGTAACTGTTTTTATACTTGCTACCAAATGCAGGAAGAAGAAACAAAAAGAAACTATAGTGGGAAGTGTGGGATGGACGCCTTTGCGTATGTTCGGAGGGAGTTCTCTTAGTCGAACATCCGAGCACGGTTCTTATGGATATCTTGGAATGAAGATCCCTTTTGCTGATATACAATCAGCAACAAACAATTTTGATAGAAATTTGATTATAGGGTCCGGTGGATTTGGTATGGTTTACAAAGGAGTACTTAGAGACAATGTAAAAGTTGCTGTCAAGAGAGGTATGCCAGGTTCAAGACAAGGCCTTCCGGAATTCCACTCTGAAATATCGATTTTATCCAAAATCCGCCATCGCCATCTTGTTTCACTAGTTGGTTTCTGTGAAGAAAATTCAGAAATGATACTTGTCTACGAGTATGTTGAAAGGGGTCCATTGAAAAAGCATTTATATGGTTCGTCACGACAACCGCCTCTCAATTGGAAGCAACGGCTTGAGGTATGCATTGGTGCAGCCAGAGGTTTGCATTATCTTCACACTGGTTTTGCTCAAGGAATCATCCACCGCGACATTAAATCGACCAACATATTGGTCGATGAAGACTATGTGGCAAAGGTTGCTGATTTCGGTCTTTCGAGATCAGGGCCATGTATCAACGAAACACACGTGAGTACTGGTGTGAAAGGGAGTTTTGGTTATCTTGATCCCGAGTATTACCGGAGGCAACAACTTACTGATAAATCGGACGTGTATTCATTTGGAGTTGTTCTTTTTGAGGTTCTTTGTGGAAGACCTGCTGTTGATCCACAACTGACTAGAGAACAGGTGAATTTAGCAGAATGGGCGATCGAATGGCTGCAGAAGGGAATGCTGGATCATATTGTCGACCCTCATATTATCGACGATATCAAACCAAGATCATTGAAGAAATTTGGCGAAACAGCAGAGAAATGTTTAGCTGAATATGGTGTTGACAGACCAACTATGGGTGATGTCTTGTGGAATTTGGAATATGCACTTCAGCTTCAAGAAAGTGAACAACAAAGGACGATACACGATGATAGCGGTGACAGCGAAGCGGATTATGAAACAACAAGAACAATTCATGAAAACTCTACCAGCAGAAGAATGGAAAGAGATTATGATAATGATTGTTCAGATGTTAGTACTAGCCAAGTGTTTTCCCAGCTCATGAATAATAATGGTAGATGAATAATGTTTGGTTATTATACTTTACTTGCCTAAACTTTCTCTTTTTTCTTTTCCAATATGTATTCATATACTAACAAAAGGGTGATTTAGGCTCCTTATAGTTCACTGATAATTTATTATAAAATGCTTGAATATCATAGTTGTTTGACATTGGAAAATGCTACAAATTTGTTGTAGTGTGATATAGTCATGTTATGCAGTAACAGTTAATTCTAGAGCTTTATTTGTTTAAGGTCTTTTGGATGATATACTTGGAATAATTCCATTGATATTGCATGTGTAAATTACATAAGAAGTGGAAAATTATTAATTATAAAAAAGTAAGAGTAAGATAAGTTATAAATTTCTAATTATGAAATCACTGACCATTATGTCTGAGATAATCTAATAAACCAGATTCCTCGTGGTTAAGTGGGGCCTATTGAAGAAAATGGAGAAGCCTTTTGCCGCCATAAGTGATATGAATATATTGGGATCCAACCAAAAAGAAGCTGCGTGCAATTCTTAAACATGTGTGGGACAATGGAATTATAGCCTCCACTCAAAATAGCACTTTCTTATGGAAGCTGTTCTCAACATTTTTTCTCTTTGTAACCAAAACTAATAGGACATCGAATCGGCGGGACCTCAATATCGTGTTTTGTTTTAAACCACTCGAATTGAGAAGAAACCATGATCGAACTTATACAAATAAATAAAATGACAAAACGGATCAGACCCGTCCGACCCCCGTTTAGCCTATCAAAACAAAATAGACCAAAACAGACCTTCTTAGTAGCCATAAACGGATCAGGCCCGTCAAACTCCGTTTAGCCTGCCAAATCAAAACAGACCAAGACCAAATCCGACAGACCCTCTGTTTAGCTTGCCAAAGCTAAACAAACTAACTCCGTCATACCTGTTTAGTCAACTATTTTTAGACGACCGAGCCTAAGCTTTCGAACCTCCCCAATCCATTTGTTTTTACATTGCAAAGGTCTAAGTGAGAGAGACATACTTGTTGCCACTTTTAGGCTTAGGGGTGGTAGGGTCCCAGGCCCCGCTCTGTTTTTTTGACAGTCAAGCCAAGGTTTTCCAATCCATCCCCTTTATTTTGTCCGTCTCACCCTTTTTTTGACGGATTTGACAGAGCAGACATGTCTATTTGTCACTCTACAATTAAAAGATGGATTTTTAATTCACATATAGTCACGGTTTAATTAGTTGAACTCTCTAGTACAGGTTTTAAAACATTAATTGTGACATGCTTCTTCTTAGTGCTTTCTCATATATTTTACCAAACTCTCAAATTCTTAGTGCTTTCTCATATATTTCACCAAACTCTCAAATTTAATATTGAATTTGGTCAATAGACTTAGACTTTACAGCTCACAGCTATAAATAAAAAATTCCCATGGTGTTGCAAGATCCCTCACCAACTGCAAATAATGATACAAAAAAAAACACACATCCAAAGAAGCTAACAAAGAAAAAAGACATTGAATTAATGAAATGAAACTATGGGCGCTATTAGGGCTGGCAATGAACCAAATCAACTCGAAAATAGTTCGAAATTCGACTCGACAATTAAATCGTTGAACTAGGTTCATGAACCAAATGAGTTGAGTATGAGCGAAAAATTAAGTTCGTTAACTAAATGAGCTGAACTTGAACTATACATGGTTCGACTCGTTAGGTTCATGAGTCAACTCGATTACATATGAAAAGAATTATATTGTCTTTAAGATTAGGTTTAAATATTTACTTCAAATCTTAGACAAATTTAATCTTCAATTTAGTAGTTTTTGAATTAGACTCTCAAATGTATCTCTTGAAAGTTGTGTAGGTTTTGAATTAGTAGATTTCGAAGATAAAGTTAAATTTCAATATGATAACTTTTATTTTATTTTAATATTTTATTTAAAAAATATTTATTTATTTAAAATGTCAAATATACTAAAAAATATATATATATTTAAAAAAATAGTTTTTAAGTTCGTGAACCATGTAAGCTGAACCTAATGAGATGAACCTAACGAGTCGAACCGAACTGTTCGTGAACTTATAACGAGTCGAGTTTGAGCTTAAAAAAAAGTTCGTGTCAAACTCGAACTCGAACTCGAACTCGAATAATTCTTAATGAGTCGAGCCGAGCTGAGGTGAGTTCGACTCGACTCGACTCATTTCCAGCCCTAGGCGCTATGCATGTAGTTGTAGTTATACCAAAAGTATGTTTGTATTAGTAGTGGAATAAAACATGGGCCCTATTCTATAATTTGAAAATTTTATGAGGAATAGAACATAATTTAGATATATATGAAGATACACAATGAAATTGATATCATCATTTTCCATTCTATTCCATCATTTTAACAATTATTCAAACAATAGAATACTATACTATGTCACTATATTCTATTAAAAACATCTATCCTTGGAGAAGGAAATGTTACAACAATATGTCACTGAGAAAAAGTGAATTTTGAAATATTCAAAATATTCTGTTATTATGTTAGTATCAGTTGACAGTTAGTTGGTAATTCTGTTATGACAATTACCAATATGATAGAATTAGTTACACTAGTTATAGTTTTAACTTGTGCTCTCTATAAATTAATACCAGCAATATACACTGTTTCGTTTAATCAATCGCTTATTCATAATAAGTTTCTTTTTTTCAATTTTCTCTCAAACCCTCACAACCAAGGGCCAAGAAGCATTAGCAATAAACTATAATGATCAGCGCCACATTTCATGCCGCAGTTATATTTGTTCCCTCTCAAATACAAATTCAAGAAACACTTACACTCTTGATAATGGCAAAGATAGAAATTAAGTTGAAGGATTCTTGCGGCAGAATCTAACTCTGATTCAAACCCCAGGTACATAGAATTCAAGAATCTCACTCTGATTTTTGTTGAAGATGGCGAAAGTGACACTTCACGTGTACGACTTGACCAGTGGTTCGGAGAAAACGAACAGCACCGTTGTTCACATCAACAAGATCTTCAAGAACGGTATTGGTCTCGGTGGAATATTCCACAGCGCTGTTCAGGTCTTAATCCACTGTCTCCTCGTTATTTCTTTCTGTTTTCTTTTTCGGTTATTTGGATTGTATCTTGAATCTTGAGTCTCCCTTAAAATCTTCATTATATGTATACTGAATCGTTGATTTAGTTATAATATATGGTGATTTAGTGATTGTTTGTGGTACTGTGACAGGTTTATGGAGATGAAGAATGGTCATTTGGATTCTGTGAGGAAGGAACTGGAGTTTTCAGTTCTCCTTCTGGGAAGAACACAGCGTTTACATATAGAAAATCCCTTGTTCTAGGAAAAACAAACTACAATATTTTCAAGGTAAATCAAATATTAAGAGAACTTAGTAGAGAGTGGCCTGGAAATTCTTATGATCTCTTCTCCAAAAACTGCAACCACTTCTGTGATGAATTTTGTCGAAGACTAGGCGTTCCAAAACCTCCAGGTTAACTTTAGAATCAATCTATTTAATTTTGTGATGAATTGTTACCTTTTTAATATATTTTACAGCTTCAACTGTGTATTCTTGCACCTTTCATGACAGGTTGGGTTAACAGGTTTGCGAACATTGGTGATCTTGCTAAGGAAGTGGCTGGGAATGCAACATCGCGGTTCAGGCAAGCAAAAACAGAGATTGTATCAGCATGCAAAGCAGCGCACCGAATCCTGTTCTGTGTTACAAATAATGTTAAAGCTGATATGGATGATTCCCCTAGAGAAGAAGAATCTCCTAGAGTTCAACATGCTTATTTTACTAATGGTGTGAAACCATCTACTTTCTAGTAGTTCAGAAGCTGAGAATCCATGTGACTGAATGATGTATATAGTATTGGAAGCTACCATAGGTTTACCGCATGTACATTTTAAGTCAAAAAAACAACTGCAATTTTTACACCTTATTCAAATCACTGTTTTAATTAGTGCCTTGTTTGTAAAACTGTATACTGAAAAAGTAACTTCACAACCGGAAACAATTTATAACCTATGTTAAAGCATCTATAGTGAGTCACAAAGAGGTACTACTACTTTGTATTGTTCACATAAAAGTACAATAAACAATCACTCAAATATCTTTTGCACCACACTCAGACTTTTGAGTAAGTTTTAACGTTATTAGGTCAGCATATGCAATACAGTAATCACACGGCATTCCAAAAACGGCAATTCTCAGAATTTAGGATTCCTGTACTGACGCAAGACATGAGGTAATGCTGATTACTTTGCTGAGCACCAAAGTTTCAAAAAGTCAAAAAACATGACATCATAACTCCATTTGCAAATAGAATGAATTTTAGGAAGTTACTTTAAATACCAACATCATCACAAGCTTGTCAAACCAGATATATATGAGACGTAATAGTAGTAAATGATTCAACAGTGCAAGTATATAAATCATGAGGCCTCCATTTATATTATTACCATTGATAATCAGCTCAAAAAAGTATAGTTCCCTACAATACCTGAGTATGAAAGTCATCACTCCACAAAGAAAATTAGCATCCTCACATAAAGGTAAAGCAAATCAGAATAAAACATGGGGACACTGCCAACATGTTCAATCACAGCTGAAACAGAATGTGTTGTTTGACAAACACAAGACTCACGATATATAATATAGAATGTAGTTATATACACATGAAAGACCTTAAATAAAATAAAATAAAAAGACTCAAGTCCCCAGCAAAGACACGATTAATCGATATGTAAGGATTCCATTAGAATAGAATCCTATCCTCATCTGCATTCTCTGCAATCTGGAGTGATCTAACTGCTTGTGCTGCTATAAGGTCAACAGAGAATCGTGTAGGATCCCATACCGGTTCTCCGTACGGTGGAGCGTGCACATTGTTGTTTTCGAAAGGCCCGGATGAGATAGACCACTTGCCATTTTCAGTGGTGACGGACCATGTGCCTCCATCTAGATTCGGAAAACAAGCTCTTTTCCCACCCATGAAGAAATCAAGATTACGATTATAATCATCCCAAGTCTTGCACTCAACCTTATATGAATCATCTGAGTCTTCACCGAGTAGAACATGCAGAGCGACAGCTTCCGCAATTGCAGCCCCCTCTTCATCAAGTCTCTGTTGTTCTTCTTTCTTCTTCTGTTTCTTTTTTTCTAGTTCTGATATGATGGCAGCAGACGTAGCCAGAGCTTTTTCCAGCCGTCTCTTTTTCTTTTCAGCCTGTTTAAGACGATCCAACTCGTCTTTCACCTGTTTCTTCTTCGCCTTTCTCACATGTTGCCCTTTATTACATGCCATGTTATCCATTGAACTTACTAAAGACATAAATACTTAAAATGACTGTTCCGAAACCCTATCCTTCAAGAGAAATCCTTTAGTGCGTATACATTTTTCTATAACTTTTTTCACCTAAACTATTATTATGCTAGTAATAAATTCTAATTAGTTGAAGTATGAAGACTAGTACTAACGGAAAAGCTCGAACCACTACACCCACTCAGGTCTGTAGGAGTACCTCATTTTACGAACAATGCAGTCCCAAAAAGAAACGACAGGAGACAACATCAAAGAAAATTCATAAGCACTCTTAGATCCATCCCTTGGCCCCATTCTTCCTAACTTCCCACAACACTTGCACTTTCCCATCCCGGAAAGGCCAACAGGTTTGCAATACTGTTAATAAATTTGTGCCCAGAAGCTAAACTTTGACTCCAGTACACCCTTCCCAACTGCAGTTTAAGGACAAATACAGCAAAGTCGTCAAAAACTGCAAGTGCTCACAAACATAAAGAGTCATGATTCATTTACAGATAGACAATATGCAAATACACAGTTATAGGAACGACAATATCTCAAAAATGACCACAAATCAAAATTCCTTTAAAAGTATCCCACTGATGAAACTTAAGTGTCCATAGATAAACACAGTCATGAGAATAGACGGTATTGAAGAATCCAAATGTTATACAGATACAACAACAACCAAGCATATGGTTGGCAACATAATGTTCTATCCAGGACCATGTTTATGGAACTCGTTAATCTCTATATCTTTTTTAGTAAGATTTCTTATGGTCTTTCTAGGTCTTGTAACCGATAATTTTCCTTGTTTTAGGCAAAAATGAATAGCAATCACTTGAAATTGAAGTCGATCAATGACTCTATAATGTATAAATATGAAAAATTATAATTTACACCACACTACATTGTCCGAACAGAATACAAATCAAACTCAAAGCCAATTATATTCAGTGAGCTTGATTTCAAGACCTGATTTTCCTTCGGCCAAATCCTATTCTATTTGCAACAAAAGAAAACCTAAGTACAACAAAAACATCAAAACCCTAACCAGATCTGCCCAATTTCTCAAAAACCAATGAATAGAGTCAATTCAAGTAAAATTCACAAACCCTAAATTACAAAAAAAAAAAAAAAACACAAGATCTACTCGAACCAAAATCTAAAAACATCCAATTACCAAAATTGAATCACTCCAATAAAGAATCAAAAGCAGATCCAAACACCAATTACAAATCAAATCAAAATTCAACATAATAAACAAATACCGAACGAGAAAGGGATGAATCAAATCAAACCTGAGGGAATGGCATAGAGAGAGAAGGGAAAGCAAGACCTAACGAGAGTGGTGGTGAATTAAGTACAGGTAGATTGAAGCGAAAGCAAACGAGAAGTGATTGATTGTTGGTAACAAAAGTGGTTGGATCTAGAGAAAACGTAGTTGGGTAGGAAAAGAAAGTGATGAAAACTCAAAAGTCATGAGAGCGCACGCAGAGAGAGAATGAGAAAAGAGAGAGATAAATAAGAAGAAGTAACCGATAACATGAGAGGAGAAGAGAAACAGCAACGGTGTAATCATCGAATAGTGTTGAGACACGTGTAAGATGAATGATAAAGGACAGTGTCTAGAAACATAAAAAAATCTGACTTTTCTTTTTTCTGCAGTTGTATATCGCGTTTGTTTGGCCTCGAACGGACACGTGGGACTCACCTAAAGTGTTCGTGGGGCTCGCCCTAATCGGGTTACGGGAACGGTTCGGGTTTTTTTTGGCCTAGCATTATAAATTTATATAATGTTTTATTTTCTATTTCAAGAAAAAGTTGCTCATAATTTATTAATACGGATTTTGTTGGTTTGGTGTAATAGATAATAGAAATTTTTATTCAAATAACTTCTTTTTTTTAAATTAATACTCAAACTAACTCATTTTTTAAAGTATTTCTCAAATTAACTCATTTTTAAAAAATAAATTTATTAAAAAAGTGTCGTCAATTCAATTATCGACAGTATACAAATTCGTAAATGTCGTCAATTCAATTAACGACCGTGTACAAACACAGAAGAGAAAAAATATACTCTTTTTGTACACTGTCGCCAATTGAATTGGTAACACCTTTTTATTAATTTTTTTTTAAAAAGTGGATTAGTTTGAGAAATACGTGAAAAAATGGGTTAATTTGAATATTAATTTGAAAAAATAAATTATTTGAAGAAAAATTTCTAGATGATACGGAGTATCTATTATTTCTAATTTTGATTTTATTTTTTTGGTTGAAATTTAAGTTTAATTACTTTTTTTATTAATCTTATAATAGTTAAATTATTAAAAAGAATTTATTTAATTTGTATTTTCTAAAATTTATAGAAAAAGTTGATTGTGATTAGTTTACAATGATGCAATTTTATTTTATTTTGCATAGAAGTGTTTATGAATTAAATTAATGGTTGAAAACAATATCATGTTATTTATTAATTATTCGATTTTAAACTTGAATTCAAATTCAATCTAATTTATTTTAAGTTATTTTGGTAATTTTCTTTTTTAAATTTAGTATTTCGATGTGAAACAAAAAAGGAAAGTAGATTGGTGAAAACTACTACACACGATTTTCGATATATCGGTGAATATTTTTTATGATCAAAAAAGGGATCTCTGTGTAAAATCAACACTTCAACATTTAAATTGGTTAAATAAGAATAACTAATAAGATATTTTGTGTATGCGCACGTGTAAATTTATTTCATATAGTATAAAGAATATTGAAATGCATCTTTAAATTTGAAATCAATTATTCAAATAAACAATGATGATGTAAAATCAATTATATTAGAATAATTATACAAATGGAGTTTTGGTACTCATGACACATTAGTTAAAATTATTGGATAAAATAGATTTTATTAAATCCAAAATAATGAATGTACACGGTGATCCAAGGGTCCAACCCACAAACAAAATAAAATAAAACAAAAAATCCACCATACAAACAACTAATCTATCATAAGATTAGCAATGTGTTCCTTAAATCTAGGATTGCACCATCCTCTACAGGCTAAGGTTTCTATTAATATACCCACAATGTCTAAATTATTCACATTGTTTCTAAATCTCTCGTTGTTTCAATACTTCCACACTTATATATTGTTTCAATACTTCCACACTTATATACTGTTTCCAGAGCTCTGGTTGTTTCAATACTTCCACACTTATATATTATTTCCAGAGCTCTGGTTGTTTCAATACTTCCACAGTTCATATATTGTTTCCGCCGCAACACTTCTCATAAGGCAGACTCTCCAACCTTTGTCCTTTTCTTTGCAAATAATCCAATCAAATTCTTCCTTCCACCCTCTAGATTCATGGTTAATACTCAACCAATTCAACACTTGTTCCAAATGCAATTCAGTTGTGAGCAAGCAAATAATAAGTGTTTTGTGGTTTCCACATTCCCACAAAAGCTACAATTATCATTACTTAACATTCCATATCTTTTTAATCTCTCTTTTGTCGCCAGTTTATTGTGGCATGCCAACCAAAGGACAAACACCACCTTTGGGAGAGCCACTATTTTGTGCATTAGACATCGACCTTAGTAGACTCACCTGCATAAAAATCAAAAACTTTTCTCGTCTCAAATCTCATCTCCAGAGAATTCTAGCCAGCCATATTCATGATGTTTTCTTTTTGCTTCATGGTAGCTTTTATGATTCGTGATACATTCTGTGGCAGCTAGGCATCCACCATAGGTTTACCTTTGAAATAGAATATGTGAACCCACTGTATCCATAAGTTGTCCTTCTTTCCACTGAGATTCCAAAGGAGCTTTGTAAGGCAGGCTTTGTTCCACTCTTCCAAGTTTAAGATATTTAATTCGCCTCTACTCTTTAGTTTACAGATTTGCTTCCAAGCAACCGATGACTTCTTTAAAATTTTATCCTCACCTGTCCAAATGAAAGAGCGACAAATTGACTCAATCATTTGAATCACTTTCTTCAAAAACAGAAGGCATTGCATCCAGTACGTAGCCATTGATGTAGAGATATTATTGACAAATGAATCCTCCCTGCATAACTAAGGAGTTTCAGGCCTTAATGCCTGATCCTTGCCACGATACGATCAACCAGTCCCATGTAGTGTTGTATTGAAAGTTTTTTACTCATCAGAGGCACACAAGGTATCGAAATGGTAACTTCCTCTCGCTGATAGCCGTTATGTCATAAATTTCCTCTTTAATATTAATCTCCACACCACTATAATAAGCACTAAATTTTGCAGGATTAACAACTAAATTAGTTGCCTTTGCAAAGTCATTCATTTTCTCCATAAGCAACTCCACAGATCTGTTATCTGATCAGTGATTTTCATACGTTATTTTACCATGAATTTTAATTAATTGTCTTATGTGTTTAGTTGCATTTTATTTCCTTTTATCGCATTTTATGCGTTGGTATGGTATTTCCATTGTTTTTAGGTTCAGGTACGCAATCAAGAAAAATCGGAGCAAAAGCCGGGAAAAACAACAGTAATTCGAAAGAGTTTTAAAAGTGAAATAGAGAGCTGACACGGGCGCCCGTGTCAGCAAGTCTGGAGCAGGGTTGCTTTTGCATCAGATGACCAAGGAGCCAACACGGCCGCCCGTGTCAGCTAACACGACCCGTGTTGGATGATGCGTTTCATCTGCCAATTTTCTAATATATTGGGCCTTTGTGATCCCTATGGGTATTTTGGGTATTTTTCTACTACTGTGTTGGACCCAGGAGTATTTAAGACAGATTTTGAGAAGGAAAATAAAGACTTTTTGGAAGAGAAGAATTGCACTATCAGGATTAGAGAGATCAAGGTGATTGGAGAACTGAAGGTTTTTGACGAGCGGAAGCCATTAAAGATCCAAGAACCCTCTTATCTTGTAATGTCTAATTTTTATTTTGTATTTTCTTTGAATATTATGAGTAGCCAAACCCTCCAATGTTAGGGGGTGTCCCTGATTTGAATCTGTAATGACTCTAATATTATTATTATTGCACTGACATTTCCTTTGTTTAATAACTGATTTGATCTCTAGTTGTTCTTAATGCTTGCCATGTCGGACCAACAGGGTTTGATTTACGATTAATGATTAGGCTGGACCGTCGTTGTTAAGACTTTGCTTTTGATCATCCTATAGTAGATATTTCCTAGGACTAGGGATACTCTATAGGAACCGGAATAATTCTTTATAATTGATTGCTTAATCTCACTTATAATTCTCTATGGACGTAGGAATTAGGGTAGACGTTAAAGATTTTCTCACTAAGGACTTAGGAGTAAACATTCTAAAGAACCGGTAATTAAGTAGTTATAATTAGTCGTTGCATGTTAATTCAGAGTTGTTACTAAGTCGGATCATATGCCTTCCCTAGCAGGTTACTCATATTTGTTTAAACCAATTAGTCAATTTTCCCTTTTTCTTGAAAATATTTTTATAATTAAACAAATTTTTTTTTAAAACCCTAGAGTTTTTGTTTGACTAAAATGAAACCAGAACTCTATATCGTCAAGCAGTCATTGAGATCGACATTGGGGAAAATCCCATTTATTACTATATTGACAAAATAGTACACTTGCTATTTTACCAATCAAGTTTTTGGCGTCGTTCCCGGGAACTACTAAAGATCATAGATTGTATAGTTTTATTTTAGTTAAAATTTTGTTACTCCGCAACTAAAATTTATTTTTATTTTTATTTTTATTTTTATTTATAAAAAAATCAGATTATTGTTGCTTCATGAATTCTTCTATACTGTGCGACTAATAAAGTTTCTGAGTTGTGTAGTTATGAATGTTTTTTATACATTGCCACCTGTATCTCCTGCATGTTGGTCGCCTGATTCGGGAATCACTCTGGAAGAGGCGACCAAAATTTTAAAGCATATCGGAGGGAGGTAAGAATCCTTATGAATGAATGTAAGGAAGCTAACTTTTATCCAGATAAATTTATTTGGCGAGGGTTTAGGTTGGAAGAAGAATGTGTGAAAGAAGAAGAGCAAAGCATGACGTCAGACGAAGAAGATGAATTAGAAATAGAAGAATCTGAGGTAAACAAGAAATATGGGAAAGAAGAAAGAAGGCAATTTGAAGATGATCTATTGCTTGATGAAAATACAGATGTAAAAAACTGTATAGATGTAGACATCCAACAAGAAAATCTTCAAGAAAATAGTACCCCTAAAAATCATTTTAACAAGGCAGATGAAAGACAAGAAATTGACAAAGTATTGGATTTCATTTATTCCTTGTTCACAAAAATCCCACTGAAATTGATGTGAAAACAATCATCATTACCTCAAGTTCATGGGATTGCTACCAAATAAAAGAAAGAAAAAAAATGATGTGTTCTTTGTTTCATATATGCCACCTTAACAGAGCGTGATTCGTCGAGCCATATGACGTTAAACGAAGCATTGCGTGGGAGGCAACCCACGTTTTTAATAATTTTGCATTTTCTTTTTGTTGTTATTTTGCTTTGATTGCAGGTAATAAACGAAACCTTACAAGGTCAAGCTATAGCATTGCATGGCCCTCCAACTCCTCAGTAAGGACCTTTGTGAGTACATCTTTCCCACTCTTGTTCTAAAACATTGAGGACAATGTTTAGTTCAAGTTTGGGAGAGTTTTTACTGTTTTGAGTTTTTATTTTAAGTACCTTTTAATTGTGTTTGGTTTCTTTTGTTTAAAAATTACTTTGAATTCTTCCCGAATGAGGACCGTAAAATTTTTTCTTATGAATACTGAGATGTGTGAAATAGTCAGAAAAGTATATATAGTTTGAGAAAAAATAAGTTGAAAGTAGGAAATTTGGAAAAGTTTGGAGATTGAGGTATTACTTGAACACCCTAGATTTCCCCGAAGTAAGGTAACGAGTCCAACGTGTAGATTTGTGCCATAGGACTTGGATTTGAGAAGTATTTTCCGATTAGTTCATAGTGATGGTCTGACATGATTAAGAAGAATCGCATGTATAAAGTTGATTGAGAGAATGACTTATGGCACCAAAAAAATATATGATGAATAATGACGGTAAAGACAACTTGTCCTTCTAAGTTGGGCAACCCTCACCCGGTTATTTAGCCTAACGGTGGTTGAATCTCTATAGTCGTCCCAAAGTGGACTAATAAACGCCAATGTGCGAGAGAAAAAAAGAACAATAAAGGTGCCTTGAAAAAGTCTCGATCCAATATTACATGTGAGGGAAAGCGATCAAAAGTGCCTTAATCTGATTATACGAATGAAAGGGGTAGAAAATCAAAGAAAATACTTAAGCCCAAAGCATAGTTGAAGAGTTGATCGAAAGAGGGATTTAGGTATGTGGTTTTACCGCGGTATGTGTTTGTGTAATACATTCGTTAACAAACGATTACCAAGAAAACTAGTTTTGGCCGATCGGAACAAGGGCTCACGTATGAGTATTGACACACCTTACCTTCACAAGTATTTTATTTGATATATACCGTTTGATCTGAAAAGTTTTTATCCAAGCTTGTTGCTTGAGGTCAAGCAACGATTTAAGTTTGGGGGAGTTTGATCAGTGATTTTCATACGTTATTTTACTATGAGTTTTAATTAATTGTCTTATGTGTTTAGTTGCATTTTATTTTCTTTTATCGCATTTTATGTGTTAGTTTGGTATTTCCATTATTTTTAAGTTCAGGTACGCAATCAATAAGAATCGGAGCAAAAATCGGGAAAAACAGCAGTAATTCGAAAGAGTTTTAAAAGTGAAACAGGGGGCTGACACGGACGCCCGTGTCAACAAGTTTGGAGCAGGGTTGCTTTTACATCAGATGACCAGGGAGCCAACACGGCCGCCCGTGTCAGCTGACACGCTCAATGTTGACTGATGCGCTTCATCTTCCAATTTTTTGATTTTTTGGGCCTTTGTGATCCCTATGAATATTTTGGGTATTTTCCTATTACTGTGTTGGACCTGAGAGTATTTAAGACAGATTTTGAGAAGGAAAACAAAGACTTTTTGGCCAGAGAAGAATTGCACTATCAGGATTAGAGAGATCAAGGTGATTGGGGAACTGAAAGTTTTTGATGAGCCTAGTTTTTATCTTGTAATATTATGAGTAGATAAACCCTCCAATGTTAAAGGGCGTCTCTAATTTGAATCTGTAATGACTCTGATATTATTATTGCACTGACATTTCCTTTGTTTAATAACTGATTTGATCTCTAGTTGTTCTTAATGTTTGCTCTGTCGGACCAACAGGGTTTGATTTACGATTAATGATTAAGTTGGACCGCCGTTGTTAAGACTTTGTTTTTGATCATCCTGTAGTAGATATCTCTTAGGACTAGGGATACCCTATAGTAACCGGAATAATTCTTGATAACTGATTGCTTAATCTCACTTATAAATCTCTATGGACGTAGGAATTAGGGTATACGATTAAAGTTTTTCTCACTAAGGACTTAGGAGTAAACATTCTAAAGAATCGATAATTAAGTAGTTATAATAAGTCGTTGCATGTTAATTCAGAGTTGTTACTGAGTCGGATCATACGTCTTCCCTAGCAGGTTACTCATATTTGTTTAAACCAATTAGTCATTTTTCCCTTTTTCTTGAAAATATTTTTTATAATTAAACAAAAACCTTTTTAAAACCCTAGAGTTTTTGTTTGACTAAAATAAAACCAGAACTTTATATCTTCAAGCAGTCCTTGAGATCGACATTTGGGGAAATCCCCTTGATTACTACATTGGCAAAATAGTACACTTGCTATTTCACCGATCATTATTCCCTCGAGCAAAAAGGAGAAGGCCATCTGCAAAACTTATGTTGATAATTTGAAGTTGTTCACATTTGGTATGAAAATTAAAATCAGGAATCTTACTCAACTTGTCTATGCTCTAATGTAGGTATTCCATAACAACTATACAAAGGATGGGAGAGATAAGATCGCCTTGTCTGAGGCGTCTTCTAGCTTTCATTCTTTTCGTATATATCCCACCAATATTAAATTTATATGATACATTGGTGACTGCAACCATAAGCCAGTTGATAAACTTCAATGGGAATTGTAGCTCCTTGAGGATGTTCTCCAATGCGAACTAATCGGCATTGTCGTATGCTTTCTGAATATCAAGTTGGAGCATACACCTAGGAGGGCCACCTTTTCTATTATACCCCCAAATTAGCTCGAAAGCTAGCAATATGTAATCATGGATGTTTTTCCCAAGGACACATGCTGCCTGACTTTTGTTAATTATGCTAGGCATCACAACACCCATCCTACAAGTTAGGATTTTCGAAATAACCTTGTAGATGGTTGTACAACACGATATTGGCCTACATTCCTTGATACTTCTAACTGTATTGCTTTTAGGAACCAGAGTCACTAAGGTGGTGTTAATAGCAGGGAGCATTCTATTGTCATAAAAGAATTCCATAACAGCTGCCATAATATCATGTTTAACAACATCCCAAGATGTCTTGTAAAACTTTGCAATCAAATCCATCAATGCAGGGAGCTTTAGAATCACCAATATCCTTAAGGGTCAGCTATATTTCAGCTTCAGTCACAGATTTTTCCAGACATTTCCTTTGCTCAGAAGATAATTGGGGCGCCCTCCCTCATAACAACAATACCAATACCCATAAAGGTCTCATTAGCTCTACATATAAGATTTCCATAGAACTCTAGGACTTCTTTCTCTACGCCTTCATACTTTGTTAGCATTGTGCCATAATTCTTAGTAAGGGTAGATATATCATTATGGCCATGTTTGCCTTTTACTTGAGCATGGAAGTATTTATTGTTGCCATCCCCCAAGTGAAGCCAATTAATTTAGATCTCTACTTGAGCATTTGTACTTCCATTTCGCTCCACTTTAAAACCTCTTCAGTGCTCTTCTTAACCTCCTTTATCACGTCCATGTTGTCTATATCTTGCATAAGCTTTTCTTTGATGTCCACCAAGTGATTCCTAGCTTCCTTTAAGGAGCAAGACACTTTTAGGAGGGGTTTGATGAGACTCCTGATAACATTTTGGACCCTAGTCTGTTTCTGCCATAAAGCATACATATGCCTGCCATTGACAGGGGTTCTCTAGCTAGTAGTTACCTTAGTAGTGTACCCATCTAACTCAGTCATATTATTGAGAAATTTAAAAGGATGCCTACATTTTTGACTGATCAGCTCAGGGTTTTTCACATAGATTAAGGCATGATCTGACACTCGGGGCAAGGATGTCAATGGTAACATTTATGTAACTTTGAAACCAAACGACATTAGCCAAAGCATGGTTAATTCTAGAATATATTATATTCTCACTATGCTTATTAGACTATGTGTAATAATCTCCATTACTATCCATCTCACTAAGATTAGATCTATCCATCATGGTTATTAAATCTCTGTATTCGTTTTCATGAACTATGTTTCCACATCTTCCTCCATAGTTTTTACCACATTGTTGAAATCACTTATCAGAAACCAAAGACCTTGCTGAGCCAAATGAATTTTCTCTATTTCCATCCATAGTCTTCTTTTATGCTCCAATTGATTCATGCCATAAATTGCAGTAAACCAAAAAAGGAAATTTCCACACACATCATAAACCCCACAGTGTATATATTGCACAGCTCTAGCAACTTGTTTAACCTCCACTTTATTGTTATCCCATCAGATCCATAATATACCATTCTCATGGCTTTGGTAATTGTCCACAAACATGCCTTTTAGCTTCAGCCTTTCTCTGACTTTATTTTCCTTGTCCTTCTACACTCTAGTTTCTATTATCACAACTATCATTGAGTTAAGATTTAGCAGGCGAGAGCTTACCTCTTTTATCTTAACCATCTTATTTAGCCCCTCTAACATTCCACAACATAATCATGGAACCCTGTTTTGACATACTAGGGGATCATTCAAAATCCATAGTAGCCCAAAACCATTTTGACACTGATTAGATGTTCCTTCATTAACCACCCCTTTTCCTTTGTCCCTTGTGATGGTAGTGACTCTTGTCCATTCCTCACATTCAATGTTAGGTTCATCCTCTTTAGTTGCTGCTAGGTTTTCCTCCTCTTTATGTTGTTGCATGATCCCTCTTGGTTTCCATTCCTTCCTCGTCCTCTCCCATACGCTCTCCCCATTTTCTTAACCTCATTAGTGTAAATTATTTAACAATTAATATAATATAAGTGTCTTTGCATAAACTTTTAACGCAATTTTATGAACGTAAAAGTATAAAAATAAGCACAAGTAAACAGCTTAGCTTTCGACATTCAAAGCAGGTTGTATATGATAAATTTCATATATCATAAACGATTATGGCTTAAAAGGCTTAAGAAAACTGCAATGTGGATTATAGAAAAACAATAATAACCAAATCATATCATTAAAAGTCTAGCAACATATATTACTAACAACTTCTATGCTCATATCTAGTTCTCAGTAATATCATAACAGTGTTTGCTGACATATAATTCAGACCTTCCTTGTAAGCCTTTCATCTGTGTAAGGAAGATTACATGCGAAAGTAATTCTCCACAAACCAATTTTCTTGCTAGTTCCCAGCTTGTCAAATCATGTGTTGTGTCAAGATTTAACACACTCCTTCAAATTATCATATATCATCTTAAAGCATGTGTTGATTTAATTGTAGGTATTATCTTGTAATGAATTGGAACTATGTGACTAACCTTTTCAATCTCCTTAATGGTTATACCATGTGAATGAAACTCCATCATTTTGTCCTTTAATTCCAAAACCAAAACCCAAAATTTTCAAGTTAATTATCTATTAAACCATTGAAACACTACAAAATTCGGAACGAGTGAAAAACAAAGTATTTATAAAACATAGCATGTAAAGAGAATAAAACAAAAAATACATACCAACAAGACAAGTATTTCATCCAATATCCTTCCCTTAGTCAATTTTGTCCTATAAATGATGGCAAACATGAATGGAACGGAAGTATTAATAATCCATAGTTGAAATGAAAATAGAAACTTACTTGTGTGATAGAACATACAACTTAGAGATACATGGATACCTAGGCAAAAATTACATATTTGTGTTCCATCAATGATAAATTGTTTAGTTAGAAAACCATTGTCATTTATATGAACTTGCTTTAGAATAAATATGAAAATATCAAATTGTAGATAACAAACAACAATTTTAACTTTAGAATAGCTTTGAAAATGTTAGAGATCGAACCTGTCATGTTCCCAAATATTTATAATGTCATATTCAACACTACTTCCAAATACTCATGATTTAGCAAGACACCAGTGAAACAGATCAAAGTTGAGAGTCAAAGATAAAAAACTAAAATGATCATAATTGACTTACACATTTAAATTTTAAACTACAATTAATAAAACCAATGCAAAATGTCCTAGTCAAGCTAAATGATATTCTAGAGACATTAACTTCTACAATATAAAAGTTAGAGACATAATCCCTTATGTCTTGGATCATGTCATGACATGACCAAATTGTAATTATTCATTAATAGCCTAGAATTATTAGTTTTCATATTAGTATGGACTAGCATGATTCTTGGATCTTGATTTGCAATGCTTAATTAATTATATATATATATATATATATATATATATATATATATATATATATATATATATATATATATATATATATATATATATATATATATATATATATATATATATATATATATATATATATATATATATATATATATATATATATATATATATATATATATATTACTTATCTGTGTAAAATAACGATCAGTGTACACATTACAAGTTCTCTAACTTTTTATCAGGGCATCATTGCCCTGAAGGCCCTCGGTCATTTTTTTTAATCATGGCATCCGCTGCAAATTCAAACACCAAAAATGACCTACCATCAACTGTTTTCGTCAAGTTAGACAGAGATATGTATCCCCTATGGCGATCATTAATGTTGCCTATAACTAGAGGTTGCAAACTAGATAGATACATGTTAAGGACAAAGTTGTGTCTTGTTGAGTTCATCATAAATGCAAATAATAATGCTGTTACAAGCAAGAAACTGAATCCTGCTTATGAAGATTGGCAGGCATGCGATCAACAACTCCTTAGTTGGTTGAAGAACTCTATGACTCAAGACCTTACAATACAACTTCTACACTTTGAAAACTCGAAGGAACTTTGGGAATAGGATCTACACTTTGAAAACTCGAAGGAACTTTATAAATAGGATGTAGCGCGGCTGTAGCGCAAACACACTTAGCACACTAAGGTGGTTCAAGATGATGACGTGGAAGATTTCTTCAAGGTGAAGGTAAGTGGTGGCGCTTAGCGCAGGAAATTGGGGCTTAGCGCCACTATGATTTTCAGTTTAGTATATATACTTTTGAAAACTTGTATTTTGAGAGACTTTTGGATTTTAGACACTAGAAATCAATAATAAAAGAGAGAATCATTAGTGTTACAGTGAGAATCGGATGTCAAGATATTAGATTAACTTGAATCACAAATCATGAAGTTCACCACCGAACTTCGATTTATCACAACTCATGAAGTTCACCATCAACATACACCAACTATGATTCTAAAACATAATACTACTTCTAAATTTTAAAATTATATTTAATAATTACTAGTTCATTCCTGGTCGAACTTCAATCAAACATTTAGACCTGAAACCCATACCTACTCCAGTTTAAGATCCGATTATGATTACCTTGAAATTAATAACTATAACTGGACAAATTAACACACATATTCAATTATTTCATTACTTAATAGAATTGCTCTTCATACTCAAAATTCTTTAAAACAACTATGATACTATTGATTTGTCATGAACCAGATCCGATTATGATTACCTTGAAATTAATAACTATAACTGGACAAATTAACACACATATTCAATTATTTCATTACTTAATAGAATTGCTCTTCATACTCAAAATTCTTTAAAACAACTATGATACTATTGATTTGTCATGAACCAGTATATGATCTTGTTCTTCTACGTATCTCTTTCTCCAGCTCTTCTAGTCCTCCTACCTCTTCAACTTCCTGCACATATTTTGTCAGACATTAGCGCAACCTAAAAAAGTCCAATTTGGCTACAAACACATGAGTTATTAACACACAGAAAATAAAATAATCTCACGAAAATGCAATGGAATTTTAAATTTGCTAAGGCATTTTCAATTTTAAAGAAAGCAAGAACGTGAGAAATACGACTCTCGGTCACGCGCAATGAAGACTGCTTTCTGGTCCAAAAACAATATTAGAAATATTATCACTATGAAGAGAGCTCTCTGATCCAAAAAGAATATTAGAAATATGATGGATTAGCAGCTCATTGGATGTTGATATCTCTGAAACCACCGCTGAAATCCAAACAAAATTGAAAGAACTCACTCAACTTCTAAGGTAATGTGTGTCACATCTCCAACTTATAAGATACATGAAACATGGCCAAAAGAACAGTATGGTGAATAATTGTACCATAAAAGAAAAGGATTATGATGAAGAGAACCAATCCGCGTCTCATATGATGAAGGAAATGGCAATTAAGAAAAGATGTATTAAACTACCTTACATGTCCTAAGATTCATCAAATTCTGACAGAAGTGATCTCTGCTTCACTTCTTCATCTTCACTCAGCCACAAAAGGATTAGGTGACTCTGATTGATGCTATAAATCAAGTGCTCACTATGTATCTAATCTATAATGTTATCCAAACTACTTTTTTTGTCGACTATTTCAAAAAAAACCTACGGCTTATGAGATGAATTATCGAGTCGACAGTACTTCTTTTTTACAATTCAAAAATAGTTAAATGAACTAAAAAAGAACTAGGAAAATCGAATATGAATGCGGCTGACCTTTGGGCCCAAAAAGAGTCCGAATGGCACTCCTTTGAATTTGTCCGAATGATGAAGCTGCAAACAAACAAACAAAAATCAAAGTCACAAACCAGATCCTAAGTAAATATGAAAACATAATCAGCACCATTCAAGCAATGATTAATATTAAAATAACAGTTAATTATTAACTAATTACTTGGTGAGCAGCAGCAACTCTTGTAAAGTAAGGCACATTAGCAATAGGACCCACAGGGAATCTCTTATGAACCAATCCATCATGGACAAACATGTAGGCAATCCCAAACACTGTAATTCCAAGACCCTACTCCAAAGATAAGGGTGTCATTTTCACTAAACAGATCCTAATGAAACTGTTAATTAAGGGATTAAAAAAGTAATACACTTACTGCCCCAAAACAGAGTCCAGGAACCAATCCCTTGTTGAAAAAACCATATGAGAGAAGAGCAATGGCAGGGACGGCGTTAATTATCGCAAAAACATCATTAAGCTCAAACGGTCCTTCTCTTGGTCGATGATGTGACTGCAAAAAATTAAATCCATCTTTGATACAATACTAGTAATTAAGTCTAATCACAACTAATGCACCAGATTCCATCAGAATTGGACTGTCCATAATTGGGTAAAGTGAACATAGGTTGAAACATGTCATGTGAAAATAGAGAGAAAAGGGGAAGAGTAGACCTCATGCATGTGCCACAAGGAAGCATGCCATAGAACCTCATGAGCCCATCTGGCCCAAAACTCCATACCCACCTGAAAAATCAAACATACCCAATTGAAATTGATATCCAAAAATGCAAACTTTAATTTTCAATTGTTGAATGGAAAAAAAGAATTAGACTTACAGCAGCACCCACTGAGAGGGCAAATGTGCCAAACATTTCAGACCATGGAACTTCTCCACTACCCTAAAAACCCAATATTATTAAAAAAACTGATGTTAAAATGAATGTTTTAATTGAAATTAAATTAGAAAGAGTCATCATGTAAGTTTGAGGAATTTAGGTACCGCCATTTGCCATGAAAATCTATAATAAACTGCTAAGATTGCCATAGAGGTAACACCAAAGCTAGACATTACAGCAGCAACAAGGTAAGTGGACCTTTGTGACTTCTTTCTTGCCAATTTTTGTGATACTGAAAATTGAGGGTTGGGTTTACTATTGGGAAGTTCTGTTTTTTCTTCTGTGTTGATTTGGGTTGTGTGTTTTGGATCCTCCATTAGAACACAAACGGTGAAGGGTGTTGTTCTTGATCTTCTATGGGTTTGAAGGAGTGTTTTATGACGAAAGCTTGTTAAGGGGGTGAAGAATATTGTTGGGGGTGTTTTGGGGGAAGAAGTTGAGGTTTGGAGGAGATTGTAGGGCTTCAAGGTTGTGGCGGTGGAAAGTTCTGCCGCCATGGAAATGATAGGTTAGTGCTAGGAAGATATACTAGTGTTGTTTGAGAGAGAGAGAAGAAGAAGAAGGAGGAGGTGGTGGTTGGTGTGAGACACACCAATGGGGTGGAGAGGATTAGAATGGATGCATATAAACCACAACTTTGTGGTGTGAGTGGTGGTGAGTGTGAGACAACAAAAAGATGAAATGAAATAGAGGAGGTGAGTCATGGTCGGTATTTTTCAAATACAAAAACTACATAGATACGCGTGGAAAAATTTAAGATCTTTAAATATGAGAATTTGTTTTTTATAAGCAAATCAATATATTAAAATAGAGCACTTAAATAGAACGAATGACTATTTTGCTTCATTAACAGATTCCCATCGTTCTGTCCATTAAATTTGGTCAAAAATCACTCTCTAAACAAAAATGTAATGATTTCAAAATGTCCATCTCTTTCGATCTCCTTTTTTTGAAGATGGTAGAATTTTTAGGTGTCCACGAGACCCAACAAACCGCTAAGCAAATGCAACAGTATAAGTTAATCTTGAACTTGTTTGAACATGAATTTTTAAAGTATAGAAACAAAGAGCCTAAAGAGATTTGCTCCCACATAACATGATGTCAAGCCAGCCACATAGACGTTTCCAAATCAAATGAGCCGCATCACAATAATAGAGAAGATCGAAGAGAGTTCTGTCGGTATTAAAACAAAACGGACAAGTAAAATTACATAAATTAATATATCTTATCAATAAATTCAGCTTTGTATGTAACCTATACAACAAGCATCTCCAATCAAAAATTAAATTTTATTCGGAACCTTCAATCTCTAAATATTCGTCAACCCTTTAAATATGAGAAACTATTAGTATAACACTCAAAAATTATATAACATTAAAAAAAGTAAATAAAATAAATTTTGATTTTTTTTTAAATAATCATTTTTTTTCAAAAAAAATCTACAAATAACCTCATTTTCAAAAACAATATCAAACTAATCACTTTTTAAAAAAATCGGGCCCTCGTCATTGTTTGTGGTGCATGCACTCCTTTTTTTCTCTAGGCGCCAATGTTTGTGTCGCATGCTCATATGGTATGCCACTCGTAGTGGCGCATGCTCATGTATCATGCCACTGACAGTGACACATGCATGCAACCTTTAGGAGCATGCACAATTACCTGTGGCTACTATGTTGTTTTGATTTTTTTTATAATTATTTAAACAAAATAATTATAAATAAAATGTTTAACAAAAAAATAAATTATAATATTATTCCATCAAAATGATTTTAGAAAATTTTAATGACCCACTCGATTGTTACGTCCATCGGTGTGATGTTTGGGTGTACATTGGTTGGGTGCTATGGTAGGATAGGGTGGAATTATATGTCTTATCAGGACTATAGTAAGATGTGATTGTGGCATATGGTTGTTGGTGGTATGAGTTATATTCTTGGTTTTGTGTTTGGGTATGTGGCATGAATTGGTCGTGGGGTTGGGTGTATGTGTGTTCGTAATCATGTTTGGTTGGTTGTTGGTGTATCTGGTATGGTAATTTGTGGGGTGGGTTGACAATGTTGTTTGGTTTGGTAATGTTGTGGGGTCAGTTATTAGGCGTATGATGACAAAGCTCGTTGACGTGGGTCGATAAAATACCTCGGATCTAACACAAACTGTGCGTTGTAACCGACATATACAAATTAATATAATTTCGAGTTAGTCTAACATCTTGAATGATACGTTCATTTATGGCCCGTTGATGTCGATGCTTTCATTGACGGCACGTTTCCCTAACGAACTCTTTCCAATCAGAATAATTCCATTGGGCATCGACCCTTAGTTGATGTCATTTTCCCAAACACGACGGAGGGTCTGGGATTTGTTGATGCATGTCAATCTGCAATTTGAAACGATCACTCTGGTGCATCTCCATAGTAGCGAACCTGATGATTGTTATTTTAGCCGTCCAAACTGCAACATCCTTGGGGTTGAACTCTCGGTCGAGACCTAGATACGACCTTTAGATAAACTATAGAGGAAAAATACATGATTAGAAGATTTGTAAATTGGTAATATTAAAACTAAATTAACGAGATGGTGAGTTGTTTAATTGTAATACATTGTCTGGTTTAAGGTGATTTATAAGATTTTGATAGAATATTATAGTGTGTGTCATACCCCAAATTTCGACCCCTAGATTCCATTATCATTCTAGGTGCATCAATCATATGTTATCTAACCCTAACCTCTTTCAAGTTGTTCTTTGTCAAGATGCAGATGAGTTAGGGTTTCACACGATTAAAATCAAAGAATCCTGTGGATTGATCAGTCAAGGTTTTGGATTGATCTTCTACATATTAAGTCTCCAAATCATCAAGATGTTCATATATTACCAAGAACAAGTGTTATTTGAGGTTGTTACCAAGAGAATGGAATCAATGTTGTACAAAACCCTAATTAGAGTTCCTAGTTGAAAAAGTCAACTATAGTTTGAATTTTGGGCTAAATGGGTTTCCAAAGCTTGAACCATGACCCATAATATTTCTATGACTTATTGAAGTCCCGTCAAGGAGTATGAAAGGTTCAAAAAACCCCAAAACACTAAGGATCGATCCTAAAGATTTCAACTGTTCGGTTCGTCTGTTTGGAAAGTCAACTCTTTGACTTTTAGGGTTTTTACCCCAAATTGAAGCAATCAAGTTTTCCAAAATCATTTTATGCATAACTAGTGAGTTTGGTGAAGATTTAGTCAAGAATTGATGGATAACTTGTGAATCAAGAAATTAGGGTTTATGAAAAACCCTAATTACAAGCTTATTTGGAATGGTCATAACTTTCAAACCACACATCCAAATTGAGTGGTTCAAAGCTGGTTGGAAAGCTCTTGAGAAATCCTGCAAAAGTGTCATAGAGGTTGAGGTCCAAAAATTCATAGATTTTGAGTTGTGATCTCATCAAGTTGTGAAGGATTTCCAGACTTAGAAATTTTCTTGTTTCTTGACTTGTAAGTCAAGTTTTGCAGCTAACTTCATGGGGATTTTTGACCTAGTTCCCTTTGGAATTTGAACTTTGGTCAAACATGAATGTTGTATATCATATTTGGGGATTTTTAAAAAGCACAAGAGCATTTTTTTCAGCCTTTGTGGTTAGGGAGAATCGAAGAGGAAAAGTTAGGAGTTTTTCATGTCACAAAACCAAGGTTAGCACTTGCATTTTGATGCATAAACCACTCAAACCTCTTCTAATCACTTGTTTAACTCATTATATGATGTTTAGGGACTTAAGTGATAATATTAAAATGCATTACCACAAGAAAAAGCATCAGATTGGATTATATTAAATTGTTTATTCAAGCAAGTGGATGCAAGTGGCAAGGAGAGATAAACTTTTTGCATTTTCTGCTACACCTCATCTACTACATCACCTGCTCTCTTTCCTTCACTTCATGTCAACTATTTTCAGACTATTGATGATGATGAAACATATAGGGATGTGGCTCATTCTCAGAAAAGAGATCCCAAGTTGGATTTGCTCATTTTGCCTCCAAAAAGGGCAAACTTAGCAAGTTGGCACAATCTGCCCATACCTCTCATTCTCTAAGCTTGCCTATAAATAGAACACACTCCTAACATCCAAAAAAGACCATAATCAACTAGAAACCAAGTTTAATCTCTCTCATTTCTCTGATTATCATCTTTTTGCAAGTGGTAGAGGTTGCTTCTTTGTAAAGAAAATCTGCATTTGCATAAACTCATCCAAAACCATTTCCAACCACCAAAAACTTGAACCAACACTTTAAACACATCATATATGATTCATTGAAGCTACTCAAACCCTTACAATAATCCAAAACCTTCTAGAACATAAAGTCAACTCTCAAACCACAAAAAACTTGACTTTTCTGCATTCTCAAAGCCAAGTCATTGTCTAGACCTTTTCCAATGATTCTAGCACTTCAAACACTCTCCATATAAGTTGTTTGAACTGTCCATGGCATCACAAAAGTTCTGTAACACCATTTCCTAGAGTTTCACTTTGAAACTTTTGATGTTTTCTTGCACAAGAAGGCATTCTGTCAAGGTATTTATATTGAAGGAATTCTCAGCATTTGAACACCTTATTTGGAGCATTTTGGAGCTTCTTGGATCATCATCCATCAACTGGTTTTCTTATTTGATGCATTGACTTGAAAAAGCTACAAGAGGTAAGCATTCCAACTTGCTACTTTTGAGGTCATGATGAATATTGATGTGCACTGATTTTGAAAATGCTAGATGGTTTAGCTTGTTAGTTTGCTTTACATATCATTTCAATATGTAACTTGTTGATTCTGGTTAGGCATAAGTGATTGGTGTTTGTAAACATCATTTATAGGTCATATGTGTTGTGTTTGATCATTTAGTTGATGTTGAATTGGTGCATTTCTGTCTGTCAAATTGTTCTTGCACAAACTTGCCATTTCTGCCACTACACATGCTATCTGTTGAATGAGCTTGTCTATTGATGTTTTATGCTTGTAATCACTCTCTATATGTCTCATATGTTGTGTTTGAATCATTAATTGCTGCTTAGAACATGTAGATTGGACTGTCACATTGCTCTTGCACATAACATGTCATTTTCATTGATGCTATCAAATTTTTCACATAGTGCATGATCTGAGAAAATCACCATCGCCATTGAATTCCTTGTGAAAAAATACATAATTTGATTTTTTGTTTCATCCAATTTGGTTAAGTTTTGAGTGAGTTATGATCCTTCTTGCAAATCTGCCTAGCCTTGCCTTGCTTTTTGCCCTAGTTGCCCAAGTTTTGTACCTAGTTTTCAAATGTGCATAACTTCTTTTATTTTTATCATTTTCATGCCACTATTTTTTAATTATGCTCCTTAATATGTCTACTTTCAATTTGTGAAGAAAGAACTCAAAAATTGTTATTTTTGAAACACTTTGGTACACTTGAATGACATGGTCTTTTTTATGGTTTTCTTTGGTTTTCATGAACTTTCTTGGCATGGTACTTGATTTTTCTTGTAAGATTGATCTTTTATAAATCATTGTTGAATGTCTAACATGCTTATATTTTTTAAAACACTTGGCTCTTTTCTTTACCATGTTTATACTTGCCTTTGTGAATGCATGAATGTGGAAAGTATGCCTTGAAACTTCTTTGTGAACCATGATATGTTTCTTGATGTTGTAACCTCATGAACATGATACTACACCCCCATATTACTTGTTTATGTGTCTTGTTAGAAACATAACATGTTTAGGGATGTTTCTTTCTTTGAAAGTTACCATGAATCTTGTTTATCTTTCCCTTTGTAAAGTTTGAATCCATGCTTGAATTGTTGTTACTTTTCTTGCCTATCCATGATTGATTGTCATCAATATGTCTTGAATATGATTAAATGTGTCTTTAATTGATTCATATACCATGTTTTATTCAAGTTGTAACTTATTTGCATGAGTTTTGTTTGAATACCATTGATGGAAATGTTGTTGTTACACATGTTTCATGCTTGCCCATGTTGTTTGTTACCTTCCTGTTTAACATGATTCACCATAATTCACATGTTATTGTCACACATGTCACACCCTTGTTCAAGGATGTCTTGGTTGTTACCTCTATTTTATTTGTGTACATGCCTTAAATATTGTTATAGTTTATGCATGTTGATCTTGAATTTTGAACTGTGCCATGATAATTAATGTTTTGACTTATGTATGATTCACTTATGCTTGTGATGTTTGGTCTTGTAAGAACCTTATAATCATCCCTTTTTATATGTTTTTACATCTATGTTTACCTTTGATTGTAACCATTTGGTTTAATTCTAAACTTATTGTTAGTGAATACTTGGTTGTAATCTTGCTAATTTGTTTTGCTTGATGTTGTTACATGCTTGCCCTTATCTTTCTTGGTTGTTACCATGACTTTATATCTTCATAATGTTTGAATTCATATGTGTGTTAGGGCTTTTTTAAGTTTCCCCAAGTGATGTAGCTTGTTAGCTCTCATCCAGTTGCCTTGTTATCCCTTATTCCAAAAGAAAGTCTCTCTATTGACTTCACTATCATAGATAGCTCATTAACCATTCCCTTGACTTGGTCAATTCATTAGGTCCTTTAACTTAGTTAAGTTAGAACCTATATCCATTAAAATTTTCTTTAAGTCTAAAGACATACCCCTTGTTAGGAATATCCTTCAATTAGAACTTTAAGATAGAGTTTGTTAACTCTATGTAAGGATCATTGTCATGATTACTTATTCCCCTATTGGCTTTTATCAAAGTCAATCCCCTTGAATGTTAAACTTAGATCTAAAGAGTTTTATCAAACTCTATATAAACATTGTTATGTTTTTTTCCCCTTGGATTCTTGACCATAGTCAAGTATTCCTAAAACTTAGTGAGGAGAACTACGGTTGCTCTGACTCCATCCTAGTAAGGATACATAGACATAAGATGTGATATCTTTGCGAGCAAACTTAGAACTATCCTTAGGTCTTTACTTGCACTTTATCTTAACCTTGATCCCATGACCCTAGCAAACAATAACTTGGATAACTTAGCATACACACACACAACAAAAGGTTCCTGTAGAGTACTACAGATGTTTAAGATGTGAATAACTACCCTAGGCATAACCAACCCTTGTTCCCCGAAACTTTAGCATTGTTGTTACGTCGCGCAAAAAAATTTCTTTCTTTAACCTTTTCTTTGGATAAATCAAAGCTCGGTGGTGTATTTCAATGAATTAACATTTAAGTTAATCAATAGCTTAATATCTGATTCTCACCGCAACAGTGTGTTTGGGACATTTGTTGTAGTTCATCCCTAAAATAGACCACCTAAATCGAAAAGAGTGAAAATAAATTATTTACAGTTAGTTGTAGTATAAAGTAAGTAAGTCAAAATAATGAGATAAACTTACTTTCACGTATGGGAATGTGAAGTTGTTCTCGTTGGTGGGGGAGAACAAGAATAAGTGATGACATTCTTAACCAACCTCATTCTTAGAGCAAAAAAGCACAAGAATAAAATGAACAAGTACCCTTTGTGCATTTTTACACAAAGAACTATATAGATGGGACAAAATAGTTGAACAAGTACCCTTGATGTGTCTTCAAACAAAGCAGCACCCAAAAGTTGCTCGCATAAGCGTCATCTTGGTTAACTCTGAAGGTGAGAAAAATACACAAAAAGGTGGGGTTGAATTGTGTTCTCCAATTTGCGTTGCTTCTGAATAAAGTTCAGATTCTAAAAAAAAGCTCAGAACTTGATAATAAGTTGCAGCAGAATAATAATAGAAGCAAGTAAATGACACATGAACACACTAAAATTTATCCTAGTTCCTCCCAAACTGAGAGTAGTTAAGTCCCCTTGTAGCTCAAGATATTTTTCACTATAATCAAAACATGATTACAATTTCTCATTTCCTCGAGCATAAGACTTTCCTTGCTCAGACCTACATCATAAGACTTGTCTGCTCAATCAGTACCTGATCAAGACTTCTTGCTTAGATCCTCGGATCCAAAGACTTGTCTGCTTATACCCTCAAGTATAATAATTTCCTTCTCGGACTCAAAGCCCAAGACTTTTCTACTTAAATCTCATAGATTCAATACTTCCTGCTCTTACCCTCGAGTGCAAGATTTCCTGCTCAAATTCCACAAATCCAAGACTCCCTTGCTTAGAACTGCAGTCTAAGAATTCCTTGCTTAATCAACAGTTTGATCAAGACTTCAATGCTCAGGCACATAGTAGGAGACTTACTTGGCTCAAGCTCACAAGAAGAGACTTTGATGCTCAAGCACATAGCAAGAGGCTTTCTTTCTAAACTACTAAACAACATGTTTAGTAGAATACACAACAAGGTATACTTGATATTTAATTAGAGGTATAAGGTAATAAACATAACAAATATCATAGCTCTTAAGATTTCTAAGATATTAAATGCTTAATAAATCTTAAGCCTTTGTACAAATTACAACAGATAACATAAACTCTGCATATTCAATATTATTGTTGATCTTGTTATTCTTCCATGTTGATAGAAGTGTGGGGAGCTCCTTTCTTCTTGGCCTTCTTTCTTTATTCCTTGTTGTTGATGCATATTAAATCTTCATCTACTTATATAGCAGTTATAAAATAATAGTTGTTGGAAGAGATAACTTGTATAAGTGTCTTTATTACTCCATAGTACTAAGAAACGTTGAAGATCTTTATTCATTCTGTAACTCGTTTAACCATAACATCTTCCTTGTGAGTTGTACTCTAGATTCATTGAGAGTGGATATCCATAAAATATATCAACTTTCTTTGAGCCATGTGAACACAAACTCTAGCTGACAAACTGATTTGACATTGTAGTTTACTTTATGCAGTACAGATCAATTAGCTTTGTTTCTGGTTCTGAATGATCACCAGAAGCTTGTACATTCAATAAGTGTAGAGATAACATATTGCTCTTCTAATGCTGATACATTCAACTTCATAGTCTACGCAAACCTATATCATCATACTTCACTTAAGAATGTTCTTCAGTTCTGAACCATCAGAAGCCAAGAACTTAGCTTCTCTTAAATGCATTTTTAACAGATTCTTAGTAGATTCTCTTTAAGCTTTGGAACGTCATTCTTAGAACGCCATTGTTCTTTTAATACTTTTTTATCATCAAAACCTTAAAGGATATATGTCATGAATAAATCTTTTTTAACAATCTCCCCATTTTTGATGATGACAAACATAAGTATTTAAGAACAATATGAAGGTGAGAAAAACACTTAGAAGGGGGGTTGAATAAGAGTTTTAAGAAATATGGCAATAAAAACAACTCAAGATTTTTATCCTGGTTCGTTGAACTCAACTACTCCAGTCCACCTTATCAAAGATGATTTGCCTTTCTCTGCAAGGACTTAATCCACTATTGATCAACTGATTACAATAGAAAGCACTAAGAACAACTATCTTAGTCTTCTCAAGAACTACTGACCACACCTTGGTCTTCTTAAGGAACTTCTTACAATTTAATGTAAACTAACAAGTGTTTGAATGCTTCTAATAAGCTGTATCACAACTGTGATGTTTACACTTAAGATTAAGTACAACAAAAATTATATGGTTTTATGAAAGATCAAATGAGTAAGATCTTGAGAGATTTTCTCTTTTATGAATCAAGCGTGTATTTCTTTCTGAGTGATTTAGCAATGAGCATAAGATGAGTAGTGAATTAGCAACCTCAAAATGTTGAAGTAGTTCTCCTTTTATAGCTTTTTCAAATGCCTTGAGTGATGTGCAGCTGAATATAATATTTTGATTGTATGACTTTTCATCACCAAAAGTATGGGCATAGATATGCTTTCTGCAGAAAGGTATGGTTGTAGAAGCCTTGGGATTTGCACCACGTCACTTCTTTGGATAAGTTAGTCGTTGGTTACTTTGGAAGTAGCACTACGTCTAATCAAGTTTACAGCTTCTTCAACAAGCTTCCTTCAAGATGAAGTCTTCACAATCTGCACTTTAAAACTTGTAGTAAGCTTAAAAGGTATGAAATGCTTTAAGATGATCAGAGCTTAAGATGAATGATAAGTCCAAAGTCTTGATAGATGATCAGATCTTTAATGTATCAGAGTCTTGATAGATGATCAGATCTTTAATGTATCAGAGTTTCAGTCTTGATCAGAGTCTTCGTCAGAGTATGCAGCAGTATGTGCTTTGAGCGTGAATATTAATGATAAGAGTCTGGTTATAAAAGCCTCTGAGTTTGTAGTGAAAGAATTTCAGAGTCTGATAAGATCAGAGCTTTCAGCTTTTGTATACTTCTTTCAGTAACGCTTCAGATCATTTTGTAGCAGTGCTTCAGAATCTTCTGATAGTCTTGCATCTGATGCTTCAGATCTTTGCATAGTTTCTTTGTACTTATTTCGCCTCTTTTAAGAGTATTTAATTTTATACCTGAAACAATAATACTTGAACAAATTTTAGAGTGTATATTTGCTCATTACAAAATTCCATAAAAGTTATCATCAAAACATAGAGATATAAGAAACACCAATTTGTGTTCTAACAATCTCCCCCTTTTTTATGATGACAAAACATAGGGAATTTTGTTCAATGAAAAGAAATAAAATAAATAACTCCCCCTAAAATGAATACTCTAATAGAAGAGAACACTTCCCTTTTTGTTTGAGTATATTTCAGAACCTGGTAGGAATCCTTGATGAGAGAAAAAAACTCAGAATCGGCTTGCTCTCCAGAATTTGTTTTCAAGGATCAGAGCCTGATTGGAAAATTCTCAGGGTAACTTCAGATCATTTTGTTAGATGAGATAATGAGATCTGAAAGTCTTAAAATTCAATGTTAGATTAAAACAATGTCTGAATTTCATTTTTAGCATTTGCTTATGTTGAACAATCAAATTCTCTTTCTCCCCCTTTTTGTCATAATCAAAAAGACTTTAAAGACAGAAAAGATAACAGAAGAAGAGAGGAAAAAATATGACACACGAAAGGAAGACAAAATAGCCAAATTTAATCAGATCAGAAAATCACAAAGCATAAGAAGTTCGTAGAGCAGATGATAAAAAAACAAACAGAAAACACGTGCAAAAACGAGAATGCAAAGACATGAAAAAGAAAACTAGGGCTGGCGAGAAGCAATTAGTGTTAGAAGATCCGTAATCTTAGCAGTGGACTCTTCTTGCTTGGCCATCCAAGTCTTGATTTCTTCAGTAGTCTATTCCTGTTTTATCATCCATGTTCTGATTTCCTTGACTTCTTGGACAACATCTGGAATCTCAGTCTTCATCTCTGATGCAGAAGGTTCAGAAGCAGATGCAGGAATATCTTCTATCATTGCAGAATTTTCAGCAGGAGCATCTTCTAGAAGAAACACTGGAGTTGTGATAATGTTCAGCAGAGTTTGTCTGACCATTTCAGCAAACTTAGTCTTTGCATCATCAACACAGAGTGTTCTGAGGTCAGATGCAGCAGAGTTGAATTTTGATATGAATCTGTTCCAAGAAGCTTCTGATTTAGCAGGATCCAAACTAGCCATGCACTCTTTCTCCACAGAAGCAATTCCCATACATAGTTCCTTCTTAAAAAATTTTAACAGAGTAGAAACATCTGATCTGGGTTTTGGGTTGAGAAAATCTTCTATGGTGACTGGTTGTGATGGTTCAGGAGGTGTTTGAGTTTGTTCAGGAGGTGGATTATCAGATGATGGATGTTCAGATGATTGGGGTATGGATGTTTGTGGTATGGTAAGTTGAGGAATGGAGGTGTCAGTATCAGATGGTGTTGATATAACAACATCAGATTAGGATGACATAAAATCTGTGAAGTTGAATCTGAAGCGAAAAGGGTTGTCAGATTCAGGTAGATCAGATGATAGAGGTTTATAGGGATCAGGAATTTGTAAGCTAGTTAGTGAGGGGACTTCAGATTCATCAGAATCAGATGATTCAGTTGAATGACATGAAGTTGAAGAGAGGACATACAAAGTTGCAAGAGGTGATATATCCAGAATGTTTTCAGATGGTTGTTGGACAGATGGTTGAGGATTTTTTATGGTTGGTTCTTGAGGTGGTTGAGTAGATGAGAGTGGTTCAAATTGTTTTTGTTGTTCTGATTGTGTTTGTTATTCATAGGATTGTTGTTTTTGTGATTGAGATGATGGTTGTTGTTGTGGTTCAGATTTGTTGGGTTGAGGAGGTTGATGTTCAGACGATTTCTGTTGAGGGGGTTTAGATGGTAGTTGAACAGAAGATGTTTGAGGATTTTTGATAGGAGATGAAATGGGTTCAGATGATTTAGGTTCAGATGGTTTAATAGAAGATGGTGGAGGTGAAGGTGAGGATGAAGGTACATAAGGTTTGGGATCAGATGTTAATACCTGGTGAATTGTTTCTCTGATTTCTTCCACAGTAGCTTCTGGAGGATTTTCCTTTTGCTTCTTGTCCTTTTTAGGTTTGTCATCAACATCAGAGGATTTCCTCTTGGGCTGTGCAAAAGATCCTTCCTCAGCCTTTCTTTTCTTGCGCCTTTCTCTCATAAGATTTGACAATACTTCTCCTTCCTTCTGTACTATGTTAGCAGACATATGAATACCATCTCTTAAACATTCAGCAATGAATGTCAGAATGTGATCGCGACTTTCTATGTCTAATACAACCTAACTGCAAGTGCACAATCTATCGCGTAGTAATAATAGATATCGATCCCACAGGGACTCGTAATCAAACTAGTGTTCTCGGGAGTTACTGTGTTTAGCTAGGTAGAATATGTTTAAGGAAATAAGATTGTCACTAAAAGGGAAACTAAGACTGTTACTTAGATTATAATTAATTAAATCGATATGCAGTAATTGTGTTCCTCAGGGATTTGACAAGTTACGGTGTATGAAATAATTTTCAGAGTTTATTTAAGCAGAAAATGGTGATTTAAAGACTCTCGCCTCACGATGGTTATTGACGCTAATCATAATTCTAAGGGCCAAACGTACACTTTTGTATCCCATTCGGGGTTAAAATTATTTTTTGGAAATCTCTAAGTTCTAATTCATTTTAAAGTGCTTTCGCTGTTATTAAAATGAATGACTCGTGTTTACTATCTGATCTTACCGCAGCTTTCGCTTGTTGGTTCGTATCTTAATTAATTTTCCACTTTCGTGGCAAAACTACTTTTAAATAAGTTCTCGCTTTCGCGACGAAGTTTATTCAGTAAATTAATTTTAAACACTCAGACCATAAATTACTTTTGAAAAGACAATTTTCCACCAGTTGTTATCAAATCCCATTCGAATTATTACCACATATCGATTACTTAAATTTAGCTAGACATGGATTTGGGAAAGATAAAACATAAATAAAAATAATAAATAATAATATGCATTATAATAAAACTGGAATTACGATTGAAATGAGAAACCTGTAAATATTCCAATTGGCCTTTGGGCAGATCCTCCACAGATGTTGGCAGGATTCTGGTCTTTATGCCAATTTGATCGTACAATGGAAGTAGAAATTACAGAAGAATGAAAGGAATGCAGAAAAAGCAAAGAGAAATAAATAAGAATATTAAACTGGAAAGGTTTGCTTTGGAAATAAATTTGGCAGCACTTCGTTGTATGAATGCGGCCCTCTTTCTGAGGTCCCCTTCTTCCCCTTTTATAGAAATGAAATTCTAACGGTTATAATTGGAGAGGGTGGACTTTGAGGCAGAAAAACCAGGGAGTAGTGGTCCACTATTTGGGACTTGGAACTGCTTCTTTAACGTGCAATTGAAGTGGGGCGTTTTTGCCTGCATGACGGTCGTCACCCGTGTGACGATCGTCATGGAGCTGTGACGGTCGTCACAGCAGCAAAAACAGCCTTCTGCGCTTTTCATGATGTTTTCACTCTTTTTTCGTCCATATTTCATCTGAGATTGCTTCTTTTCTTCATATTGCCTTGTTTAGACGTGATCGTTAAATACCTGCAAAACATCAGACAAACAACACGGAAATAACCCAAAATCGGATCAAAACAGTTAAACTTTAGTCGAATTATGCATCAAAATATATATACAATTTTGTGTTATCAAACTCCCCTAAGCTTGAATCTTTGCTTGTCCTCAAGTAAAACATGAAAAAATCGGCAAGCACGAGGCAGCTTCTTCGTTCGCAAAGTTGGGAAAAACCGGGATTCTTGGTAAGAACACAACGAGTACCATGACGACACTGGTCTACAAGTCTTCAGAGGTCTCCTTCTTATGCAAACCGGTCCCAGTCATGCTACTGTAACTTGGTGTCAAGGTTCTCTCGGCAAGTTCACCCTGTTTGTTCTAGCGCAATCACATTAAGCCCGTTGTCCATACACTTTCATGGCAAGTCGACCTGTTAGTGAATATGATCTCATTTCTGTTTTTGATCTTCTTCATTGATCATAAGCTTATGTCATTGATTTTTCAATGAGTTTTCGTGCCGTTGGGCTAAATGCTCGGGTGAGGAGCACCTAACTTAGAAGGAAACGTGTCTTTATAGTTTTGGGCTATCTAGCTTTCTTTTCATGATTTTTCATCTTTTTGGAGATCATACACTTATTTGCATCGGTCGCTCGCTTAGAAGTGTTTTAGGATGGTGCTGACTGCTAGTATAAACTACTTGGGGCTGAGTTTGCGTAGACACTTGAGACTTTGGTACACGTAGGTAGTGAAACCGACTCGCATAAACCGGAGATCTAAGGTGTCAGGACGGTACTGGTTTTGTTAGAACTGTCGTTTCCTCGGGGTTTCAAAACTTGGTTTGAACTCGGGTGCATTCTCGTGATGCTTTTGCTTTTGAGGAACGAACGAAAATTTTTGTTTACGTTGAATAATGTGGGGATGTTTGCGTAACGGAAAAAGGATATATAAACGAGCTTTATTTGCTAAAAAAAAGAAAATATTTAAATAGAAATTACGAAATTCAAAGTACAATGGAATGGAAATAAACGCTCCGCTCCCACACTATCTCAATCAGTGTCCCCACTGATTTGGAAGCATGCGAGAGGGATGTGCAACTGAAATGAAAGTACAAATAAACTGGAAATATAGTAAACAAATAAGGAAAATGGATAACTAATCACGTCCGCTGCCTCGGTCACGTCCGCGCTGGCGTCCTCTGGCTCTGGCAAGGGCTACTCGGTCCTCATAACTCATAGCTCCGGTGTGGTAGACGGTGTCCCGGAGTCCTTCGACCTGCAAAGTCAGATTCGCCAGGTTCTCAGTAATGGTAGCTTGGCCGGTTTGAAGTTGTTGCATTTGGGTCCGGTGCCAAGCTTCAAACTGGTCTGCTCGCTGATTCTGCTGCTGCAGCATAGCGAGTATCTGGGCCTGCTGGTCGAGAGAGCGGCGAAGGTCCTCTTCTGTGTAGTCGGGCACTGGATGATGGTGGCGGCGGCGAGAGGATGTACCTTCGGAAGGAGGAGGTTGCGATGCCTCCGGCTGCTCGGACCTGTCCAACTCAGCTTGGATTTCTCCGTCAGAACCTTGGGTGTGGTCCTGAGTAGGAACAGCGGCAGCAGGAGGGGCAGTGAGGTCAAATAACCAGTTGGTACGATCCTCTGGGTGTGTCTGGGTGCGTGATTGAAGGATGATGCTTCAGACGGTTTTGCCACGCACTACCGGATGGTACTTGCCGTCAGCTCTGGAGCGGATAAGGTGAGAGGCTCTGCAGTGGTCGGTGTCAAGGAACACCGAGGGGATGGAATGGAGGTGCTGGAGGCGGTCGCCAAGGTTCAGCCCAAGTGCAATGGCAGTGACAATCCCGCCAAAGTAAAATGGCTTCGAGCCACGGTTGCAGTTGGCCTGAATGTGAGCCAGCAGGAACGGAGCGGCGTTGATAGGTTCGTTGTTGAAGACGCAATGGAGGAAGAAGAGCTCTTTCGAGTTCACCTTATGGTTGTTGTCTTTGGCGAAGATTGTGTTGCTCAATGCTCGGTGAAAGTACCGGATGGTCGGGTTATGGATATGCGTGGCGTGCAGAGAGTCCCAACCATCGACATTGATGCCGGTCAACTGGTACCACAGCGCGAAAGCTTCGTGCTGGAACTGATCGGTGAGACGGCGGTGAGCATTGTCGCCTCGAGGTAGCTGTAAGATGGCGGCAAGCTGGTTTTGGTTTAGCTGATAGTTTGTGCCGAACATCCGGAAGCATGCGGCACCGGAGTGTTGGTTGAGGTCGCCGCTAGATGTGACGTAGGTAAACGAACTCAAGAACTCGAGAGTGAGTTGTTCGTATGTTGGCAGTGGATTGGTGCAGAGATTCCAGATGCCGGCTCTTTGAAGCATCCAAGTTACGCCTTCAAGGAGTCCGAGCTCCGTAAGCGACAGAATGTGTGGATAATGAGTCGGCTGGAGCGACCTTTGATGGAATGCGATGTAGTTTGCCGGCTGTCTTTCGCCTAAGTCACCTTCGCTGAAGACAATGTTACTGATGTCCGGGGTTTCGGTATTTCTCGCCATTGTTGGAAGATTGAGAGGGTTCTGAAGATTGGGGTTGTTCTGCAAAGTGGGAAAAATTGACAGAAGTGTGGTTGGAAGTTGAGATTGGAGTTGAAATATATGGTGCAATGTGGGGAGAACGAAAATTTGTAGTGGGGTAGGAGTTCTGATGATTGGAAGTTGAAATGAGGGTAGTGGGAGAGAAAACGCAACCCCTGTTATATCAGATAGCAGTTTTGGGTTCGTGACGGTCGTCACGTATGTGTGACGGTCGTCACCCGCGTGACGCTCGTCAGGGTCCTGTGACGGTCGTCACAGCAGCAAAATCTGCAGAACGCAAAATTTTGCTCTGAGGGCGTTCTTGCAGTGACTTTTAGGCCTAGTATTGATACAACAATGTAATATAGCAGCCAATAAACAAAGAGTAACGTAAAAACAAAATAATTGAATAAAGACTATAATTGAAATAACATGAAATTGAAATGATTGTATGTAGTACATAAAAAAACTAACAATGCGAAAAATCCAAATGATTAAATGAAACTAAACTAAACCAAACTAAACTGAATCTACTGCTAAAACTAGTATCTAGTCTTTTCGTGCCTTCAACTCATCGAATTTCCGTGCGTAGTAGTCGAGCTGGTCACAGACTAAGTCTATGAAGACTACCAGTTCGCTGTGTATGCCTGCGATGTCATCTTTTACAGTAGTCAGAGCTGCATCAACGTTGTCCAATCGGAGTAGAACAATATCCATTTTGTCGGTGGTCTCCTCAGGGATAGGCTCAGGATAGGTGTTGTAGTGCGGAGGAGTCATAGGGTCTACTTCAGCTTCGGATACAGCATCCTCATAGTACATATAGTCGTGTGCCTCAGAGATGTGGTCACTGTCACACATATAGTTCTGTGGTGTTGACTGAGGTGAAGGAGGTCCCATAGGCTCATCTAGTTCATAAAGCCAGTTGTCCTTGTTGTGGATACTTGTCATCTGATGATCAGGCAGTGTGAATAGCTGTACTAGTTTTTCGTTAATGAGGTACTCATACAGTCCAGGTTCCATAGTTCCTAAAATGCGCCTGTTAAAGCATAATTGTATATTCATGGGTCGAATGGTGCCAAAATGAGTGCTTGCATTTAAGTGGAATCTAAGGCCAAGCTCGTGGGCAATCATTGTCACGAGGCCTCCTATAAGAATAGGTGTCTGTGGTTCCTGCGTGAGGCGTTTGAAAGATCTCATCATGAAAGACACTGCATTTACTGTACGTCCCTGAGAAGCACAAAACATGATGAATAACTCCTCTTTAGATACTGTAGTAATATTTTCTTCTTTCCCAAATAGGGTGTGAGCTAGTATCTTATGGAAGTATCTGAAAGCTGGGTTATGGATATCATCATTATACATTCTGTCTGGTTCAGGATGATAGTTGCCTGTGATTCTACCCCAGAATTGGTCGAGTTCAAAATCAAGATCGTCATCTTCTGCACTGATGAACACATGCGGTCCGTTAGGAAATCCTAGGAGGTTAGCTAGTGACATCCGACTATGGGTTTGGTCCATTGCAAACATTCGAAAGGTAATCAGCTCTGTGTTGGATCCAAAACCATAGTTGGGTATGTATCTGAAAGAACTAAGGAATTCATAGGTAAGATCCTTATAGGTAGCAAAACGTGTTTTCAAAGCAGTGTTCTCCCAACCCAGTTGATTGAACAGGTATTGAATGCTATCCGTGATTCCTAGTTTATCCATGGTAGACTTATCATAATACAGCGTTAAGGCGATTTCTCTTTCAGTTAGTGCTGCAAATCTTGTCTTTTGAGCTAGTCCTCGAAAATGAACCTTTGTGAAGTCGTACTCGGCCATACTCGCAGGTAATTCAGAGAAAACAGAAGGAATGTTTTGAAGACTTTAAAAATCCTGAAAAGTTTAAAACAGGAGTTTGAAGTCAGGATTTTTTAAAAACAAAAAACGGTAGAAACAAAAGACAAAAGAGAAAAATAAAATAAAAATAAAAATATGAAAACAAACGAAAGTAGAAAGTAGTAGTAATTATAAGTTTAGAATTTTTGTTGGATTTTCAAAGTAAAATTTTAAATAAAAATGAAATACAATAACGAGGGAAATTGGGTTGCCTCCCAGTAAGCGCTGTTTTTAACGTCTAAAGCCTGATGATAGCTTGGTGACAATCTATTCGGGTGTTTGAGCTGGAAGCTCAAGCAATGTTATACTACAGACTTGAGGGTTGTTTTCGTTCTTATTATAATGTTTTAGACGTTGCCCGTTTATGATAAACGGTGCATTCGTCTTATTGGTAATTTCGACAGCTCCACTCTGAAGTACTTTAGTCACTTCATAGGGTCCAGACCACCTAGATTTTAGTTTACCTAGGAAGAGTTTTAATCTTGAATTAAATAGCAATACGATGTCTCCTACACTGAATTGTTTCTTGACTAAACGTTTATCGTGCCACTTTTTAGTTCGTTCTTTGTAGATACGGGCATTTTCGTAAGCGTCTAATCGAAGTTCTTCCAATTCGTGTAAGTTCAAGATTCGCTTTTCTCCTGCCTCGGTGTAATTGAAATTGAGTGTCTTAATGGCCCAGAAGGCCTTGTGCTCTAGTTCTACAAGGAGATGGCAGGATTTACCGTAAACTAATTTGTAGGGTGTAATACTTATTGGTGTCTTAAAAGCGGTCCTATAAGCCCATAAAGCTTCTTGTAGCTTTGACGACCAATCTTTCCTTGAGGTAGCGACAGTCTTTTCCAATATCTGTTTTATTTCTCTGTTCGAGACCTCTACTTGTCCGCTAGTTTGCGGATAATAAGGTGTAGCTACCCGATGTCGGACTCCATATTTAGAGAGAAGTTTATCGAATATTCGCGATATGAAGTGAGATCCGCCGTCACTAATGACGAGTCTGGGTACACCGAATCTAGGAAAGATTGTGTTTTTGAAGAGTTTGATTACTACTCGTGCGTCGTTTGTTGGAGCAGCAATGGCTTCTATCCATTTAGACACGTATTCTACAGCGACGAGTATGTAGTTATTACCAAAAGAAGGTGGGAATGGTCCCATGAAATCTATTCCCCATACGTCGAAGATTTTTACCTCTAAGATTCCTTTCTGAGGCATTTCATCGCGTCGTGAGATGTTGCCAGTTCGTTGGCATCGATCACATTTTAGCACAGTGATGTGAACGTCTTTCCAGAGGTTAGGCCAGAATAAGCCGGCTTGGAGAATCTTAGAGCACGTCTTGGATGTACTAGCATGACCACCATATGGTGCTGAATGGCATTGGGAAATGATATTTTCTATTTCTTCCTCTGGGACACAACGACGGTATATGTTGTCGGCCCCTCTCTTGAAGAGTAGAGGTTTGTCCCAATAATAGTGTTTCAGATCGTGGAAGAATTTCTTCTTTTGCTGATAAGTAAGATCCGGTGGAAGCACGCCTGCAGCGAGGTAATTAACGATGTCAGCATACCAAGGTAATGTGACTTGGGCATAGACGGCTTCTACGGCTTTTTCGAATTCTGGATCTTCCGAGATTGAGTTGGGTATGTCACTTTCTAATTTGGCTATCAGACGTTCGTACGGGAAATCGTCGTTTATCGGTACTGGTTCGTGTCTGATGCCTTCTATTTGGGATAAGTGATCTGCAACAACGTTCTCGGTTCCTTTTTTATCTTTGATTTCTAAGTCAAACTCTTGTAATAACAGGATCCATCTCAATAGTCTTGGTTTGGCATCCTTTTTGCTTATTAGGTACCTTATGGCAGCGTGGTCTGTGTATATGATAATTTTTGCTCCTACTAAGTAAGAACGGAATTTGTCATGCGCGAATATAACTGCTAGAAGTTCCTTTTCTGTGGTAGCGTAGTTTATTTGGGCAGGATCTAAGGTTCTACTGGCATAGTAGATGGCATGGAGTTTCTTGTCCTTCCTTTGTCCTAGAACTGCGCCTACGGCATAATCACTCGCATCGCACATGATTTCGAATGGTAGTCGCCAATCGGGTGGTTGCATAATTGGTGCGGTGATAAGGGCTGATTTTAATGTTTCGAATGCTTTTAGACAGTCGTCGTCGAAGACAAACTCAGCATCTTTCATCAACAGGCCGGTCAGAGGTTTTGTGATTTTCGAAAAATCTTTTATAAATCTTCGGTAGAAACCGGCATGTCCCAAAAAACTCCGTATTTCTCGTACGGATTTTGGAGGTTGGAGATCTTTTATAATCTCTATTTTAGCTTTGTCGACCTCAATTCCTTTATCTGATATGACATGTCCTAGAACTATTCCTTGTCGGACCATAAAATGGCATTTTTCCCAATTTAGGACGAGGTTCACTTTTACACAGTGTTCTAATACCATTTCTAAATTTTGTAGGCATCCTTCGAAACTTTGTCCACATACCGAGAAATCATCCATAAATACTTCCATGACGTCGTCTATGAAATCTGCGAAGATTGCCATCATGCATCTTTGGAAGGTTGCTGGAGCATTACAGAGTCCGAACGACATTCGGCGGTAAGCAAAAGTACCATAAGGACAGGTGAATGTAGTCTTTTCTTGGTCATCAGGATGAATGGGAATTTGGAAGAATCCTGAATAACCATCTAGATAGCAGAAATATGAATGTTTGGCTAATCTTTCCAACATTTGGTCTATGAAGGGTAACAGGAAGTGATCTTTTCGTGAGGCTTTGTTAAGCTTCCTATAATCAATGCACATCCTGCTTCCAGTCACGACTCTTTTTGTTATTGATTCGCCTTTTTCGTTTTTAACTACAATGACTCCTCCTTTCTTTGGTACGACATGAACTGGGCTGACCCATTCACTATCGGAGATCGGATAGATGATTCCTGCATCTAGCAATTTCTTTACTTCATCTCTGACTACAGTGCTCAGGATGGGGTTCAGTCTTCTCTGATGCTCTCGAGAGGTTTTATAGTCTTCCTCTATTGTAATTCGATGCATACAGATCGAAGGGCTTATACCTTTTAGATCACTTATGTTATAGCCTAACGCGGTGGGGTACTTCTTTAGGACTTCTAATAGCTTTTCAGTTTCTGGTTGTCCTAAGTCGGCGTTGACTATCACTGGTCTTTTTAGTTCATCGTCTAGAAATTCATATCTAAGGTTTTTGGGTAGTGTTTTAAGTTCTAAAGATGGGTTCTTCGGACCTGGCATGTGGTTTGGGGTCAATGCTAAGCTTTCGCTTAGGCTGTCGTCTTTATACGGTTTACGCCAATCATCGTCTTCAGAAATATCAGGTATTTGAATCTTTATTATTTCTGAATACGTGGTCTCTTCATTTTCAAGTTCTCTTATGCATTCGTCAATTTCGTCTACTAAATAGCAGGTATCGTCTATGGCTGGTGCTTGTAAGAACTTGGTGAGAATGAACTCTATCTTTTCTTCTCCTACTTTGAATGTTAGCCTTCCTTTCTTCACGTCTATAATCGCTCCGACTGTAGCTAGGAATGGTCTTCCTAGGATAATTGGGGTTACAGTGTCCTCCTTGATGTCCATGATTATGAAGTCGGTTGGAATGTAGAATTGTCCTATGCGTACTGGAACGTTTTCCAGTATTCCGACGGGGTATTTTACTGATCGGTCAGCTAATTGAACGGACATTTTGGTTGGTCTGAGGTCTCCCATATTCAACTTTTTGCATATAGATAAAGGCATAACACTGATACTGGCTCCTAAATCGCATAGAGCTTTGTCTATTACGAACTTTCCTATGACGCAGGGTATGGAGAAACTACCTGGGTCTTTTAATTTAGGAGGCATGTGGTTTTGAATAATGGCGCTACACTCTGCAGTAAGTGTAACTGTTTCGTTATCCTCGATCTTTCTCTTATTCGATAGGATTTCTTTGAGAAATTTAGCGTATGACGGCATTTGAGTTATCGCTTCTGTAAAAGGAATAGTAATATTCAGCTGTTTAAGGAGCTCTACAAATTTCTTAAACTGTCCTGAAGTTTTGGAGTTTATTAGTCTTTGAGGATAAGGAATAGGTGGTTTATATGGCGCTGGAGGTGCTTGAGTTTTTTCACTTGCAGTATCCTCCTTCTCGTCGTCTTCCTTCTTCTCTAACTCGGATTCCTTTTCTGCTTGTTCAATTGGTTTTTGTTGCATGGCTGAGTTTTCGATCCTCGGATCGATCGGTCCATCCAATTCTTTTCCACTTCTTAGTATTACAGCATTTGCTTGGCCTTTTGGATTTTGTTCGGGTTGTCCAGGAAATGTGCCAGCAGGTGCGGCAACAGAGGCTTATTGTTGAGCCACTTGTGATATCTGTGTTTCTAGTATTTTGTTATGGGTGGCTAAAGTGTCTACTTTTCCGGTCAACTGTTTAATTTGCTCGCTAGTGTGTATGTTTTGATTCAGGAATTCTTTGTTCGTTTGGGCTTGAGTAGCTATGAATTTTTCCATCATCAACTCGAGGTTTGATTTCCTAGGTGCAGTCTGAGCAGCAGCTGGTTTTTGATATCCTGGCGGAGCAGTAGGCATTTGCAATGCATTTTCGCTTTTGTAAGAAAAGTTTGGATGATTTCGCCAACCTTGGTTATAGGTATTTGCGTAAGGATTTCCTTGAGCATAATTTACCTGGTCTGGTGGGATTCCGGCTAGCAATGGGCATTCGGGCGCATTATGAGTGGTGCTTCCGCATAACTCGCAATTTGAAGTTACGGCAACGACGGTTGCAGTGGGGTTAACGGTCAGACTATCAATCTTCTGTGCTAGAGCATCTACTTTAGCGTTGAACTTTTCAAGGCTGCTGATCTCGTACATCCCACCTTTCGCTATGGTTTTCTCTGTTGGAGTACGTTCACCTCCCCATTGGCAATGGTTTTGAGACATGTTTTCGATTAGTTGATAGGCTTCGTCGTATGGCTTATCCATAAGTGCACCGCTCGCGGCGGCGTCTATTGTCAATCTAGTATTGTATAAAAGCCCATTATAAAAAGTATGGATTGTCACCCAGTCTTCTAGACCGTGGTGAAGACATGTTCTCATCATATCTTTGAATCGTTCCCATGCTTCGTAAAGAGATTCAGTATCTTTTTGTCGAAATCCGTTGATTTAAGCTCTAAGCATTTCAGTTTTGCTTGGCGGAAAATATCTCGCTAAGAAGACGTTCTTCAATTGTTCCCACGTCGTAACGGAGTTGGATGGTAAAGATTATAACCATGTCCACGCTCTGTCTCTAAGAGAGAATGGGAAAAGACGAAGTCTTATCGCGTATGGAGTTACTCCATTTGCTTTCACCGTGTCTGCGTATTGTACAAACTTCGTTAGATGTTCGTTCGGATCCTCAGTTGCGTTTCCTGAGAATTGGTTTTGTTGTACAGCTGACAGCAATGAAGGTTTCAGCTCAAAATCATTTCGGGTAATAGCTGGGGCAGCAATGCTACTTCTAGGCTCCATCTGAGAGGATGTAGCGTATGCCTTCAGCGGTTTGTTTGGAGGTCCTTCAGCCATGTTTGATTCTTCTTCGGATTTGGGAATGGGAGTGAGAGGATCGGGAATGTTATGTTTGAGTTGGTACTCAATGATTCGGCTTCTTAGATGTAAGAAGCGTTCTAGTTCTGCGACTGAAGGTTTCAAGATATCGCCTTGTGGGCGATTACTTGGCATACAATCGACAGCACTAGTAAAGGAAAAATGAAAATTGTTAACCTAGTCTATACGGCGTAACAGAAGGTTACACTATTGACTAAACGGGTCCCCGACAACGGCGCCAAAAACTTGATCGCGACTTTCTATGTCTAATACAACCTAACTGCAAGTGCACAGTCTATCGCGTAGTAATAATAGATATCGATCCCACAGGGATTCGTAATCAAACTAGTGTTCTCGGGAGTTACTATGTTTAGCTAGGTAGAATATGTTTAAGGAAATAAGATTGTCACTAAAAGGGAAACTAAGACTGTTACTTAGATTATAATTGATTGAATCGATATGCAGTAATTGTGTTCTTCAGAGATTTGACAAGTTACGGTGTATGAAATAATTTTCAGAGTTTATTTAAGCAGAAAATGGTGATTTAAAGACTCTCGCCTCACGATGGTTATTGACGCTAATCATAATTCTAAGGGCCAAACGTACACTTTCGTATCCCATTCGGGGTTAAAATTATTTTTTGGAAATCTCTAAGTTCTAATTCATTTTAAAGTGCTTTCACTGTTATTAAAATGAATGACTCGTGTTTACTATCTGATCTTACCGCAACTTTCGCTTGTTGGTTCGTATCTTAATTAATTTCCCACTTTCGTGGCAAAACTACTTTTAAATAAGTTCTCGCTTTCGCGACGAAGTTTATTTAGTAAATTAATTTTAAACACTCAGACCATAAATTACTTTTGAAAAGACAATTTTCCACCAGTTGTTATCAAATCCCATTCGAATTATTACCACATATTGATTACTTAAATTTAGCTAGACATGGATTTGGGAAAGATAAAACATAAATAAAAACAATAAATAATAATATGCATTATAATAAAACTGGAATTACGATTGAAATGAGAAACCTGTAAATATTCCAATTGGCCTTTGGGCAGATCCTCCACAGATGTTGGCAGGATTCTGGTCTTTATGCCAATTTGATCGTACAATGGAAGTAGAAATTACAGAAGAATGAAAGGAATGCAGAAAAAGCAAAGAGAAATAAATAAGAATATAAAACTGGAAAGGTTTGCTCTGGAAATAAATTTGGCAGCACTTCGTTGTATGAATGCGGCCCTCTTTCTGAGGTCCCCTTCTTCCCCTTTTATAGAAATGGAATTCTAACAGTTATAATTGGAGAGGGTGGACTCTGAGGCAGAAAAATCAGGGAGTGGTGGTCCACTATTTGGGACTTGGAACTGCTTCTTTAACGTGCAATTGAAGTGGGGCATTTTTGCCTGCATGACGGTCGTCACAAGGTGTGACGGTCGTCACCCGTGTGACGGTCGTCATGGAGCTGTGACGGTCGTCACAACAGCAAAAACAACCTTCTGCGCTTTTCATGATGTTTTCACTCTTTTTTCGTCCATATTTCATCTGAGATTGCTTCTTTTCTTCATATTGCCTTGTTTAGACGTGATCGTTAAATACCTGCAAAACATCAGACAAACAACACGGAAATAACCCGAAATCAGATCGAAAACAGTTAAACTTTAGTCGAATTATGCATCAAAATATATATACGATTTCGTGTTATCAGAATGATGTGCCTAGGTTCATCAGCACTGAACATAGGAAAATCTGCTAGAGGAATTCTCCTTCTGCTGACGTCTTCAGATTGAAATTTCTTGGGTTTTCCAGCAAGCTCTGAAATAACCTTCATTCTCTTCAGAGTGTTCCCATTTATGACAGATCCTATAACATATTACAGATCCTCTGTCACCCCAGCATCAAACAGATGTTTCACAAGACCATTCTCTGTTAGAATGTCTGATATCAATCTTCCCATAGGGATCCAATTTCTGATTTTTCCAGCTTTAACCCTAACTTCTTCTCTTGTTTCTTTGATATGGTTCAGAAGATGACTGAACAGAAGATAAGGTAAATCCACCTTATTTCCTTTCCTCATACAGTACATGAAGTACATTTGTTCTGAATTTACATAATCTGGTGAGTTAGAAGATTTCCTATGAAAGATTGAACTCATGAAGATCTTAGCCCAGATTCTGTAAATAGGTTTCAGATCTCTGACCTTGTTAGATGGTTCCCCAGAAACACAAACTTCTTGAAAAATGTCAGCCAAATCCACACGATCAATAGCCATACTTGTGATTCCCTCAGTTTCCTTATACTCAAGTAGTTGTCTGGTTAATTTTTTAGTAATGACAATTTCCTTCCCAAGAACAGATGAGTGAATAAACTTAGGGCATACTTGAGCGTGTATCCAGAATTCTTTTACCAAAGCTGGATAAACAGGACCCATCATCCTGTCAAAATACTTTTCCCAGTTCTGAGCTTTGATAGTTGAAAGGAGATCAAAACCATTTTCTTTGATGGATTCAAAATTTACAAAGTTCTCACACAGAACCTCAAGTTCTTTGATTGGAGTGAGAAGAGTTCTTACTGGTGCTTTGTACACAACAGCAGTTTGGGATGAACCAACAGCATTAGGAGATGATGCAGCAACAGTTGAAGTTTTCATCTGAGCAGGTGTTGATGAAGGTGAAGCCATTGAAGTTCTTGAGATGCGTCTGGGTTTACGAGAATTTTTGGGTTTTGAAATAAGATGGAAACAATAGAGAAGGCAGAAATGCATATGAGAGATGATAAGTGTAAAATGTGATTTGTGAAGAGTTGAGAGAATTTATAAGAGATAATTTTTAAGGCATGCAAAAAGACATACACACTCAAGCGTGCATAAACATTGAGTGAAGTGAACCATAATAAAATCAAGCAATCAATGCAAAGAATAAAATCATATCAAACATTTTAGATTCTGACAGAAGGGGGGAAATCAAGAGATTTTGGATTCCAAAGCAATACCTCAAATGTCACTTCAGTATGGTGCACTCTACCTTTCCAGATTCTGAGCTACACGTGTTTGCTTGCATGTGCCTCTGAAACTCTTTGAGAAATGACACGTTAGGCAATGTTCAGATCCTCTGAGCCTTGTTAGTTCAGATTTACACACAAAGAAATAAACACAGAATTCAACAAACGAAATACTTCAGAGTTTAGACATTTATCATCTGAAAGAAATTTCATCTGATGAATATTCTATTCTGGACAGAAGTCCATACTGATCTTTTTCAGAATAAATTTAAATCTATCTTCAGCAAGGGGTTTTGTAAAGATATCAGCCCACTGATGATCTGTATCTACAAAGTTTAAATTGATAATTCCCTTCTGAACATAGTCTCTGATGAAATGATGTTTAATCTCTATATGCTTAGCTTTAGAATGTAAAATGAGGTTTTTAGATAAGCATATAACAGAAGTATTATCACAGAAGATAGAAATGTTACTCTCAAAGATCTGATAATCTTCTAGTTGACTTTTCATCCAGAGCATCTGAGTGCTACATCCAACAGCAGCAATATATTCTGCCTCTGTTGTTGAAAGTGCAATTGTGGGTTGCTTCTTGCTGAACCAAGAGATCAGATGACTTCCAAGAAATTGACAACTTCCAAAAGTACTTTTACGTTCTACTCTGTCTCCAACATAGTCAGCATCACAGAATCCAACTAATTTATACTCATCAGATCTTCTGTAACACAGACCCACATTAGTAGTACCTTTCAGATACCTTAGAATCCTCTTAACAACTGTTAAGTGAGATTCTCTAGGATCTGATTGGAATCTAGCACACAGACACACACTAAATAAAATATCAGGTCTTGAAGCAGTCAAATATAAGAGAGATCCAATCATACCTCTGTAAAGTTTTTGATCAACTTTCTTACTTACCTCTTCCTTACCAAGTGTGCTTGTAGGATGCATTGGAGTCTTAGCCAATTTGCTTTCATTTAGATTGAATTTCTTCAGAAGCTCTTTGAGATATTTAGTCTGGTGAATATATGTGCATTCTGGAGTTTGATTTACTTGGATTCCCAGAAAGAATCTAAGTTCTCCCATCATGCTCATTTCAAATTCAGCCTGCATAGACAAAGCAAACTCCTTTCCCAGCATAATATTGGTAGATCCAAAAATAATATCATCCACATAAATTTGATAAACTAGTAAATCTTTCTTAAATGTTTTACAGAAAAGAGTTGTGTCCACTTTGCCTCTGATAAAGTTCTTTTGCAGAAGAAAATTACTTAATCTTTCATACCAAGCTCTGGGAGCTTGTTTCAAACCATAAAGAGATTTTTTGAGTTTGAAAACATGATCTGGAAATTTATTATTTTCAAAACCAGGAGGTTGATGGACATAAACTTCTTCTTCTATAATGCCATTTAAGAAGGCACTCTTAACATCCATCTGATATAGAGTGATGTTATGTTGTGCAGCAAATGAAATAAGAAGGCGTATAGATTCTAACCTTGCCACTGGAGCATAAGTTTCAGTGTAATCAATACCTTCTTGTTGACTGTACCCTTGAGCTACCAGCCTTGCCTTGTTTCTAACAACTTCTCCTTGCTCATTTAGTTTATTTCTGAATACCCACTTTGTTCCAATAATGTTGAAACCTTTTGGTCTAGGAACCAGATCCCACACACCATTTCTTGTAAATTGATTTAGCTCATCTTGCATTGCAAGTATCCAATCATTGTCACTCAGAGCCTCATCCACAGATGTTGGTTCAATAATAGACACCAACCCAAGAAGTGATGTTCCAGATGATCTGATAAATGACCTTGTTCTTATAGGGTCGTCTTTCTTCCCAATAATCATTTCTTCTGGATGAGAAGCCTTGATTTTGGATGATCCTTTAACTGTTGGTTCTTCAGAAATATTCATGTTATTCATCTGAGCAACTAATGGAGTTGCATCTGGCGTAGCTTATTCTTGAGCTTTTTCTACCTCTGGTTTCTCAGATTCTATGAGAATAACTTCTCCATCTGCAGATTTTTTAATCTGCTTTGACTTTTGATTGCCAAACTTATCATAAAATCTAACATGTATAGATTCTTCCACAATCTGTGTCTCAGTATTGTATACTCTGTAGCCTCTAGAGCGTTCAGAATATCCAAGCATGAAACACTTTTGTGCTTTAGAATCAAACTTGTTAAGATTCTCTTTAGTGTTGAATATAAAACAAATACACCCAAAAGGATGGAAATAAGAAATGTTTGGCTTTCTATTCTTCCACAATTCATAAGGAGTCTTTTCCAGAAGAGGTCTAATTGACACTCTATTCTAAATGTAACATGCTGTGTTAATTGCCTCTGCCCAAAAATGTTTTGCCATGTTAGTCTCATTGATCATGGTTCTGGCCATCTCTTGCAAAGTTCTATTTTTCCTCTCTACAACTCCATTCTGTTGTGGAGTTCTAGGACAGGAGAAATCATGAGCAATGCCATTTTCATTAAAATATTTTTCAAAATGTTTGTTTTCAAATTCACCACCATGATCACTTCTGACTTTAACAATTTTGAAATTTTTTTCAGTTTGGACTTGTTTGCAGAAGTCAAAGAACACAGAATGTGACTCATCCTTGTGTTTTAGGAATTTTACCCATGTCCATCTGCTGTAGTCATCAACAATGACTAATCCATACTTCTTTCTTCTGATGGATGCAGTTTTCACTGGTCCAAACAGATCAATGTGAAGTAACTCTAATGGTTTTGAAATTGAAACAACACTTTTGGATTTAAAAGATGATTTTGAAAATTTTCCTTTCTGACATGCTTCACAAAGAGCATCTGAGTTGAACTTCAGATTAGGAAGTCCTCTGACCAGATTAAGCTTATTAATCTGAGATATGCGTCTCATATTAATATGACCCAATCTTCTGTGCCAGACCCATTGCTCCTCATTAACAGACATAAGGCATTTAACATTCTGAACCTTAAGTTCTGAAAGACTAATTTTATAAATGTTGTTTTTCCTTTTACCATTAAAGAGGATTGAGCCATCCTTTTGACTAACATCTTTGCAACACTTTTTATTAAAGATAATGTCATAACCATTGTCACCTAATTGACTTATGGACAATAGATTATGAGCTAACCCTTCAACAAGTAAGACATTAGTTATGGAAGGAAGTTTACCATTGCATATGGTTCCAGAGCCAATTATTTTGCCCTTCTGATTCCCTCCAAACTTGACATCTCCTCCAGATCTAAGCTCCATACTTTGGAACATAGACCTTTTTCCCGTCATATGTCGTGAGCATCCAGAGTCCAGGTACCATGACTGGAGTCTTGACTTTGCTGCTAAGGATGTCTGCAACATAGATTATCTTATCCTTAGGTACCCAGATTTTCTTGGGTCCTTTTTGGTTAGTTGCCTTAAAGCTTTTTCTGAACTTCTGTCTTTCAACATAAGACTTGTTCGGATTAACTTTAGATTTATTAAACACAGATTTGTTCTGATTAGAACTTGTGTGTTTAATATCATTTAAGTGACCAAATGTAAACTGAGAATATAAAGGAGGATACTTGATATCCAGTTTATCTACAGATTTTGGATTTGAATCTTCATAAGAGAAAGATTTATATCCAACACCTTTTCTATAGTTTCTGCTAATACCATAGATCATTGAAGCCATTTTGCTTATATCTAGGCTTTTAGTTAGAAACTTTCTGAAACTATAGTCGTACTCTTGTAAAATATTTTTAGAGCATGATTCAGATTTTGAATCAGAGTTTAGTTGAACAGATTCTAAATTATTTTTCAATTGAAGATTTTCAGCTTTTAGTTCATCTATTTATGATTCAAGCTTGTTACTCTCAAATTCAATATGCTTTAGAAGAGTTTTGTATTTGAGTTTAACTTTACTATAGTTTTCAAGAATATCAAATAAACTTTGAACAAGTTCCTGTCTAGAAAGTTCAGCAAATACCTCCTCAGAATCAGATTCTGATTCTGATCCAGATGATTCAGCATTGTCCTCAATGTCAGCCATGAATGCTACATCTGCACATTCCTCTTCTAACTCTGATGACGAATCAGATGCATCTGATTCATCCCAGGTAGCCATCAGAACTTTCTTTTTATGATCTGACTTTCTTTTTGGGTTCTCCTTCTGAAGCTTTGGACAATCACTCTTGTAGTGCCCAGGTTCTTTGCATTCATAGCAAACAACCTCTCTTTTTTCAGATCGTCTGTATCCAGAGTGTTCTCCAGATCTTCTGTGCCCAGAAGATTCTTTGTGTTGATCTGGTTTTCTAAAGTTCTTGAACTTCCTTTGCTTATTCTTCCAGAGTTTATTGATTCTTCTGGATAGCAAGGATAGTTCTTCTTCATCTTCAGAAGCAGACTCTTCAGAGCTTTCTTCTAATACCTGCAATGCTTTAACATCTTTATTAGATTTTAACGCAATTGACTTACCTTTCTTTAGAGGCTCATCTTCCTCTAGTTCAATCTCATGACTCCTTAGAGAACTGATTAGTTCCTCCAGCGTAATCTTGTTCAGATCTTTTGCCAGCTTCAGAGCAGTGACCATGGGTCTCCATCTGGTTGGCAAGCTTCTGATTATTTTCTTGACATGATCTGCTGTAGAGTAACCCTTGTCCAGAACCTTAAGGCCAGCAGTGAGAATCTGGAATCTGGAAAACATTGCTTCAATATATTCAGATTCTTCCATCTTGAAAGCTTCATACTTCTGGATCAACGCCAGAGCCTTGGTTTCTTTGACTTGAGAGTTCCCTTCATGAGTCATCTTCAAGGATTCAAATATATCAAAGGCAGTTTCTCTGTTGGTTATTTTCTCATACTCAGTATGAGATATAGCATTTAGCAATATAGTTCTAGCCTTGTGGTGATTTATGAATTCCTTCTTTTGCTCCTTAGTCATTGATTTTCTGTCAACTTTCTTGCCATTCCCATCAGTGGGATGAACATATCCATCAATAACTAAGTCCCAAAGATCAACATCAAATCCTAGAAAGAAACTTTCCAGTCTATCTTTCCAATAATCAAATTTCACTCCATCAAACATGGGAGGTTTTGTGCTGACTCTTTCTTCATATTTGTTGTTGTTGGGTGTTGAAGTTTCAGCAGCCATAATGTATATCAACTAAGAATATCAAGAGTTTTTTTCACTGGATCTTTTCTGGTCACGGTTAAGTGATAGCACAAACAGAACCGAAGCTCTGATGCCAACTGAAGGTGAGAAAAACACTTAGAAGGGGGGTTGAATAAGAGTTTTAAGAAATATGGCAATAAAAACAACTCAAGATTTTTATCCTGGTTCGTTGAACTCAACTACTCCAGTCCATCTTATCAAAGATGATTTGCCTTTCTCTGCAAGGACTTAATCCACTATTGATCAACTAATTACAATAGAAAGCACTAAGAACAACTGTCTTAGTCTTCTCAAGAACTACTGACCACACCTTGGTCTTCTTAAGGAACTTCTTACAATTTAATGTAAACTAACAAGTGTTTGAATGCTTCTAATAAGCTGTATCACAACTGTGATGTTTACACTTAAGATTAAGTACAACAAAAACTATATGGTTTTATGAAAGATCAAATGAGTAAGATCTTGAGAGATTTTCTCTTTTATGAATCAAGCGTGTATTTCTTTCTGAGTGATTTAGCAATGAGCAAAAGATGAGTAGTGAATTAGCAACCTCAAAATGTTGAAGTAGTTCTCCTTTTATAGCTTTTTCAAATGTCTTGAGTGATGTGCAGCTGAATATAATATTTTGATTGTATGACTTTTCATCACCAAAAGTATGGGCAGAGATATGCTTTCTGCAGAAAGGTATGGTTGTAGAAGCCTTGGGATTTGCACCACGTCACTTCTTTGGACAAGTTAGTCGTTGGTTACTTTGGAAGTAGCACTACGTCTAATTAAGTTTACAACTTCTTCAACAAGCTTCCTTCAAGATGAAGTCTTCACAATCTGCACTTTAGAACTTGTAGTAAGCTTAAAAGGTATGAAATGCTTTAAGATGATCAGAGCTTAAGATGAATGATAAGTCCAGAGTCTTGATAGATGATCAGATCTTTAATGTATCAGAGTCTTGATAGATGATCAGATCTTTAATGTATCAGAGTCTTGATAGATGATCAGATCTTTAATGTATCAGAGTTTCAGTCTTGATCAGAGTCTTCATCAGAGTATGCAGCAGTATGTGCTTTGAGCGTGAATATTAATGATAAGAGTCTGGTTATAAAAGCCTCTGAGTTTGTAGTGAAAGAATTTTAGAGTCTGATAAGATCAGAGCTTTCAGCTTTTGTATACTTCTTTCAGTAACGCTTCAGATCATTTTGTAGCAGTGCTTCAGAATCTTCTGATAGTCTTGCATCTGATGCTTCAGATCTTTGCATAGTTTCTTTGTACTTATTTCGCCTCTTTTAAGAGTATTTAATTTTATACCTGAAACAATAATACTTGAAGAAATTTTAGAGTGTATATTTGCTCATTACAAAATTCCATAAAAGTTATCATCAAAACATAGAGATATAAGAAACACCAATCTGTGTTCTAACACAATATTGGGCTATTTTAATTTACTTGATAACATCAGAGTCTGAGGTTTGTAAGCCCCCCCTGAATCTAATAGTTCAAAGGTTGAGATTTGTAAGCTCCCCTTAAGTTCTATATTCAAGAAAACTAAAATGTATCTCCCGGGCAAACAAATAACCAAAATAACATGATTTTAAAATAAGCAATAAGTAACCAACATATAAAGGGCCAGTTTGTTTTAGCTTTAAAAAAATGGATTTTTTCTTTGTATTTTTGAAAATGGATTCTACAAAAACGTTTTTCAAAATATTACAAGTGTTTCTAAATTTATTTTTTATAAATTAAAAGACTAGTTTGAACATACTATAACATTAACATACATTATTAAAAATCAAAACATAGTCAAAATCATAGTTTTTTCAAAGAGTTGTATCTCAAAAATAATTTTTATGAAAAACTATTTGAAATAGTTTCAAAATTAATTGATTTTTTGAAATTTTGATATCCAAATTTTTTTCCGATTAAATGATTAAATATATAAAATAATATTTTAAAAATAACTATTCAAACAAAAATTTTATTTGAAACTTTTATGAAAACTTTCTTTGTAAATTTTTTTTACACTAAAATATGTTACACTATAACAATCATTTTTAAAAAAAGCCAAAACAAACGGGCCCAAAATCTAAAGGGTTCAGATTTTCTTAAAATAGTACTTCTATATCTTTCTCCTCCTTTTGTCACATTAAAAAGATTAAAATAAAATTTTAAAACAGAGAGAAGAAAACAAAATGAAATATTTCATAAAGGTAAAACAAATCATCATTACTTAAGCAGTTCCCAAAAAAAAATAAACGGTTAAGGTAATAGAGAGCAATAAAAGTGTGTACAGTGCATTCTTAATAATTATAGGCCGCAGAACTTCTAAAGATCAAGAAAAGAATTTAATCCAAACGTTTGGGATACCCAGACTCCACTACAAAAGAAACCAAAGCCTAAGTCTTTTCATCAACATCTTTACGAAAACTATAGAATCCACAACTGAAAGTACCAACATCTCAATACTCACAGAGATTTCAGAAGACATTACGAGTCTGCAGACTCAAGGTCAACAGGGTCCAAATGTTTATGTAGCTTTTAAAATAAGTTCTTCAACAACTGGATTGAAACCTTATGAATCAAGTTCATCAACAACTGCTTTAAAACCTAAGAAGATGTCAATGAAGAAGAAGAAGAAGAAAAGAAGAGAAACAGAGACAAAATGATGTTTCAGATTATTATTTCACATTTTGAGGATGAGGATAAGCCAAACTATACTTGGGAAAATTACATGGGTCTTAAGTATTAGAAGAATTAAATTAATGTTATCTTAATATCTTCATCCTTTTTGTAATCCTCTTTTTGATTAATGAAAGTTATTTTGACCATTATTAATTTACAGTACATGCCTTTTGCTTTCCTTTTTAGATTTGATTTTCTGACAATTTCATAAATGAAGTAAAGAGAAAATAGATTTTTTTTTTTGAAACAAGAAATAGTTGTTAAATGACAACCACAATTGTTCAAGAGAAACTTTATTAGGGCTAAATACTAGACATCACTTCTCAAGAGTTACAAGTTAAATGTTTGATTTGACTAATCAACATAGAAAAGTAAGGACTCAAGGTAACAGATGAGTAAACTTTATAAAACGTTTAGCAAACTATCATTCCAGATCACTTAATCTTTTAGAACCCAAAAATGTATAAGCAGAAACAAATCTGGATTCCAAAGAGAGATTTTAGAAAGGAATCATTGCTAAGAGTAACAACTCAAGCAAGCAAGAAAAATGAAGCAGCTAAAGAGTCTTTAAATAAGCAGATTTCTTCAGAGGCACATACATCAACAACAACCTTTGTTGAGACACATAGAAGGAAAAGTACTTCTAGGTCAAAATGCAGAAATCTCCAGAGGAAGGAGGTTATTGAGTTTGTAAAAGAAGATTGGGAGGACTAATTGAAAAATCTATAGTGTCAAATGATCCTAGGGATTACCTTAGAACATATGCAAATGCCTAGAAAGTTTTGAGATGTACTACCAATATTTTAATGACACACCTCCCTAAATCCCCTGAAAAGGACAATGCTATGCAAAAATGCTAAAATGAAAAGAAACATAAGCCAAGTAAAGAAAAAGGATTGGTCAAATTTTAGGGTACAATAATATGCTGTTACCTTATTATGGAATCTTTGTTATGGTATGTCTATGTTTACTTTCTTAAGTTTAGAATGTGTCCTTGCCAAAAACATGAGATCTCCCTGTTGTACATTGCTGAACTTTCCTGCTGTACTTTTTGTGTTTTCTGAATTCTTGTCACTATGTGAAGTTGGAGTCTTTGTGTGGTCCCTTTATGTGTACCTTTTGCTATTAACATATCACTTGGAATGGTTGTTTGAGATTTGAACTTGAATTTTGAATTTAATATAAGAATAAGTCTTGAGGAATGGTTTAATGAATTGATGAATTAATTTTGAATGGATTTTGAATTGGAATTGATGAATGGTTTGTGATGTTTTGAAACACTGGTTTTAATTGACATGATAGAATGAATTTTGAACGTGGTTCCAATCGTGAATGTGTTTCAATTTTGAATGATTTGGATGGTTCAGTTTTAATGAATGAATGGAACATGATAATTTTTGAATTGTGAATGTGACATGAATTGCATGAATTGGATTAGCTATATTAATTGAATTATGGATTGGTTTATGGATTATGGTTCATGATGTTTGTAAGTGAAAAAGACACGAAACATGAGAAGACTTGGCTAGGAATGGAAGACACGTGAAGGAACAAAAATGTGGAATGGTGAGAGGAGAAGCGTGAAGATTAAGATTAGGAATGGTTTAGACTTTTAGGCATTATAGAATTTGGTTTGATATTGATCACCACTTGTGACAAGAACCTTGTAGAATATAAGAACCTTTCTAATTATAAACTTTTGTTGTGAATTTTGGTTCTTATTGGAATGAACTTGTAATTTGCAAATTTGTAATTCTTTGAATAATCTTGAATGTAAATTGAAATATGAACTTATTGACATTGGATTTGAGTTTTTGAACATGAAATTGAAATCTCAAAGTGGAAACATGAAAATTTGAAAAATGAAATTGGAAAATATGGACTTGGTAACTTGAAAAGAATTTAAATTGAAATATGAAATTGAATGAGCTTGAATGAAGAATGTGGTTTGAATTATGAATTGAAATAAATTTGAAAGATAGTTGAAATTTGGAAAGAATTTGAAAGGAAATTGGAAATTGAAAGACATTGAACTTGAATAGAATTGAAAGTTGAAATGAAATTTCAATAAGAAACTTGAAATGCTTGAATTTGAAACTTAAGTTGAACTGAAATGAAATTGAAACTTGAATTGAATCGAAATAGAATTGAAACTTGAATGGTTTTGAAACTTGGAACTTGAATTGAAGTATGAAATGAACACTTGAAATTTGATCATGAGACTTGATTGAAATAAATTGAAATGCTTAAACTTTGCAGAAAACCCTAATTCTGAATGTTTGATGATTTTCATACATAAATCACTTGAATCTGACACTTCCTTGCCCTCAGAATGATCCATAATATAGGTGACCTAAGATATGAACTGTGCCGCCACCGCAATAAACCCTAATCGAAATGGAACTGAATATTGATGATTCTTTAATCATGAAGCACTAATGAACTTGGCTCAACCTGACCACTTGATAAAGAAGTAAACCACTTGTTCGACCAAGATTAGGTCAAAGTTCCACTGAGTTTCAACCAACACTGCACACACCCTTAACCTGATAACTTTGCTTGAAACTCGATTCGATCTTGTAAGACCTGAGCTTAGACAAAAAAGGGCGCCTATTTGTATGCATAATGGTTATATGATATGAATATTGGATATGGTGCAAAGATGATGAAAATGTTATGATATGAAAAGCGTCGATCAAATATTCAGGGTCAAAATTAAGGTATGACACCTATTATCTTATTTTATTAATAAGTTGGATGAAAATGGATTAATCGGGTGTAGACCTTGTAATTCCTCGAGAATTTGGACATTGTAATTCCTCGAGAATTTGGTTGTAAAGCTCGTGTTCGAAGACTTGTCATCTGTATTAAAACCTAATAATCAACTGAATTTAGTTGGTTCTTATATAAAAGAAAAAGGATTGATTGGGTGTAGACCTTATCATTCCCTAATTATTTGGACATTGGCTGTAGAGCTCAACATGCAAATAGTCTTCTTCAATTAAAGGACATTGACTTAATTCGCCACACATCTTTCATAACAAATTTGTACGAAAAATGATTAATTGGGTTTAGACCTTTTTTCTCCTTGAGCATTCGTGCACTGGATGTAGAGCTTGTTGCGTGGACACTTGTCATCCACTTAAAAGTATTCAACACATCAAACCTATCTTTTTTCGCTCCCGCACGATCAAAAGCCTTTAATAAGAACACAATTTAGTTCGTTCTATCGCGACAGAAACAAACACTTTAAGCAACTTATTGCGAGTACAAGCAATGTTTAACCGTTAAAGCACGATCTAAATAGTCGTTCAATAAAACCAACCAACCAATACGTAGTGTTTTACGCAGAACTACGTTGCTTTGAATTCCTCATTGTACTTGAGGATACGTAGGAGCGAGACCCGCAATCTCATCAAACACCCTAATAAAAACTGTTTTGCGACGCTTTTTTTATTTCCCTTTTCAATCTTTTATCACTTGAAGAAACAAACGACATAAGCTAACATTCCAATAGAAAATTTAGCTAAATGGTTCCCGTTGAGTACAACATATGTGAGGGGTGCTAATACCTTCCTGTTTCATAATCGACTCCGGAACCTGAATTTGGCTGCGACAACCATTTTCTCTTTCTTTTAAGGGTTTTATAGATATTTTCTCTTTCCTTATTTAGAGTAAATCAAATTTGGTGGTCACTATGTTCAATCATTCCGCGAGCGTGCAAATGCTCGTGAGTTGTATTTTTTAAGATGCGACACAACCCTAATGATGAAGTTCAAAACTTCTACCAACATCTTCTAGTTCAAGGCGTTATGAGTACTAGCATATATTTTTGACGTGACTGAACTTGTCACTCGAGCTACTCCCGGATACACACAAAAATAAGTATAAAAAAAAAAAGAAAATCTAATGTGCTCATTACTATTTAAACAAAAATCATAAAAAATACAAATAAACATCTCTAAACAAGCCTAACTATTACATTTCATTCACGTAATAAATGTCCAAATATCTCACAAATAAAATAATAAGTTGTCAATAATATTAATCCTTCTTAGTTTGTTATCAACACATTCATAATCATTATAATTAAACATCCCAATTTATGGACTAATTTAATAATCTTCATATACGACATAAAATTTACATCTCATTTCTAATTAATTTCATTTATTAACCTATTTCTTTGAGAACTATTAATTTGGACACAACGATTAGAAATTCAGGTTTTCATTCCTAATTCTCATCATAGTTTAATTCATAAATGGCGTGTGATATGGTCCACGTCATCCAATAACGGCCACTTAATAAAAAAATTACACATCTATTCAAATTTTATTAAAAATGGGGAAGAGATGGCAAAATTGTTTAGAAAAAGTTAATTTCATTAATAGAGACTAAAATTGTGATTAGCTTATAAAAATAATTATTCATAAACACAAAGTTATACATTTTCCTTATAAATTTATACTGATAAGAGAAAATACTCGGTCACAAGGAAAATTATGTTATAATGAGAATTTTATTTTCTTTATTGATTGAACGATAATAAAAATAAATCTAATAATAATAATAATTTGTAAATTAAGTCAAAAAATAATATTTAATTTATATACATAAAAATGTAAATTCATTCGATCAAATTATATAATGATTTAACTTTTTAAAAAGTAATTTTTAAAATATTCATTCTTCGATTGAAATCATATGTAAATTAGCGTCTAAACGAACACATTGTCCGCTTTTTTTAACTGACATACGTATTAAAATATAAATAGATAATTTTTTAATTTAATTTTGTTTTTAATATAAACTTTGTGATATATTTTTTTATGTGTATTTATATATTTTTTAAAAGCATCAACAAATTATAAAATATTCTTTTTTTTTTGTTTTAAATTTTTATTTTAAATTAAATAAATTGACAATTTAAATCTTAAATTAGTAAGTATGACCTCTTTCAACAAAAAAAAATGTAAGAATTACTAAAAATCACGTAGAATAATTAATCTACATAACACAAAATAAAATAAAAATAAATCACAAATATTTTATTTGATGGGAATGTAAGTGGCCGAGTAAAATTACAATTTTCTATTTTACAAATAACTAAAATTGTCTCAATTGACAATTGTTATGTTTGAGAAAGTTATATGAAAAAAATAAATTTTCATTGATTAAAAAATAAACAACCAAGAGATTGATTGATAACCTAATTAAACATAAATTTAACTAATTGATTTAAATTAGAAAAATATAAGATATATAAAAATTAAGAAAAATAATTCAAAAATCTTTTGAAATTTGTATTTTTGTTTCAATTTAATTAAAACGCGTGAGAGAATATTTTAAAAAGAAAATTATTAAAATAATAAGTGGTAAAGTGGTTCAAGTTTTAAGAGTATTTATTACAAAAATAACTGTCCTATTTTCATATTTTTTTTTTCAATATATTTGTTTATAATTGTAGAAATAATATTAAGATGCATAAACCTTCTTCTAAAGATTCTTTTATTGATTTTAATTAATAAAATAAAAAAAGAAAATTGTAAGCAAGATGATTATAGATGTTATCATTTTTTGTAACTGCCATGAAAATTATCACATGCAATTATATGTTGTGTAATGAAGCCGCAATTATATGGTGTGTAGAAGAATAAGTTAGAAAAATAAATAAGCAAGAGACATAATAAATATCATATAAAAGAGAGTAAAACAACATTAATATTCAAAATAAGTTTGAAAATTCAAGAAAATTTTTATAAACACAATATATTCTCATAATCACAATTCTTAAAAATAGTAAAACCGTTTCCAAAATAATTTTGATGATTACAATAAAAGTGAAAGAGATAAGAGTGAGTGAGATGTTTGTCGTCTTAAATTTTTTTGTTCTCTCCTCTCTTATTCTCAATTTATTAGTCATAATAAATTAAAAATAATAATAAATTTATTATCAATAAATATTATTTATGTTTTAGAAAATAAAAAATAGTAATATTTAATTATAAATAATCTATAAATATTATGTATATCTATATATAAATCAATATATTATTTTAAACTGACCTATATTTGTTTCATATATGTCCTTTACTGCTATTTTAATACTACAAAATATACCCATTAAATAATAATGCATTGTCATTAAATTAATAATGCTTTCTCATTAATAATACTTTCTTTTAATATAAATCTATTTTAATGAAAAAATAAAGATGACACAATACAATGAGGATCATATCAATACCTTTTAGAAAAATAAAGAAAAATAATTTTTTTTATTAGGTTGAATGACATAAAATATATTAAAAACAAAAGTAACAAATGAATAACATAATTACGATTACAAACAAATAGTTAAAAACTAAAAGAAGAAAAAATTCTAGTTTTGAATAAAGATGCTAAAATTATCATTATAAAATAATATAAATTATACTTTATACTCAAAATTATGATCACAATCTATATACACCAAAAGTGCATTAATGCACATGTTAACTATAAAATGAATACAAAGAGGCAAGTAATAAAACTAAAATAAGGATATACTTTGATTGTAAAGCCAAACTTCTAGATAATGGTACGAAGAATACATAATAATTATATATAGTGTGAATGAGTACAAATGTTTCCTGTCTATAATCCACCCATTCAACATGACACTATATTCCACTCATTTAACACATCCACCCATTCAACATGACACTATATTCCACTCATTCAACACGATAGTTAATGAAATGAAAATTATAGTTTAATACGTAGACATTCACGGTTGTTCCAAATGAATGAGTATACTAGAGAGAAACTGTAAAAATGACAACATAATTGATGGCTGACAGTCTCATAATTAAAAACAACAGTTAGGAGAAACTGATAATGAATAACAAATTAATCATACATAAAAATACACACAGATACATCTGAATTTTTTATTTGGGTGTCTCATAATTCTTGCTTTCCCTAAGCAAATCTGATGTTTATACTACTTGATTTACCCATAAAGATAATGATAGTCACACACATAAACACAACTCAAAGATTCATTAGTGAAAAGAGAGACAACTTACAATCTAAGGATTCAAAGTTGATGTGAAAGAGAAATTTGTAGTAATTATCAAAGAGAGAGATGATTTGCAAGTGAAAGAAAGAATTTGACAAGTTACCGATAATTAAGGAAGAAAAATAAAAAATTTAAAAGTTTTAAATTGAGAAATGAGCGGTTATTATTTAATAAATGCATTTTGTAATTTTAAAATAACGGTTAAAAAACATAATAAGTAAAAAAAAATAGTCTACGCAAACCATTATTTTCCTTTTATATATATTATTATAGATAATAGGAGGTAATCTATTTCTTTATATAACAATAAGGTCTGTGTTCCTCACAATTGCATGTCTCATCAAAACATGAAAACTCCAAGATTTGAAAATTCCTATGTAACTTTCTTTGTGTATTTAAGTATTTTTTTTTTTATTAACGTTTCTTGTGGTTATTACTATTATTTTAGCATATAGACTGATAATTGTTTTGTGTAGGTTATTCGTGTGATTTCAATAGTTCTGATATTGGGATCAGTAGCAGAATGTGGAATACCTAGTAGTAAATTGAACAATTTCGATTATCCTGCAATCAATTGCAGAAAACACAGTGCAATTTTGACAGATTTTGGTGGTGTTGGCGATGGAAAAACATCTAACACAAAGGCTTTTAATTCAGCAATAACTAACCTAAGCCAATATGCAAATGATGGTGGTGCACAACTTATTGTTCCACCAGGTAAATGGCTCACCGGAAGCTTCAACCTCACAAGCCATTTCACAGTTTTTCTCCAAAAAGACGCTGTCATTCTTGCATCTCAGGTATATATATTTATGATGACTTTTATTTTGTAGCATTTGGAAATTTTATATTCAATTAAAGGGACATTTCTATGACACAGGATGAATCAGAATGGCCCCAACTTCCTGTTTTACCATCTTACGGAAAAGGTCGAGATGGAGTAATTACTGATAGATGGTCTAGCAGTCTCATATTTGGAACTAATCTCACTGATGTGGTAATTACCGGTAACAATGGAACAATTGATGGACAAGGATCATATTGGTGGAACATGTTCCGCAAGCATCAATTGAAAATCACTAGACCTAACATGATTGAACTCATGTACTCTAATCAAATTCAAATCTCTAATCTTACTTTGGTTAATTCCCCAGCTTGGGTTGTCCATCCAATTTACAGCAGGTTAGATAAATGCACCATTTTCAATTATTCTTTTTTCTTATGAATGCAATAGTTCATTGATGAAGTTTTATTTTTTCAGTGACATAATTATAAATGGACTCACCATCCTTGCACCTATTGACTCTCCAAACACAGATGGCATAGACCCTGGTAAGGTTTATTTTCTTAAATTATCATCTGAGTCGCGTTCGTGTGTTTGTATGTCTGTGTGTCAGTAAGTGTATTTCTTATGAAACTACTACTAACAATTATTTGTTTTACAATTTTTTTTCTTCCTATTCCATAGATTCATGTACAAATGTTAGGATTGAAGACAACTTCATTGTCTCTGGTGATGATTGCATTGCAATAAAAAGTGGAATTGATGAGTACGGAATCAGAGTTGGAAAGCCATCTCAACAAATTATCATAAGAAGGTTAACATGTATATCACCTGATAGTGCTATGGTTGCAATAGGGAGTGAAATGTCAGGTGGAATCCAAGATGTTAGAATTGAAGACATAACTGCTATCAACACTGAATCAGCTGTTAGAATCAAAACAGCAGTCGGTAGAGGTGCATTCGTGAAGGACATTTTTGTTAAAGGAATGAACTTGAATACAATGAAATATGTGTTTTGGATGACAGGTGATTATAAATCACACCCTGGTGAGGGGTATGACCCAAAAGCATTGCCTAAAATCAGTGGAATCAGTTATAGAGATGTTATTGCGAAGAATGTGACTTATGCTGCGAAACTTGAAGGGATTTCAAATGATCCTTTTACAGGAATATGTATTTCTAATGCGACTATTGAAATGAATGGACAGAAAAAGCTTCCATGGAATTGCACTGATGTTTCTGGAGTTACAAGTAATGTAAGCCCTAAACCTTGTGAATTACTGCCAGAGAAAGAGAAGTTGGACTGTTCTTTTCCTAGTGACAAACTGCCCATTGAGAATGTTCAGTTCAAGACCTGTTCCTACCAAAGTAGTGTCTTCTGATAATTTGGATGTAATATTTAGTTTAATAAAATAATATGGATGTATTTGAATTGAAGGTTAACTTTATCATATACTAGTGTATTATACTATGAGAGCAAAGGTTTAATGATATACTACTGTCCATGCTTTAATTTGATTTTATGATACAGTGGCCAATATAGAGCGATGGGAATAATAGCCATAGGAAATAACACTAAACTATTTGAACTTTATAAATGTAGCTGTTTCGATTTTTTGGGCTTTTGCCTGACCCAAGCCCAATACCCATACTTTAAGTTTAACACTACCATGATGTAAAGGTACTCACTATCTAATTCTAGGATTCAATCTGCCACCCGCCGTTTTATACTTGCCACCTCCCATATTTTTAATATTTCAAAAACATCTCTATTATTATTTATCTAAAGAATTTATTATTTTTACAAAAAATTTCACTTTTTTCTATCTAAGATTTCTAAATTTTCGATAGTTGTTTCTAAATTTCTGACACGCATATTTTTGAACAATTTTAAAATTCCCGTGTTTGTACCGGAAATTTGTAAATATTTGGTATTTTTTTATAGAAAATTTTAAAATATCCGGTGAATATCATTACAATTTTGACATCAATACCGAAAATTTTGAAAATTTCCGGTAGCAAAAACTTCAGGAAATTTCAAAATATCCGATATACTGGAAATTTCGTATGCACTTGAAATTTCCGATAACATAGTTGCTAGTTCAAAAATGCTTGCTTTGTGTGGTATGGAACCGACAAGGTCATGTACGGATTCGTGTAGTGATTGCACGCAGTTCTTCACCATAGAAAAAAATATGTTTTCTATGTAACAAGTTCAAATTTAATATTTTCATTGCGTTTATGATATTGGTACTATACTTTTTATGTAATGTAAACGACATATATTTCATAGCTGAGCTGAAGTATTAGTCTGGGCACAACATATTGGCAAGCAACATGGTATTATAGTTGTGACTGTTTGTTTTGATACTGCAAATGGCCAGCGAAGTAGGAAGGATAAATTGATAATAAGTTGTGAGAGAGGAGGGAATTATAAAATAAAAAATACGTTTGAAAGTAGTCAATCTTCAAACAAGGATGACCTTTATAGTATGAAAGTGAAATGTTCTTTTAGGTTGAGATCTTCGCCAAGTGGTATTGGTTGGAGGGTGAATGTTAGGTGTGGGTTTCACAATCATAAACTATCTAAGGATTTAGATGACCATGACATATTTGGTGTTCTAAAAGATCATGAGATACAGTTTGTGAATGACATGACAAAGTACAACATGGCTCCACTGTACATAGTGGAACACCTTAAAAATTTCCCTCTTATTTCTAACCTTAATTGGCTTATGCTTCATTCATTTTCATCTTCATTTGTGCATAACATTGGTTCTAAAGATGGGATCAATGCATCTTTTGATTTCTTGAACAAGAGTCAACATACATCTCAAAGGGTTTACAGATGCCTCATGGTCCATCATAAGTTGTTTCAGGAGTTTCTGAAGTGGGTAGAGGAGGATTGGATTTCATCTGGTAGTAAAGTCAAGTGATGCCCTACAAAAGTCAACCCTTGAGTTCTAGGATCATATTTGGGCATTTCAAGTCATCATCCATGGTATTATGAAGATTATTCAAGAGGAATCAAGAGAAATCAGAAGAAGCTGCTAAATCAGGATTTTGCGCAGAATTTGTGTTTATGGGGCTATCTTGCAATATTCGTAATTTCCTCGTTTTTGATCCGAATGAGGTAAATTTGTAATCAAATTGAAGAACTCATCAGGAACTACAAGTTTGTAGAAGGAGGCAAGTCCAAAAAATGCATAAATTAAGAGTTATAGAGGTAATAGTTGATTCCCTAGGCTTCCCTCCATATGGTGCCAAGAAAATTCAAATTTCAGGGGTGTTAACCGATTAACTATTTGTTAGGAAAATTTGGTTAATCGGTTAACCACTACAGAATTTGCCCAAATGTTTTATTTTTCAGCGTTGCAGCTTGGGATCCCATTCCAATCATTTGCATTCATTCTTACACCGGTAGAAGTGTAGATGTTTTTGATTGGCTGCATTTTATGGCAAAACATTGATGGATGTATGAATGTCATGAATGATGTTATGACATACATAATTAGTATTCAGCATGGTAAGTTTGAATAGCTAAGAGTCAAGTATGTTGGATGTCATGCTGAATGTTATGACATCAAGTGTATGACATCAGGGCGCGCGGGTTTTAGTTTCTGGTATTAGCTCAGGCTATAATTCAGGAAACATTTTAGGAAGCCTAGTTATCTCAGGCGACATATTAGGCATTGCTAAGGATAACATGGAATGCCCCTGACCAAATTGGACGTGCGCAGTTTCATGAAGAGAGGTTTATCGTGGGTAAACCTAATTTCTTCACTAAGGCCCAAGGACTGTATACTGCCTATATATACAGAAGTAGCAATCCTATTTGCAAACAGTTCTTGACAGGGTTTTAGAGGAATGTATTTTGTGAGTGAAGAATTATGTTCTTCACTGTGTTTTTGTGTGTCTTAGGAATACTTGTAATTAACCAAGCAATTATCTGCTGTATGATTGCATTGGTCTAGAGTTCTTAAGCTATCTGTTAAGTGTGTCACTCTAAGCTTTGAAGCAAGAGTGCTGTGTCACTTGATCAAAGCTGTGAAGCAAGATCAAGGTGTGTTTGAAGTGTGTCTTCAATTTTATCTGTAACTTTAATTGGTTGATATCACTGTTGTGATTGAGGGGAGTGAGTTGGTAACTCAGGTCTAGTGTTAGGCTGAAGTGTCATTGGGTAGGTCTTAAGTGAATAGTGCAAACTGGTTGTTTGACTCTGAATTAATTATACTAATAATGAATTTCCTCCCTGGCTTGGTAGCTTCCAGATGTAGGTGTGGTTTGCACTGAACTGGGTAAACAATTACTTGTGTTATTTGTTGTTTTCATTTACAGTTTATCATTAAGTTTTGTAGTATGTGTTATAGTGGATGTCATAGCATCCGTGATAACATCCACTGTTGGGTACCTAGATGGAGTATCTGTGTTAATACTTGAAGAGGAATGGAACAAAGAGCAAGAGGCTTTGGCTCTTGGGAATTCTAAGGCTTTGAATGCCTTATTTAATGGTATAGACAAGAACATTTTTAGACTAGTGCATCATTGTGAACTGGCTAAAGAGGTTTGGGATACCCTCAAAACAACTCATGAGGGAACCTCTAAAGTCAAGATGTCAAGATTACAAATGCTGACCACCAAGTTTGAAATCTGAGAATGAATGAGGATGAGACTATTCATGAATTCTACATGAACATTCTTGAGATTGCCGATACCTCAGGATCTTTAGGAGAAAAGATGTTTGAAGAAAAGCTTGTGAGGAAGATTCTAAGATCTTTGCCTAAGAGGTTTGCCATGAAAGTCACTGCTATTGAAGAAGCTCAGGATATAAGCAACATGAAAGTGGATGAACTCATTGGTTCTCTCCAAACTTTTGAGATGGGAATGTGTGATCAGGTTGAGAAGAAGAACAAAAGCATAGCCCTTGCCTTAAATACTGCAGATGACTCTGAGGAAGACAATGGTGAAAGTAAGGAGAATATGTCAGAAGCAATAGCCTTGCTTGGAAGACAATTTAACAAACTGATCAAAAGAATAGATCATAAGTCTAGGCCTAATGACAAGAACACTTCTTCTGACATCAGCAGAAGAGGTAAAAATGAAGAAAGGCCCAACCAAGGCAAAGGAGTTTAGTGTCATGAATGTGAAGGATATGGGCACATTAGAGCTGAATGTCCCACCTATCTCAAGAAGCAAAAGAAGGGCCTAGCAGTCACTTGGTCTGATGGAGATTCTAAGAGTGGATCAGAAGAAGAATCTGCCAAACATGTCACTGTTCTGAATAGTGTATGCATATCTGATGGTGACTCAAGTGAAGATGAGCTGACTTTTGATGAACTTGCAACTTCATATAAAAAGCTATGCATCAGAAGTGCAGAAATATATCAGCAAAGAGAGCAACAAAAGAAAAGCATAAGGGAATTAGAGGCTGAGAAAATGGAGCATCTGGAAACCATAGACTCTCTCAAAAGTGAGGTCAGCTTGTTGGAATCTAAACTAGATCAGATGTCAAAATCCATAAGAATGCTAAACTTTGGGACTGACACTCTAGAAAATATTCTACAGAGTGGTCAAAAAAC